>JBAJHX010000024.1:5096315-5147016 GCA_037176925.1 Amniataba percoides | reverse complement strand
AAATAAGCGAGGCAAGTATGTGCCATGTTACACTTAATTTCCACATTTATTGTTTTGTCTTTTTAAATTCTGGCTTTCCTTGCGTTACAGTAGACATAAAGTAGTGTACAGGCTGTCCTTGAATACTCAAGCCGGAACAAATTAACCCATCGTTTTTTCACCTTATTATTTCCAGCAGCATTTATAAGTTTATTATGAGAATACAGCCAAACAGATAAAAAGTTTTTTGTCCTGACAGAGAGTGAGTCAGTTCTCTTGCATATGGTTCTCACAGTGGCCTGTTGTATGGGCTCTAAAGTTTAGTGCAACCTCTTGACATAATTCATAATTGTGCTGAAAGACTGCTGTGTGAGTGCACAGTCAAGTATGTGTTAGTTATGAAGATAAATAAAGTTCGGAGGGGTTTTGTTACGCACCCCACATGGCTGTTTGTGTCGCAGCACAGCAGTGTCCTCGGGGAAAAGTCAATTATGGGAGAAAATCAATGCTCAGATAAAGGCATTTTGTACCCACCTCCCTTTAGAATTGATTTTATGCAAGAGTGCTTAAATCAGCTGCTTATGATGTATTAGTTGTTAATGTGGTTAGACAATAAGGTTCTTGCTAATTGTGAAACACTCTAGATCATGGCACTTCGTTCTCACATCATTCTGTGCACACAGTGGTTCTTGTTTCTTTCCACTGGTAGGCATTTTGTCCTTACAGTCACAGAATATTTATCTTAAGTCATTATTCCAGCAATTTAATACCTTGTCAAGAAGCTTTGAAGCATGACTTCAAGCTTCTATCGCATTTATTTGCTCTGTAAAGAGTCCTGAGTTGCTTTCAGCTCTGAGACACGTCAAAGGTATTCTCAGTATTTCAAAGACCGGTTTCCTCTACAATTGTTTCTCTCGCTTTACATCCAGACGGCATATTTCTCCTCCCATCCCTTCCATCCTATCAATCCTAAACTTTTACTTAATCCCTGTATTGAGTTTCCTGTGAGCGCTTAGCTTAAAGAGCAGTTGAGGGTGTGTGAAAAGTTGGTTTGAAATATGTATCCTAACACACCACATTCGGAGACGCTCGGATATGAGCTGTCATGTTCTATCATTCAAAATGCTCCTCAGACAGACCCCTGAGCACACTCAGGGAGATGAAGCAACGTTCGTGGCTCATACATTTTTAGGAGCACTCTGTGCACTCTTCTCATGTAACTTATTTTTGTTTGGGAATAAAGTAAGATGACCTTTTTATCAGGCCCTGTGCCTGTTAAACCACGTCTGATTCTGTAGTTTATAGATTGAAAGGAAGTATTCACACATTTTATATTTTTTTCTCTGGGAAACCATCACTGTCAAGAGTGTGAGACATTGATATCTCATAGCTTTTCCTGTCATTTTTCCCCCATATGTTACGAATCCTCCAGTCTTGCTACAAGCCTTGTCCAAGGAGCTTAAATCCTGACTGCATATGTTTCATTTGAACTTGATAACATTGCAGCCATATGAACTGTTGCTTCTTTGTGTCTTCTTGGCTGTATGAAATTGCCTTTTCAGCCCACAGCCAAGAAAGAAAAGACCATTTTAGCATGAATTATTATCTCAGTGACAGTGATTTTCTATGCCAGAACTAGCCAGTGTAGTTCTGAGGGTAATGAAAATGAGAATCCTGACATTGAGATTACTGTATGCATGAGCAGAATTCGTAACAGCATAATGTGAATCTGCTGTCTCGTGTGCATAAGCATACAATGCGAGCAGTGTTTGGGAGAAAAACGAAGATGTCCTTGATCAGATTTGAATGATTTTACAGAAAATCTTGCAGTTGTTTGGTGTCTGAAAATTGCAGCATTGTGTTGTCAGGCACATTTAGGGGATTCTCCTGCTGCTGGATGAGATGACTCTGGAAATCAACGTGCTTTTGTCAACTTATCTGTCAAAGCAAATTTGATAATGGCCCCAGGCATATTTTATGGCTCCAATTCCTTTAATTAATTGGGGAATTGAGATGTGTGCTGTGCATGGGCATAGGGCTTGCTGTGCGTGAGCTATTGTGCAGCAGTGGTGTATGAAAGAAAGAGGGAAATGTAAAAATGGCTGGGCTTCTCTCCCCAGGTGAAATCCTGACTTTCAAGCTGTATTTACAGTCTTCACAAATGTGATTATGATAATAATGACTGAAGCCAGTAACTCACAGTCAACTTGATGGTTTCCAGAAGAGATTAAGCTGGTAAGATGTGAAGAGGGTGTGAAAGGGTTCCATCCTCAGGTGCCAAGATCTTACAACACTGATTTGAAATTGGCAAGATGTCTGAACCATTACAGTGGTTCGAAGGCAGCATCATCTGTAGCTGGAGTTAGCAGCAGCCGTTTGTGAAAGAGCCCCCCGGCAAAGTGGTAGTAGCCATTTGCAATCTGTCAGTTCGCTAAAAACAGAGGTCCTCCCCAGGCCAACCCTCTCTGAACTCCACCGCGATTGACTCTTCACTGAATCGGTGCCAAGAACTTTCTGTCACCCTCATTTCCAAGTATTTCATATGGAGATTATGATAATGTATTTTAACCCTGCCACACTGCCAGGCCAAGTAGATTTACAAATCAAAGCCAGTCTCATCCATGTAACTTTCTTTAATGTTACAATTCTGTCATTGTCCCATGTCTGTTCTTGTTGCTGTCATTGAGTGCTTTTAAGCTACTGGAGCTGATCTGAAATGAAATGACGCTGCATGCTGTCAATACAGCCATAGTCATAAAATAGTGACAATGTTCCTCATGTCCACATAATGTGTGCAAAATGGCACCCATTTGCATGATTGTGTGTCTCTCTTTCTTCCTATTTGCCCTTTAGAACAAAATGTTCATCTACCGTGGGAAGGAGTATGAGCGCAGAGAGGATTTCGAAGCACGTCTCCTCACGCAGTTTCCCAATGCAGAGAAGATGAAGACAACCACACCGCCCAGCGAGGACACAAAGTCTTCTCCCGGACAGTGTATCCTTAGCAACAATCATCGATTCAGTCTAAATTTTATAACAGAAGAATAGAAGATTGATGTTTTTCAATTTTTTTTTTGGTTTTTGAGTAAATTTCATCAAGCTGTACGTCATCATTGCTTTTGGTACAGCTGCCGTGTTAAATGCTGCCAGTCCACAAAGTGATGATTCACACTTAAAGAGTCATTTTAAGGCTGGGAGATGTGGTTTGAATTGATATTGATTTTAATATAATTATTAACACATATTTTAAATGACAGTGTTTGTTACATTGTGAACAACAGATGTAAAATTGCACAGAAAAAAAATTTATTCAAGTCAAATGCAATTAATTTTCTTTCACTGTTCAACAGTTTCATTTATTTCCTTGACATTTCTACTGAAGACATTCAGTGTTTCACTGTGAAACCCATCTTAGACCTGCCTGCCAAGTTCCAAAACAAGCCTGTCTCTGAACAAATAGTGAGGTAAGCGGGATCCCCCCCTCTCCGCACACATTGGTTTCTTTACAATTACAGTGTGTGTTACTCAAAGTCACACAGCATGCGTTTCAATCCAGCAAGAACAGTTTACTTTCCCCAGTCCCTCAGAAGCAATTCAGGGAGCTTGTGATGACATGCAAACGTGCATTAGCATTTTTTAAGTGCGGTTCCATTGAGGGGCCGCTGTGGTGAAAGCGATTAAATCTTGATGTGTGTCTGTGTAAAACAAACAGCGGTTGACCTTCTTGTCGCTCTCGTGGTTATTAACTTGCACCAGCCATCTGCTATTAGTCACTGTGCCAAGTACAACGTTGTTTCTCTGACATCATTAATACCTTTGTGTCGCGCGCCGGGGCCACAGCAAACACCGGGCCCCCTACCCTCCCACTTGTTTGCCCAATCTGTACGCCCGCCATGCGCTGCATCACTCAGCTGTGCAAATTCACTTTGATATGCCACCCAACGCATCAATGGACATAATTAAAAGAAGACATTTACTTGGAAAACCTTTAGGCAAATATACCTGCGCATTGATCTTATCACAAGCCTGCACCATTGGTCACATCCCCCTGCAGCAGCCTGTTGGCTTGTTTGCTAACTGTGTCTGATTGGAATATGTAACTCTGTTAATAGCCTAGATTAGACAGCCGTGTTTAGAGAGTGAGTGGTAGAGGACTGTTCCACACCAACTGTCTGTCCGTCTCTCTTTTTCCGCCAGCTCTGTTTCTTTCTCCAGCTCTCACCGTGCTTTTCCTGGTTCTCTCTCCCTCTCTCTCTCTCTCTGTGTCCCTACCTCTCTGTTTTCTCTCATTCATTCCCTCGCTCGCTGCAAAAGATCAACGGTGCATAGCAATGAGACTGAGCTGTTTGAGCCAAAGGGTCACAAGCAGCAGGCACAGCACACCCCCATCTGACCTTGCTTTGTCCAAGCCATACAACTGCATCATCTCGAGCCCGCCAGCTAACGACATGTAAAAGGCTTAATTGGGGTAGCGCAGCTGATTTCAAGCTGTTTTATTAATCTGTTTATGAGATCAGAAGCTTTTTTTATTGTTGTTGGTTGTTGTCTTTTTTTCAGGTTAATGCCACACTTACTAGAATAATTTGGGAATAAATCTCATCGTGTTCATTAAATAGCGTGCTGCCCTCTGTGACCATGCACAGACGGGAACATCTCATTGTTGGTGTAATATGAGTGGCTCACGTACCAGTAAGATCTGGGCTCAATCTTTCTTTGTTGTTTGAGCGTTACTTTTTGTGGTTTGTTCATTACAAAAACATTAACAGTTAAAACGCTAAAGTTACAGCAGCCCATCTGCACACACCTGCTACCACAAATATAAAACGGCAGTTGTTTTGGAACGGTGCTGATTCCTTTCATATTTTATTCATAATTGTTTGCTAATAAAGGCAAACCATGCTCTTCGAACCAGATGGTATTGTTTTAGGAATGGGAAATGCAATATGCTGTATGAGGATAATAGATCTGTGCTCGTTTCCCCAAGAGAGTGAATTGATTTCTCTCTGCAAGAGAGACAGATAGAAATTGGGGGGAAAAAGCAACTAATGCTTCTATGTGGGGGACCATGTATGAGCCCAGACAGCAGCTCCCTCAGCCCCCTCTGTAACACCCTCATTTACCGAGTGTGAAAAGTCTATTAACCTGATTTAGCAAAGTTCATCCCTGCTTGCCTCTGAGAAGTATGCTGCAGCCTCTCTACACGCCTGACATATCAGACTAACTTTAGGGGCTGCAAGTGACATGCGAGACTCAAAGCTGAATTTATTTACCATGTAGATGAGACTGTGCCTTAGGCAGCCAGCGGAAACCAACATGCTAAATGCCACGGTTCCTGGCAGAGCTTGCTTGGAGGGGGGGCCTGTCCTGTGCTTGACCTGAAGCAAAGCAATCAACCTTTGAATCAAGCTGTAGATTGCCCATAACAGTTTTAATTTACTCAGGTGCTGATTTTCTCACTCCCCAGCTTCTACACAGTAAATGAAGTCCATAAATTCCAGTATTCCAGGCCAGTGAGGAAGGGAGAGAAGGACCCCGACAACGAGTTTGCGGTAATTGCTGTCTTTTTTTAGCCTGTCCATTTTATTTCTTAAAGGCTTTTATGTATCATTTGTTAACTTAAGAAATCATGAGCATGATTTTCCCGCTCGTTTACTGGAAAATGAGCCAACCAAAGACCATTTGAAAAAAGAAAAATGCTGTGGCTGAGAACACCTTGGCCTATGTGAGGCATGTATGTGCACATTTCCAACCATAGGTTTTACTCATGACCGCAAGTAACCACATCGTTTGTTGACAAATTTGTACCATATAATTTATTGTTGGAATGATAATAGTGTTGTACATTTATACCTCATGTTTAAGTTTTAACAAATTATGCCTAGAGTAGGTGAAGATATATTACACAACCAGGATTTCTTTTTCTTTTTCATATAGCCATAAACCACACACACATGTAAAACAGATTTCACTTGGAGGATGTGACTCAACCCTACTTTCAGGGCAAAAAGAAACTGCCATTTACATGATGATGTAATTCTTAGGGTAAATTACAATAGACCAAATACTGATAAGCAGGCAACATCGAGTAGTTTGTCAGTCTTCTCTGATGGTGGGATGCAGCAAATTGGGGTAAAGCTGAAAAAGACTTTTCATTTTTGTCTGTTTTGATCAGATTTCTGCTCGTTCCTCTCAGTGTCGCTGCGACTTTTTTGTCATTTATTATTAGACACTGCTGAATTATTGTTTGGGGTTTATGTTCCCCACATATTTTTAGTTATTTTCCCACTGAGTAAATCAATACCATAGCAGAACCCTCATTTACATAGACAGAAATTTCTACACTGAGAGAGAGGGATACACAGGATTTTATTTTATTTAGGTTTTTATTTTTGAACACAGAAAAAGTGGTTGCCAAGATGAAAATCCAGAGGAACTGAAATTGTTGACAGCGATCCAAATCTGGTTGCTTAGTGCAACTATTACTGTCAAGTCCTGATTTTAAGTGCATCTAATGAATTATGTTTTATGCACACTTAATATCCAGGTTGCAGATGACAAGGACGACAAATTAAACCCATTGACGATTTCCTCTGCGTGTTTACTGTGGCGTGACTTCAGCAGAGCAGGATGATGTATTTAACTCATCTCAGGCTTACTCTATTATGTTGGCAGACTGATAGGACAGAGAGGTGATGGATACCTTTTGCTAGACTTATTGTATCTCTCAAACCTATTAAACATGTCAATATACACGCACCGTTATAATTTGTCATCTTTCCAATGCAAGGAGTTGTAAATATGCTCTATAGCTGACACTCTTCACTTTAATTGTTCAGATTGGGATGTTGTTTTTTTCCTCTCTACCAGCAGACTTATAAGAAAGGTTTAAAAGCTGAAACACTCTTACAAGGATAATCATCACCTCCTGTGGTGTATGGTGTCCTTAAGATTTAAAGTCGTTATTTGAGCTGCATGATGTATTAAGGATGATGTATTAGAGGACAGCCCATCTTATTTTGGCTGTCTGTAAGAAGGCCTTAATGAGCTGCTTTCCAGACAGGAAGGTAGTGGACACCTACTCCCACTATTCCACCTTCAATGGGCTTTGATTTAACAAGCATTACGGCATCTTACTCTAATTAATAGCAGCTTGTTTCAATGTGGTTTGGCACAAAAAAGGCAGCAAATGTATGCGTTTTCAGTTCAGTTTATTTTTGTTCCTTTTTCTGAGTTTGTGTCATTTTGTCCACAGAACATGTGGATTGAGAGGACCACATATGCGACAGCATACAAACTCCCTGGCATCCTGCGCTGGTTTGAAGTCAAGTCAGTCTCCACAGTGAGTATGAGCCTGTGTGCCAGGCAGGCCTCCTAATCAGATGAGGATCTGCAGCCTTGCTCAGAGGCAATCGATATGATTTGTCCACTTAAGCTGTATAGACAGCCGTGTGGACTCTGGTGTGCCACTCCCCAGACTAACGACAGGGCACGTTCTCTCTCTGCCAGAGGGTCCACATTGATTCACCAAGCACTCCCCAAGCCTGTTTCCACTGAAAATAGCTACACAGCACAAACACAACTAGAGGACAGCTCAGAACTCACTCACTGTTGATTTTCCTGTAATAGAATTAACTGGATGGCTGTACTGAAAACCCATTGGTGAGAGGATGGTCTGACTTTAGTGTTTACTGTAGCACTTGGAGTGGGCACATCTCCTCCATCCCACTGAAACTGCATTAAAATGTCATTATTTTGGGGGTTTTGTTTGTTAAAATGCTTTTCTGGAGTCAACATTTTGGGCTGAGTTGTTTTCTGTTGGAATGAAATGAATACAGTAATGTAAGCTGGAGCACAAGAGCAGGTTATAGTATCACTTAAAGCTAAAGCTCCCGCCTCATCCTTTTAATGTGTCATTAGTTTGTCCCAAAACAAATGCACTACTTAGCCTAATTAGCCCGGCTAAGTATTCCACAATCAATTACTCTTTATTTGTCGCTTTGATTAGCCACTTTCATGTCTGCGCTGATGAAAGCTCTTGGAGGTTATGTTTAGCCAGGGTGCTCACTGCAGTCTGCCCACTCTGCATTCATAGCTGTCAAATAGCACCACATGACACCGACACGGCAGGCAGCTTGGGCATTTCGCTCACCACAATGGTCCTTCTAGTCGCTACATTCTGAGCACCATGATTTCACTACAAAGACTTCACGCACTCCTGCACCAACCCCAACTCCCGAGTCTATGTAGTGGAGTGTTATTCTCCATTGTCACACTAATTCAAAGCAGAGGCCTCTTCCTTCAGGCTGGGTTGGAACATACTGTCAGGAGCAGCTTGCCCTCCAGATGAGCCAGTGAGAGGCCAGGTCCCCCGAGGTCGGACTCTCTATTTAAAGCTTAATGACTGGGCTGAGATTCGCCAAGCCAAAGCCGTCCATCTGACAATGCTTTTTATCAAGCTGGCCTGAGACATACCGGCACAGATTGGAGATTTGTCTCCTTGGCATAACATCTTTATTTTTTTGGCCCGGGTCTGAATCTGACATTTACTCAACAATCCACTAATGTTTCTTCTAAATTCTTACTAGCAAGCTGGGACGAGGTGATGTTTTTCCATCCAAAGTAATGAGATTCCCCTCCACGTGGAGTTACACGAGGGGAGTTGGAATTTGCTCTCACACAGTAGCAGGAATTAATGACAGCATTTCCAATTTTATTCATCTTTTCCCTGCATTGCCAATCATATTTTGTTGACACGGGAATTGAAATTCCCCTGCACCAACGCACTATCCATCTTCATTTGACAGTTGCATTTTCACGTATAGGCTCAGTGAAAAATGATTCATTGCTTCTCTATCTTACGTGATTTATGTGTGTAGTTAAGGGTTCCTAAACCCATCTTCTAATAACCTATCTCTACTCGGTGAACAAAATGTTTCCGCTTTAATGCTGGCATTACAGAGACAGTAGTGACGTATGTGTATATATGCTGAAACAGCTGACAATAGCTGATGACACCTTCCCTTACCGTGCCCCACAGGTGGAGATCAGTCCTCTGGAGAACGCCATGGAAACGATGCAGCTGACCAACGAGAAGATCAGCAGCATGGTGCAGAGGCATCTCAACGATCCCAACCTTCCCATTAATCCCCTCTCCATGCTGCTCAATGGGATTGTGGATCCTGCCGTCATGGGAGGTTTCGCCAACTATGAGAAGGTAATCAACATGGGAAAAATTCTGGATTTATTCTATATCTTCACCTCTCTAATTGTAAGGTCATAGAGGTTATGTTATGCTAAAAAAACACTTAATAGTTTAAGATTCATAAGGGCTAAACAAGCTATAAAGGAGTAGTTAGACAATTTTGGCTATATGCTTTTTTTTTGTTTGAGTTGGATGAGGATATCACTTCTTTCTGTTTTGATTTTTCTGTACATTTTCTCATAAGATACTGTGTCTAATCCTAGTTTGTTTCCCTTGATGTCTAACAAATCATTCAACCTAGTATTTTTACTGCTGAAAAATAAATGTGAGAATTACTTCTTATTCATACAAATAATAGAGTGTCTTAATAAGTTATTGGGTCACCACGTGCCACCGAAGCAACTTCAGTGGGCCTTGACATTGATTCTAAAAGTCACTTCTTCCAAAACACTTTCTCTCATTTGGTGTTTTAATGATGATGGTGGAGAGAGCTGTCTTACACATCGCTCCAAAATCTCCGCAGGTGTTCAGCTGGGTTGCGATCTGGTGACTGTGAAGGCCATAGCATATGTTTCACATCATTTTCATACTTATCAAACCATTCAGTGACCCTTCAATGGGGGCATTGTGTTCCTGGAAGAAGTGCTTTGTATATGACTTGGATATATTACAAGAGTACATTTCAATTTTAAACTATATTCAAAGGTAATTCAGATGAACTCATGTTTCCTAGGCTTGAATTCATGCTGTGAAATCTAATTGTTGTCACATGCATATTTCAAGTCCATGAAGCTCTAATACCATTAGCCTTCATGTTTATATCAATACACTTTACTCTTGTTTTTGTTTGATGTCACCTTGGCCTTTTCTTTTTTCTTTCGAAAAGCTCAACTCAATCATCTGTATGTCCTGTTTTTCATAACATCTCCAGTGTTCCCACTGCGTCTGTGGGCTTCACACTTTTTTCGCTGTAACACAAAAGCAAATCATGTGGAAAGGGAAATTCTTTTTCCCTTGTGTTTGATGATAAAAAAGTGATAGCCTGTTGGTTTCCCGGCGCATATATCGCGACCTGGAATAGATTCATATTGGTCTTGTGAAACGGCGCAATATGAGTCAGAGGAGGAGCGACGTGAATTCTTTGCCCTCAGGTCACTCCTTCATCTCAGTGAAATAGTGCAGGTGGTAGAGGAGAGAGGATGTCTTGACTAAATTTTTCTCATCTTAACAGTCCCTCCCAATGCGTTCCCCCTTGACTCGTCAGTTTTTTTTTTTTCTCCCCCGTTTCTCACATATTTTTGCAAACTTCACCGCATTTCAGATTTCTGCTATCTTCCCCTGAACTGACTCTCCATTTTTCCTTCCATTATACTTACCCCAATATCTCTTCTCCCTCCTCTTCAGGCCTTCTTCAATGATAAGTACATGCAGGAACACCCAGAGGACCTTGAGAAAATAGAGAAACTGAAGGACCTTATCGCCTGGCAGGTGAGACTGAAGTTGAGAATGCATATGATCATGGTGAAGCGTCATACTACCATTTGTAAACCATCCCTCTGTCTTACCAAAGGTTCAAGGAAAGGGTGCAAAGAAAAGTGTCATGACCTGCTTATCGCAAATTACATGCTTGTTTACTTTAAATGATGGCACATTTCATCAAATTTTATGGTGTTTCTTTCCTATGGTACATGTAAAGAGCAGAGGAAAGCCCACATAGCCCTCAGGCAGCCAAAAATACTGAGCATGATTTGATGGTATGGAGGATTGTGAGAGGCATGAAAATGTGAATTCATGCCACTTGGCCTTTTGGCATAATTGAGCTTTCCTAATTTGCAAGAATTAGCTGTGGGGTATTCATTTAGCCGATCTTAAATGTAAGTTGCTATGATTTCAGTTGTTAGAGTTAAGCACCAGAAATCACTGTAGTCGCAGCATGTTTTGACATCTAATCGTCCTTCATACAGTCCATGGAGAGTTTGAATGCTGAAGGATACTTGTTCTGTTATGTATATTATGGCATTTATACCTGCGATGCTGTCACTTTACTAAAGCACTGCTGTTGCTGCAGAAAAAAGAAGTCTGAAAGGTTACAGCCGGAAATATAATGTTGTTTGAAGAACTTGGGAGTGAGCTGCCAAGAGTGTCCAATGACAGTAACTGAAGTGAGCAGCAGGAAAAGTGTGTTAAAGAGTTCAGTGGAGATAATGGCGACGGAGAGTGCTGAAGCAAACATTCTGAAGTTAGGGAGGATGCTCCACTGCGTGAAGAGACAGCAAGAGATCAGCATTGGCGGTTCTGCGAGCTCTGCAGCCTCACTGAGCCCGAAGGAAGTGCACGCGCAGCAGACAGGAACTGTACACACACACACATTGTTGGAATACATCACAACATTACTACAAGATTCAAATGATCTTTAGCTTCGTTCGTGGCTCATCTTTGATTTATAAACTCCTGGCTATCTTTGCTCTCTAGAGGAATAACAAAAACTTCATCCCTTCAGGGTTTTTTTAGAAAGCTGTACTGTAGGTTTTATCAGTCTCTCTTAAATCTTTAAATTTATTAAGGGTCACTTTAATGCTCAGGACGTCATGATTTCCTGCCTTATCGTTCACCCAAAAAAATGTGCAAAGATACAAGTTTCCTGTCTGATTCCTTGTGGTGGTTTCAAGAAAAAGGGAAGTTAATTTAATTTGAAGTAGTTCCTCACCGTTGTTGTAAAATAGGTCAACTTTGTGCTCCACATCACTGGTGGAACTCCTCTGAATCTGAAAAGTTAGGTTCTTTTGTGTATGTGAAACCTTTTGTCTTTATAAGGCGCGATGATTCACACAGGAATGTGCCCGTCTCACTGCCTTTCTTATTTGCTCTTCAAATTGATGTCATTCCTGATGCTGCTTATTTAGTTACGTTGCCTTAGAAGTGAGACACTTATGTATAATTAGTATTTCCCACATTAGTTGTTACTCCGCAGTCATTTTTTTTTACTCATTCAAATTGTGCCAACGTGGGGAAATGTAGGATATCACTGACTGAAGTAGACGTTGACAAAGCAAGTGAGGGTACCCTAAAAATAAATGTGTCGCTACTTCATTACTCCTGGAAAGACGTGAATGCCAGGAATACATTATATCTGACAAGTTTGGAGCATGCAACTAGATTTTTACCTTTAACACCTATCAGTTATTTTTATATCCACCTGGAAGCAAAGGCACCGAACAATAACATCTCTAAGACTACTCTTGTTTCAAAGCATTGTGCTGGTTCCAGCACAATGCTCAGATGTGAGAGATCCGAATCCATTTCAGCATCATTTTAGAGATATCAGCTGGACTAAAATAGTGTGAGAAGTCACACTGCAATTTTGAAAAGATCCTCCACCCACAATCCACAGTACTAATTAGCAGCAGCTCTGTTGTACACCCTAGTCACACCAGTGCAGGATGAACGTGCTGCTCTGTCTTGGCAGCTGTGTTAGGTTAAAAATGTCCTTCACACCACGCTTGCTCAGTGTTTGAAATCATGGCATAAGCAAGGGAAAGACATGATTGCAGTTGTTTGGTGTGATCATCACATCGGCATGTCACAGAAAAAGTAGAAATATGTTCTCCGAGCCCACGCCAGACATACACGTAGGGAACTTTTCATGAGATGACTAAGGCAGAGTTGCTGATTTGAAATGGCATCAGCTGCCTCCTCGCCAGAGCCAGGATGCTTGTTTATCTCGCGTCTTGAGTCTGTCTAAATGAGACAAATGAAGGCGAGCCTGCTCCAGTGAACAAACTAAACGGTTCGAGATGAGCCTGTGTGCACTGTTATTCTGAAATACCCATTGTCCTCGTCTAGTAATTAGAGAGGAAATGAGCAAGTGGAAATCAGGAAATTAGGTATTGTAAAATGCTCCCTGGCAAATACAAAGTAGGTGTTTTCTGTGATGTTTATGGTTATAATTAGCAAACGCTCTAGACAGATGCCTAAATTAGCACCTAAAAGTTCTCACTGCAGCATAATCCACTCTATTAAAAGTTGTTAAGGGTAGCTAAGTGATTAAATGAAATGAATCGCAGACCTAAGGGGCCCGTTTTTGGCAGGGCATCAACAGCATATTCTGATGCATATAAACAACATTGTATGGTGACAATTTTGCTTTGTTTATGGTGTTTTTTGCATGTGTGGCTTTTTGTCCTTTCATCTCACATATAGTCAGGTCTGTCTGCTTATTAGTCTGTCTGACTCACCACTGGCTGTGTACATCTCTGAGACCTTTGTGACCTTCATGAAAGGTCTTAATATGTCATCATAGCCTTAATACCAGGCATCTCAAAGGCAATGTGGCTGTCCCAGCACCCTGGGGTGTGTTTTTGAAGTCTGCTCACTGTGCATTAGTGGGGGATAGAGTGACAGGGTTCAGCTAAGAACACTGGGCTTTGAGAAACACTGCTGATATTAAACATCAAATTCATTTCTTTTATTCTCCTTGTGAGCCGGTAATACTGAATGTTTTTTTTAGGGTGAGTTCAGTCTTCATTTGTAATCTCTGCATTCCCAGAAAGTGCAGTTTGAAAGGTGAATGTTCAGTTCAAAAGCTGGAAATACGATGGGAGCATGTGGATACACATAAAGAACCTTCAACCGAGAATCTGTGAAATAATGAAAAAAATAAAACTGGCAACTTTGGTCATAAAGTTTCTAAATTTTTTATCCCATGTTTAAAGCTGCACTAAACAATTTCCAACTACAGAAATTCTCATACAAACTCACACAAGGTCCTCTATCGGCCACTTGACGACTACTGAGCATCTTTACAGGTGCCTTACCTCCTCTTGTAATTTCTTTCATGGTGTCTGTGGGCAAATGATTTTCATTATCAGGAGAAAAACGGCAAAGTGTCCCCTTCGGCTGCATGTATTTAACACAGAAACATCTTCTTTTCCACTGTAAAAGGAAATAAGTTTCGGTTTCCCAGTCACCTTTACATACAAACCATATGCATTGTTACTCTTTGTGAGCTCACCTTTAGAGTGCAATCCATCCTGGGTTTTTATGAATGCAGCCCCAGGTCTCCAGCATCTAATTATCTGATATTAAGATCAGCCTCACACGAGGTGATATCTCTGAGTGATATCCCGAATCATAAACCTGCTGTCTATGTCAGACTGCAGGAGAGGAATAAAAACTTTTTAAATTTTTTTGTTTTTTAAGTTAGCACATATGATTGAACAATGCATGTTGCGTGTGTGTGTGTGTGTGTGTGTGTTAGCAACCTTGAGCCTAAGTGTCTTCCACGATGAGCTTATCTCTGTGCAGCCACCAAGCAGAATTCTGTTGCCATGCCGCCACTCAGTTGCACTCAATCATCCTAAGGTCTATAAAAAGATGTGGGTATCCTGGGAGACGTGAATCTTGCCTCAGCTTTCACTCTCACTGTTTTTTTTTTTCTCCCCCATTTCTGTCTTTTTCGTCTAACAACACTTCGTCCCTCCGACTCTCTCCCTCTCCCTCCCTTTTCTCTCACTCCTAACCTCTTTCCCCTCTGCCTCTCTTGCCTCCCTCCTTTACCTTTTCTCTCTCAGCCCTCCTGCTCTCCTCTCGTCTCTCCTCCAAGAGGTCCCAGCGGTGATGATGAAGGTGCTCAATATCAGGGGAAATCCTCGCAGGGTGTCTGTAGCCTTCTCTCATTTATCTTTCTGTGCCAGAGCTTTGGTTTTGTGTAGCACAGCACAGTAACTAACATTCAGTGAGTGAAATATCCTTGTTTTTCACTCCTGCTCTGTATTTCTCTTTAAGATGATCTGCTCACTGTGTGCTTCTCCCATCATAGGAGCCTGTTTAATGTATTAAAGCAGTGTATTACACATAAATGAGAACCTTAGGGTGCCCGATTTTTCAATCAGTCACATTATAGAAGTGTGTTTCTGCATTAGTCATTCTTTTCTCCCTGTTAATAACTCCACCACATGTTGAAAAGTGTGTAAATAAAACATGCACCGTTTGAGATTATTACAAAAGGTTGCATCACGACACTGAATTAGAGTTGTTTGCCAGCTGAGTGAAGTCGGTTCTTGCTCTATCCTTCTGTGGAGGGGCAGTTTGCCCTCAGAGAACAGGAAGAAAGGCGAGTAGTCTCCGGGGAATCAGAGGTTGGCACACACACACCGCCTTCTATTTACTGGCCCACCTATGCCAGATACTTCACACACTCCTCTGTACTGTGAGCAGAGTCTTTGTTCCATTTTCTCAGGGTGAATTTGTGAGCTGTAAAAAGCTACTGTATTTGAGATGCACTTTTAATATGCAGTTTAACGTTTCTTGTGTTTCAAATGTGCAAATGCACCACTCAGACAGGGACCGATTTAATAAAAACGTCTGAATCAAATCTCTAATGGGGTTTATTTTTTTATTTTTACTTATTCATAAGCATAAAAGCATAAGCTGCTTTCCTTTCACCTTTTAACAGCATTTCTCACTTAAAGCAGTCAGGAGATATTTTTGCAGTTGCCATGGGAAAGAGAGGGTCTGCTATTATCGCAGCTGACGGTAACACCTTTGCTGCTTTCTGGCGAGTTATTGTGCAATTGTACACTGCACGGCTTGTAGGATCAAAACACCAGGTTCTGAACAAAAAAAATGAAATAACTTAACCTGTGATTTCAACCAGGAGGGAGAAAAAACATCTCTCGGATGCTGGCTCTCTGAGGGATGACGCTTTGTCTTTTTGCCTGATTTAGTCAGCAGAGCTTGCTGACACTGACTGTGGCACTGGGGTTTCCTAATTACTAGTTTTCAGCAGTTTCAGCCTCTCCGCTCCCTCTCACTCTCTCTCTCTCCCTCTCTCCCTCCCTTTCTCACTCCTTCTACCTGAGCTGCCTGTGTTATGTGTTTAGATTTTGCTATTCACCAGCTGCCTACACTGTGAAAGGCAGTGAAAAAGGTGCATTGCGTCTTTACTTGCATTAAGGTGGGGGAGCAAAACATCCATCACATAGAGTACATGCCTGTACGTGTAGTCTGTCTACATTTCCTTGTCGCCACGTTTAATGTACCTGTGTTATGATGTGCTGATGTTGGTTGGTGGGAGGTGGGTGGGGGGCGGGGGGGCGGAGTGTCATGGCAACAGCCTTCTAATATAGTCTACTTCCACCTGGATGAGGTTGCAGTGATATTTCCTCTTTGTGCACACAGACTGATGCATGTCCGCTGCTTGTGCTTAGTATGCACAGCCATGGGGCCAGAGGTCATGGCGTGAATGGATGTGTGTTATGGGACGTTGCTCCTTTAATGAACGAAGAACCGATGTCTATCTCTTATCTCTTATCTCTCCAGGGTGTGTTGCATGAAGGTTTTCTTAACGCTATCATTTTGCCCCAACAGATCCCACACCTAGCTGAAGGTGTTCGCATCCACGGCGAGAAGGTCACAGAGGCGCTGAGGCCTTTCCACGACCGCTTGGAGGCCTGCTTCAAGCAGCTGCGGGAGAAGGTTGAGAAGCAGTATGGGGTAAAGACCCTGGTAAGAACTTTTGCCTGTTTGTGACTCTTCTGTTACATGAAACGTGCTTTGTAGCTCACTGTGGTCATTTTTAGTCATTTTAACCTGCAGCTGTTTCTTTTATTTCTACTGGTGTGTTAGGATTTCAAGAGTAATGTATGTGTGACATGTAGAGCTAACATACATACACGTTATTGCAACGGCTCTGTTGGTTTTGTCTACCATACATTTGGAATCATGTTTCTTTGGTGTCCATTTGTTTTCCCCAATACAGTGTCTCATAAAACAAAAAAATGTGGGGGCCACCCTATAAAAACGTAACCACGTAACCCAGTGTCAAAACCCATTTTCTCAACCAGGATGAAAACAAAATATAATGAAGACAGCAAGACTTTTTCGAGAGCTGATGTATAATAATTAATACATACTTAATTAATTCTGATTCCTGTAAGTGTCCTGTCCCTTTGCAATAAGTCCTCCAAATGCTCTTAAAACATACATGTCAGACTTGCTTTTCCTTTTAGCTGAAGTCAGCTCGTGTGCAGTGGGACGCTGCAGGCCACTAGCTCCTATCTGTCCTCCTTTACAGATTTAATTGTTGCTTGGTCAAGCTTTTCCCCTCGATGTTTCCCGAGGTAAAGGGGGCTCTGCTGAATTTAAAGGGAGAGCGGTGGTGACCTTTCAAACAAGAGAAAAGCCATCACTTTCCACGGTGTGATAATAAGGTTATCCTATCAGATGTGTGATGGCCCCTTTCTTTGCTTGAGAAGACTCTTTAAATGCAGAAAGGTGATTTTACTTTTACTGGATTTTTCTTTCAATAGCTTTTAAGAAGTAAAACACTACCAGAATTCTTTGTTTTTTTTCCACCAACTTCATGTGCGATTATATTGCTGCGTTTGGAGCTTTATGCCGTACACAGACTTGAGATTACTGGAAGTGACCTTCAGCAATCCCTAAATCATTTATTATAAAATGCAATGGACACTCATGCAGCCACTGACTGAACAGTATGAGAGTAGCAAGGACAAAAGAACCTTTTTTCCAAGTATTGACGATTCATGCTACAGCTGAACTTCGAGCTAACTACCAAATTAGAATACCTTGTACAGTATGAATAAAGCCTGAAATAAGTTCCCAGGGATAGAATAGTGCTGTTAGGAAACTACCTGCTAAACCGTTCACAAAAGGAAATATTGTTCCAATATTAAATTCATTGGAAATGGAAGCCACAGGCGAGGGCGGCTGTGGAGAGAGCAGAGGGAGAGACCTGGGAGAGCAGGTCATCCATTAATCCACCATGTGTAGAAGTGTCCTTGAGCAAGACACTGAACCCTGAGTTGCTCCAGATAGGCAGACCAGCTCCTTGCATGGCTGCCATCTGTGTGGGAGTGTGCGTGTGAATTGTTGATGGAGAGGGAATATCGTAAAGCGCTTTGTCCGGTAAGGTAGAGAAACACTATAAATACAGTTCATTTGCCATTTATAAGTGAACTGAACTGTATTTTGTGAGAAACTTAAGCATTCTCTACTATGGCAGAAAGCTGCTGATGTCAGTGCAATAGCTTTTTAAATGCTACTCTCAAGATGGTCCAATATGATTGCATTTAATTTATTTTTATTTCTTCCTCAAAATATAGAGTCAGTTATTGGATGTCGATGTTTGAGTATTTGCAATTTCACTCAATGTATTTCTCCAATTTCTATTTTCACTACTGGTGAGCCTCTGTGGATGGCAGTGTCAGTCTGTTTGTGGGTGCACTATTTTGGGTTTGACCGAAATATATCAACAACTGGATGGATCGCCAGGAAATTTAGTGCACACTTTGGTGGTTTCCAAAAATCATGACCTTGGTGATTTCTTGACTTTTCCTTTAGCGCCACCATGAGTTTGACATTTTTTGTCTCCATAGCTGTTGGATGGAGTTTCTTTCCACAGTCAATGCGTAAAGCATTTAAGAGAGTGTGGACTGTATTGTGAGATATTTTGCACATTCAGAGTGCTTCAAAGCTGAATTCTTTCTGCATGTTTCTGTTTTTCTTTTCCTCTGCCGCGTCAGCCGACAGCAGACGAGCGGCGGGGGCCTCGTCCTCACTCCATGGTGCGCTCCTTCACCATGCCCTCCTCCCAGAGGCCGCTGTCGGTGGCTTCAGTCACCTCCATCTCCTCTGACAACTCACCCTCCAGGCCCGGCTCAGATGGGTAACACTGGGTTTTTACTGTTCTTCAGGGCATAAAATACCATGCATGCTCCTTGGCTTTACATCACCCCATTTGAGCAGATTAAAAATTGTTTTCTGGATTACTGTCTTGTTATAATCCTTGTCATTATTTTGATAAGTCAGTCCATATTTAACATTGCGTAGATTCCATTTTCATTTCAGAACTAAGAGGATTTCTGAGGATGTGCTTATGCAGTTTTTGCAAATTAGCTGAGCTTTTTGTGTTCTTGTTCATGAAGGCTGCACCTGTCACATACAAGATAAATCCTTACCATCTTACTTTTGAAAATATGAATAAACATTGACATTGATGCTTTTAACAATTTAAGGTGAAGTTACTCCAATTTAACTAGACTGTTCAGTGTAGGACAGTTTTGCATGTAGTTACTCATGGAGGAACACCCTAGCATCCACTCTAACAAGAGTCAGTACATTATGTAAAAGTTTATTGAAGGCTTTATTAAAATTGAACATGCAGAGAACTGTCCGACTTTTTCCTGAATCCCATACCTGTAAAAAATTTAGTAAGCTACCTCAGATGCACAGACAAGACAGACAAACACTGTTTGATTGGGCCATTATCATATTCTCTTTATTCCAGCTTTGCCCTGGAGCCCCTCCTGCCAAAGAAGCTGCACACCAAGTCTCAGGACAAGCTGGACCGGGATGAGCCCGAGAGGGAGCGCAAAGAGAAAAAGAAGGAGAAGAGGAACAGCAAGCACCAGGAGATCTTTGACAAAGAGATGAAGACCACGGAGATCCCTCTGCAGCCCACTGAAGCTGTCATACTGTCAGAGACGGTACTGAAAAAGTGACCCACTACAAGAAATTAGTTCACCTGTCTGTTTAGTTCACACTCCTGCTCCTGCACCTCCTCCCTTTTTTGCTCTCCGGCTTCAAGTAGTAAACCTGCACTCTTCCTTTTCATTCCTTTTTGTTTTATTTAGTCTTACTTTAGGTCAGTATTCTCCTGCTCTTCTTTTCGTGTCTCTCTTGTGCTGTAACCTACACAAGAGGGGTGAAATTTTCTTTGGATGTGTGTCGCTCCCAAAGAAGAAAGTAGGGGAGATTTTAAATGCAGAATAATGAGAGAATTGAAAATGTCCACCAGTGCATGTCATCATCATTACCCTTCTTTTCTGTTAGTCTATTGACACACTTGAGAAACCTTCATCCACTGATTTGAAGTAGGATATCCGGGTTTCCTAATAAGTGTGACATTTTATGGCCACACTTCTAAATATTCTGAGCACTTTCATGCTCTAATTCCTATTTTGGACTCTTTCATCAAGTTGTTCAGTTTGCACACATGCTGACAGCAGTAGATAATCATAACATTTTCTGTTCATAATCGGGGTCCTCAGGATGGATCCTGTTGATTGTGTGTAACTCTTGTTCAACATTTTCCACTTACACATAGGACCTCATACCTTGTAAATATGCCACAGAGCTTTGGAAGATATCTCTTTAATTTGGTGTTCTGTTGTGTTATTATTGAGTCTTATTAGCAGTAGAAATCGAAATTCTGCTGAAGTTGTTCATTCTGTCCAACACTTTTATATTAAGGGTTGCAATTAGCACTGTTTCTGTAGCAAGATTTTTACCCTTTTCTCCTCTCACTTATCCTCCACCTTCTCCTATCTACATCACAATTCTCACATTCCTACCTCCAACGCCTCCTCTCTTCTCTTTGGACTCTACATATCTTTATCTTCCCCTCTCTCTGCTGTGCTCACGTCCCTCTTTAGCACTGCTGTGTCAGCAGAGAGGTATCACTGTTTCTGCATGCCCAGTGGGAGTGCTCCCTGGCTCAAGGCATTAAGATAAGGGTAGGAATGGGATCCAACGGGGGCCCCTGGGAGCAGTGGAGCCGTCTGGCTTGTTGATGGGAGCCTCCTGCCTCAGGGGTCAAGGGTAGAGCACCTCAGGGTCTGTGGAAGTTAACAGTTGTGGGGTATAGTAGTTAAATCAAGAAAATGGCTTCCTCACCCTCTGTACAAATGCCAAATTTGTGTTTTAGCATTCTGGAAAATAAGGCAACATCTCTGAATGAAGTGTGTTGTTATTTTCAGTGACTCCCTTGTGGCTCACTGTTTGAATTTGGCCAATTACAAAGTTGTTTGTTAATGTAGCCTACAGTGTGGAATAGCCCTGAGGACACATCTTTTTATATTCAAATTCTAGCTATAATAAAGCTGGGATAACGCAGTCTTGCGTGCAGACAATGATTTGTAACCACAAATAAGATATTGCAACCCAATCCGCACATTTATCCAAATGGTTTCTCCTTTAGGAGCACAAATAGCCGGTTTAATATGCGTGTAGATACACACACAAAGTCCCAATGGAGTTGTGAAACTCATTTTCTCCTTTAAATGATCCTTTATTGATCTTCTGTTGTATGTCATCATAGACTCAGCTCATTTGCCACACAGTAAATTTTGTTCTCAGTTCTGTTTTGTTGAGTTGTTTTGTAATTTAGAGGATTTAATTTCAAGCACCTTTTGATGATTCGGTATCTGACAGTGCCTACCTCTTGTCTTCGTTTGTGCATGATCACTTAGATCAGTCCCCTGCGGCCTCAGAGACCAAGGAGTCAAGTTCTCAGCCAGATCGGTGGAGACCGTCGCCTCTCCGTGTCACCCGGGCCCCCCTCTTCTTCCTCCAACTCCTCCTCCTCGCCGGGACCCCCACCCATCACACCCAGGAGCAAGCTGTCCTTCAGCCTGCACGCTGTTTCCAGTAAAAGCGGACTTACTTTATTCTCACTACCATTCAAACACACACCAAAGACCAACCCTCCCTCTGGCTTTGTTTTGTCTCTTGCATCACTGTTACCACATGCCCTGTACCCATGATGACACTCAATCTCAGCTAAAACATATCTAGTCTTAATGGCTACTCTCTAAAATTGTCTCTTTGTCACTATCCTGGCTGCTAATGTGATAAACTCATTTATCAGAGATGTTCATTAGGAAAGAGTTTATGCATTGTGATCACTGACTTGTATTACTTCATCTCTTTAGATGCTTTAAAAGAAACTTTTTACTCGACGAGAGATGCTGTATAGCAATCTGCAGTTAGTAGCAGCTCTAAAGAAGCATCGATTTAATGTTTCACTTGGACAAAGCTGAGGGATTCGTATTTTAAGAAAAGAACGGTCACAATCAATGTAACTGAGGTTGAGATATCCTGACTTTTAGTTGATTGTGTGGGTCAAGCTCTAAAAACAATGGGTGCTGCAGTTCCAATAGTACAACTCTAATAGCATAGCAACTAATAGCATCCTTTTAGAGAAACTCACTACGTGGTAAATACCAAAGTTTTTCAAATGTCATGCACTCAGCTGGTAATGTAGGCTTTTCGCTGTACGTTTTGAATGTTTTAAATGTTTGTATAGTGCATCTGAATGATTAATGGGGGGGTTAAGCTTACGTGTTACCAAATGTAAAGTCTCAAAGCCATAACCTTTGTGACAACATCATACTTGACATTGGAAATAGTATTTCCAAAAAAACTATCCTAGGATCCACTAACTAGTATTTTTCTGATTATATAACTGAGTATTACTCCAATCAGTGAAGTTCCCTCTTAAGTCTGTGCATGAATGTCTCTCTGTACAAATTAATTTTCTCTCATTTTTTCTTGTTTCTTTAAAACGTGCAATTAGCCTTAATGATAGAGAATTCACCAGAAATAGACCATATGATCTATTCTGGGCCCGCAGCCGTACTGTTTAAGAAATACCCATGCAGTTTTGATGATGAATGTGAACTGATGAGCGCCCTCTTACACAGATCTGGAGCTGAACGGGATGGGCTGTTCTGACAAAGGTGAAACACCTCCTCCGCTGCCTGTGAAAGGCAGCACGGCTGATTACGGCAACCTGCTAGATAATCAAGACTTGACGAGTCCCTCAACGCCTCCACCGCCCCCGCCACATCAAAGGGTAGGTGTTTTAATTAGGGCTGAGAGGAGCTCCTTAATGATGCATGGCACTCATAATGAAACAAGAGGCCGCTACACGCACTTGACATTCGGGTCAAACCTCCTCCACCATCTCCTGCCCCTGTACGTCCTGTACTAATGTGCGTACGTTGATGTCTGTGTGTGCGCATGCATGTTTCACACTCACATTTGTGCATGTACTGCATTTTGTGCGTCATTTTGGTAATGTGTGTCCAGAGAAGTGTAGGCATCAGTCAGTTAGCAGCAAGGGCCTACACCCGTCTGTCCACCCCCCTGTTATTTATACTTGTTCCCCCCCAACCGGCCCGGCGCTCAGACGTGATTGATTGGATGATTACTTTACCTCTCACATCCATCAGGAGCTCTCCCGCTGTTAATCAGCGGCTCGTCTCTCCGCACTCACCGACGTCTGCGCTGGCCATCCTCTCGCCTCGCCACTCCGTTAACTAATCTTATTTATCCACTGTCACGGCCCGTGGGCAGGTAGTAAAATGGAGCCTCCGCACACAGTGTGGCAGCAGGCTGACAGTAGTGTAGTGAGAGCAGATGCTCAGAGGCTGAGTGACAGCCTCTCTTCATTTACAGACCTTGATGGAGGCAGAGGTCGCCGGCGAGCGTTACTCCTTGTCTGTTTTCTCTGTGGTAAACTCAAGCTGTTTCAGGAAGTGCATACAGGTGGACAGGACAGCTTAAACATTTCAGATTTAAGGTATCTAAACATAATATCATTTTTTATAATATCATATCATTTGTTTTCTCAAAACTCCAGTCTGTCATTTTTGTGTCATATAAATACAGGTTATATTAATTCATGTAATGTAATGATTTGATTTTATGTGTGTCCTGTAGTTTCTGATCCTTGATTTAAGTTAACTAGCATTTTAAATAGTATAGCTTATATTCAGGTGTCTAGTGTTTTGTCAGGATCAGGCTACAAGATATCAGCCTAAGCTGTCACCAATCTATTAAATGTGGGTTGTTTAGAAAGTAAATTAGCATTACATTTTGTGCATCATAATGAAAGGCAATAGATTTTTTTGCAAGCCTGTCTCTTGTCCCTCAAACCTTTGTACAGCCATGCAACTGTGACATATGACTGTTTAACATGTAGTCAGACTTAAGGTGCCATAATCTGGCCACCTTGAAAGACATAAATGTTGTGCAAGCTGATCCTTGCTTAAGTTCCTCTATGAAAAGCACTGTGAGCCAATTTGGAAGGGCTTCACTTCCTGACTTTTTAATCTCACTGGAGAGCCAAGTTGTCCTTAATTACAGAATATAGCAATTTCAAGGTTACTGTTTTTGTCTGTCTGCAGCATATTCCACCTCCTCTGCCCAGCAAGACCCCTCCTCCACCCCCTCCCAAGACCACCAGGAAACAGGCCTCCATCGATTCAGGAATTGTACAGTGAACAAAGACGCTGACAGTAGGACCAAACAACACACTGACAACACAACAAAAAAAACACCAACAGTAAACACCCCCACCGCACCCTCCCGAAAAAAGCGGTTGTTTTTACCCACACATTCCTCGCTCCCTGTCCCAGCTTGACAAGATGAATACCTCACTGCAGCCCGCCCCTTCTTATCGTTTTTTTTTTTATATTATTATTTTCCTTTCTTGTTTTGCCTTTGGTTTGACGATGATGCAGTCTGCAACAGGGAGCACGTTGCACAGATGAGTTGTCACTGAATTTATAGAAGCAGCCTGCCATGCCACTCCAAGACTTTATCAGGATATTGTGTTCAGACAGATAAGCTCGGACCAACAGCTTTCCAATACTGATCCACTCTCACATATAAGGGAGCACATAGCTCATTAAAGAATAATTCCTATCTCCTTTATTCATATGCCCACTATGTACAGAGGTTTGTATATATGATTTTATTTTATTTCAGGTTTTTTTGTATGTGACTTGATCATGACTCTTTTTGTATTAACGTATCATTAGGTTAAGTGGCATTTATATGAAACAAAAAAAAAAGGGCTTATAGGTTTTGAATTGACAGGGACTTCACAGAGATGGTATGTGAGAACCTATCATGGATTTTATTGGTCAAATTTTGGAGTGCACATACAACTAACTCCCATCGCAGTATCATTGTTCAGACCTTGTCCTAGATTGCTGTAACCTTGGATTTCAATAATATTGACTGTTCTCAATTCACTACTGACTTCTGAATAAACTTTCAAATGTATGTATTTTTAAAAAAGAAAAACGTCTCGCCTCATTATTTGAGACTACAGCGGGAAGTGCTGAAAATAGATGCGAGTGTTTTCATATTTCTGAAATCCAAAACAAACCGGCAATCTGTACGCGTTTCCTCGTTTCAGCTGAACGCTCGGTAACGATGCTCTGCGCCCGTTTGATTGACAGCCATCACAACAGCCACTTCATTATCAACACGTAGGCATTTTATACTGGGACATGTTGCGCCATGGAATGACTTCTGTGTAGGCTAATGCAATCTCATTTACATAATGTGTCCGCTCACCAGGCCATTTCTTTCAAAGCTCAAAGTGTGAATCTGGAATGTGGCCCGTGTTTGAAGAACGGCTTTAGCGGCGTGGATGAGCTAACAAACCGCAGGTGCCGGCTTTGTCCTGCTTCATGCAATCTCGAATTCTGTTTTTGCAGAAACTGCCGAAGGTCATATTTAAATTTCTCCATTAAGAACTGTGATTTCTTCACACTGCAGAAAGGTAATAACACCAACCTCGCATGAATCACTTTTCACTTTCGCTTCTGTTAAATTTTGTTAGTTGGAAATTGTAGATTTGGTGTCCAACACACAAAGGCTGACAAGCTTGATGGGGTTAATGTATTTTGACTCCAAATTAATGACTGGATTTGAACCATTAAGTAAGTGTATAATTATCTGTTTTGCAGCACCCTTTAATTGAATTAATTAAATTAGTTTAGTTTGGGTTTTGGTAGAATAACTTCAGTTATGTTCAGTGACAGCGATCATTTTGACACAGACTGCTTTTGACACACAGGTTTTATAACATATCATCTATTAATGTGAGTCTGCTGTGTTTAGATACTGTTTAAAAAAACAGTTTTACTCAATGGAAGGAGATCTTGTGATTTCAACATTTTATTTGTCATTTTATCCCCTTATTAAGCCAATTAATTCATTAGCTAACTATACATTTACTTTTTACCAGTTTCCTGCCGCTATCTGTGCACCAATAACTCCAAGCTGCAGCAAAATTGTGCTGCTGAACCGTCATTTGTACATTTGCTAAGTGTATTTACAGGCCCCGTCGTTTGTGGCACAAAACCAGCTTGTGGGACCTTTTTTGAAGTGTTTGCCCCAGGTGGCTCATATTCCTCTGCTCTCCTGTTCTGCTGACGCTTTGTGAGTGGGCGTCTGCCTGAGGAGAAACTCTCAAACTGTAGCATCTGTTGTTTGAAGGTGAGATTTTTCTTTTAACATCTCAAGAAAGTTGGGCTTTATAAAGCTCTCTTGTCCTAATTAGGAACACTGACTGACATATTTTCCCTTGGTGTTTTATTTGGGTAAAGCAGGCATAAGAGAGAACTTGTAATACTGTAGCTCATGGGTGGTTTTAATGTATTTTGTCTATAAAGTGTCTTATTAGTGTGTTGGTAATTCACCTACTACTAAAATGCAGAGTTATATACCGTTTTTAGTTGATCATCAACAAATAAATAAATAATGTGACCAACCTCAATGTCCTAAGGGGCCGGAGTTAATCAGAAACATGGTAAAGCTAAGATAAATGTATACATTATTACACGGTGTATAAGATGATACTCATCTGCAGTTCCATTTTCTTTCATGCTACCAGTACCACTCACCCTAGCTCCCCTTTTCCCCTTGTGTAAATATTCAAACAGTAAAATCCATTAAATCCCGGTGAGCAGCGATCATTGTTGTGCACATGTTACCACAGCTGAACACAAGGTGCAGCGAGTTCACCACAGGACCTTCATTTGACCATGCGCTATCTGTCTGGATGATAAATTGCTCTCCAAACACAGAAAGAAATGGAGTAAGTAATATTCAATAAAAATGCAAGTTTTACCATCATACCAGTGTTATTTTCTCTCATGGTCTCTCCTCATTCTGTCTCCCACCTCTTCAGGCTCTCTAAGGACCATTACCTCTGCTACAGTGCAGCACCACGCTCTGCTCACAATAACAAAAACATGGTGTTCATTAAAGACTTTGCTCGGTGTTAATGCTCATCGGACCCACTACATGGTAACTTTGAACATCAAACTTGTAAGTTATGGTTGCAATTGATTGCATGAGAAAGGCTTAAGGAGCATGTAAGGTGCCACGTGACGAAAAATAAATGACCATCAAGGGCCACAAACTAATTAACTTCTAATCGCCAATCGATATCTATAAGCCGCTAGATAGTGTTGACCACTGCACTGCTAAACTAGGACATCATGGAGTATATACTGATGATCTGAAGTAGATTCTAGTTCTGGACACTCTCCATGGAGTGTCCAGAAAAAGTTTGGATTCACAGTGGATGTAAACAGGGTTTTTTGGGCAGGGGGTTTTAGGTAAATGACTAGGATCAACGTATGGGCACTTACCTGAAAATATATTAGACTGAACACAAGAAAAAATATGTACAACCCAAGATAATTTAAATAAAGAAAGCACAGATCTTATTAACAACAATGACTCTGTTATATTTAAATGTCATGGTAAGTCATGCAGCACCAGCCTACCCAATACCATGGCTCTGAAACTTAAGCAGCTAAATGTAATTCAGCCATCATTTTGCACAGTTTTCTGATTTACACCCATGCTTTTTCTACTGTAATACATCAAAATGTGTTCCGTTAAAAGGGCATATGGTGTAAATATGCATCCTCTTCTCTATGAGACACCTGCACTCCTCACTGGTGCAGCCGATTGTTTTTAGAAAAAAAAGAAAATCAATATGTGACAAGTGATTGTAGATTGAATAGTAAAAAAAAAATACTTTATTCCTGTTGCAAAAACTACATCATGAGCACAAAGTAAGAAATCTCTGACAAGGTTTCTGTGACAAGGTTACTGAATCGATGCAAAGTACAATGAGGTAAATCATGAAAAAAAAAGCAAAGCAGTAAATCTGCCTGGAGCTGGCCTCCGGACGCTGTGAAGCAGCCACAGGGTTTAACAGCTGCGGTTTGAGACACTGCGCTTACAACAACTGTGTATGTGAGTCCCCAAGAGCAGTTTAGTTTTATGGAACTGTGGCAAAAAGAACTTACCTGACGTGGAACACCACAATGCTCACTGGTGGCATCATGCTGCGGTGCAGTTTCTCACCAGCCAGTCAGTTTTGCGAAAGGTAGAGGGAATATAAATGCAGCAAAATACATAGAAATCCTGGAGGAAAACTCGCTGAGACCCGCAAGGGAAGTGCCACCTGGAAGATTTATTTTCTGGCAAGATAATGACCCCAAAAATAAAAACAAAGCTGCACAGGAACGGCCTCAGACAGCAGCGCTAATGTCCTGAAGTTGCCAAGTCAGAATCCAGACATCAATCCATTATTTTTGTGGCAATAATAAACTTCGTAGTAAACTTTATTTATGTAGCTCTTTTCAGTGAGGCGGTATGGTTGCAGTAAAGCGAAGACAAACAGTGGGACAGTGGGGTAACAAGACGGAGAATTATAAAGGAACAAAATGGACTAAAATGAGGAAAAAAGGTTCCATCTGCATAGACTGAAGGTTGCTGCCAAAAGCTACCTCTGCTAAATATTGACTTGAGGGTGGTGTGAATACTTACACAATCAATCCCTTAGTTATTTATATTTGTACTTAATTTAGATCAATTTTACAGATTTGTATTCTCTTGGGTATTAAAAAGTTTTAGGGTGATGAGTGTTTAAGTTTTATTACATCCACAGCGATTTAAAGTGTAAAACAATAAAACTTGAAGAAGTCCGAGAGGGTTTGGAGAGCAAGAGTGGTGGGGGTCCAATAGTTTTGTTTTTTTTATAGTCAATGTTACCTGCTTATTGGATTGCAATGATAAGTTCATTCTCTCCAGACTGTGAGGTGGGAATAAAAAGTTCCATCAGTGCCATAATTCACTTATCAAGAATACCCAGTGCACACTCAGTATCTAGCCTTGCAATTGAAAAGGGATAAAGGGTGAAGCATTTCAGCAGTGGTAATATTACATAGTTAACTGGCAGCTATTTCAATAGGCTCTCAGTGATTTGTGCTCAGGCATTATGCCTTACCCTCTCCCTCCTCAAAGCAAAGGGAAATGCATGGCTTAATTGAGAGGATTTCCAGCGGCTTTGTGGGTGGTAGGGTGAGGTGATGGTGGGGGGGGACGGCGGCAAGCTCGCTCCCTCCCTCTCTCCAGGAGGAATGTATTTACAACGCACTCTATCCCCATCTCATTTGTCATTTCAGCCTGGAATAATGTGTATATTTCCCTTCCCTCTTGACACACTTTCATTTGCTGGGAGGCTGCGAATGTGCACGCTTCTCTTTAAATGTCTCCTTGGCATAATGAAAGAGGACAATATTTCCATAAACCAACAGCACTGCGTATATCCAGTCACAACAGTCGATGGGGTTTTCATGGCTTTTCTCCTTTTTTTTTCTTTTCCCCCCAAATTGAAACCCACTACCAGTGATTGACGTGGTTAGCGGCTGCTTTTATACTTTTGATGTGGAAACAATCAAAGTATACATGCCTTTTCAGGGGTTTGCTGTTCTGATATACAAATTCGCTCTTGTATGGTCCGGGGTATAGTGTGTACCATGTCTTACTTCAGTGTGTTAGCATGCTTATATATGCGAATTAGCCATTTACACAAGAACAGCTGAGGTCGGTTAGAATATCATTCATTTTGCAGGGTGACAAACCTCTGATGCCTGCACCTTTTTTATTAGAATTTATCCAATAGTTGCTGAGACGTTTCACTCAAACCCACAAATGTCAACCTGCTGGTGGCACTGAAAGAAAAGTCAGGGGATCACCAAAGTCGTCACGATACATCATCCGGGGACCTCGAAAGTCTGTTTGAAATACCATGACGATCAGTCCGCTAGTTTTGCAGTCTGGACCAACATGTTGGACCCTGAGACTGTCAAAATGTCATGATGGATAAATGGTGTGGTATGACGAAGGCAGGGGTCGTTTCATGCAAGTGTTGAGGTGACAGAGATTACACGCTATGTAAATATGATTTCAGTTCATCTAAAGAAAAATGACATATCATGCATCGCTCCCCTCACCTCCCATCCCTTCCTGTCTGTATTCACTGATTAAGCTTACCGTCAAATAAGAAAATGTCTTGACATTAATCTAAAAAGTAACATGGTAACTGCCATTCTAAATGTCAACTTGCCGAGGGATGACAGATTTGCATTTACACCATCCGTCTCCAACTAAATGTACAGCTTCTTTGTAAGCAAACATGTAGCGTCACCAGCGGTCGATAGACGTCAACATGGCTGTGGAGTGGTGTGTGTCACTGTCACAGATAGTGTCATGCAGGAACTGTAAGGCCCCTTTCTATCTCGGTTGTCTCGCAGTTTTCGCCGAGTGGTTCAGTAAACCAGCTGAATGAACTGTACTTGACGCACAGAGTGAACGGCGAGAACAAAGGCCTGCGCTATTTTACTCCATTGTGGCAGCATCTGCATCGCTCTCCAGAAACGCGATTCAGCTGATCGCCTCAATGTCATGCTACTGTTTACGGAAGAGCCTTTATTCAGTTTCTTAAAAACACAATAGCTGATGAATCACTGTGGACATTATGCTGCAGAATGACTTCTTGTGGTCTTTGTGAAAAAGCAAATAGAAGCAAGTAGAAGACAAATGGTAGATAAAATGCCAAACATTCTTCTAATCTATGATAATTAAGTCAATTTCTTTAGGCCTCAGACTGCCAGTTAGACAAAACAAGCTATTTGAATAAGTTTGGTTGGGCTTTGGGTGATTGTGATGAACATTTTTACTATTTTCTAACATCATATACTCTAAATGATTTGATGATGATGAAAATAGTCATTACTTCCAGCTACACACTACTCTTATTGATTTTTTTCCTGTGACTGTTTTACACATGAGCACAGCACAAGCTAAAATAATAATGGTCATAAACCAAAAAAAAATTCGAGACAGGGCATCTCTACAAGACCAGAGCCTCAAGGTTATGTATTGAAGGAGCCACTTTAGCTGATATTGCACAAGACCGCCTGGGGGTCTTTGGCTGTCTCTGCCCTCTTGGTGATCCACAGCCTTGCGTTTGATTACCTCGCCGTGGGCTCTCAGAGATGTCCATGTTTCCTGGTGGAGCTGATAATTAGTTAACTCCAAACCCGCCGCAGTAATTAGCCGACTGATAGACTGCTGGTTGTTGTTTGTTAAAGTCTCAAATGTCTTCATGCTGTTGAAGTGTGAGATTTTGCTGATGGCAAACTTTCCCTTTGAGCACGCTCCTGATGTGTCCAAAGAGCTTACAGTAAACACCTGCGCTGGTAGCCGTGAGCCAAACCTTTGATTGAACACTTTAATGTTGTTTTTCTGTACTCCCTCCAACTTTACACACTCCAGACAGACACTCCATCACTCCCTTATCAAGAGCAGCTTTCACAAGCACGGAGACCAGTCGGCATTTTAAATCTGGGCCCGTTTGTGAGCGAGTTATTTTGTGCTGCATTCAGCACTAAATACAAAAATGTACATTTTGTACGCAGGCTTATTATCGTGGTTTGAAGGAGAGAGCCAAGTGGTGGTGATCTATATTAGCCGAGGCTATTATGAAGCTCTGGGTTTTCCCAGGCAGTCGGTGAGATGTGTTGCTAGGAAACATACCTAGAGATCGGGGGTGGAGAACTGGTTTGATGAGGAGGCAGAGTTCCCAGCTACTTTCAGCCTCACATGGAAATAACTAAGAAGTGCCACAGGCGTGTTGTCCCGATATCCGAGTGTTGATTTGAGATGGTTAATTAAATCTTAGTAACTTTATCTTTTTTATCTCTTTTTGATTTTTAAGTATTTCTTGTGCAGGTATCATGCAGATGATTTTTTTATAGAGATTCCCACCAAACTCTTTAACTGAGACTCTACTAAGAGCAAGGTGTTCATCATAGTTCTGACTGTTGCTAAATGGCAAAATGTGATGGATTATGGTGCACGCCGATGCTCATGTCTGACATTATAATACTTTGGCATCTTGTTGACCTTGTGTGTTATCATTGCACTATGATACATGAGTCTAAAGCAATGAGCTCAACCATGAGCACAGTTAATGTTGAACTGTTAAAGGCCGTAAAGTCAAAATCCTGTGCAGTTTACTTCCAGACGGTGGAGCATATTTCATCATTTTCACTTTTAAATTCTAAAGCTCCTGTATTTCTTCCACACAGTTAAAATCAATACACTGATCAGATTCTGGATTTTGATATATTTTGCCTCCCAGAGAGCAGCACGGCGTGGGTGATAGATGAGGTGCTGTAAAAGAAGACCTGCCTTTATTGAGTGATGCCGGAGGTGTCGTGTGTAAAGCAATGCTGCCCTCATCTGGATCGAGTGGTCGATGCGCCCCGCCCGCCACATCACGCTGCCTCCATGAGTGATTGCCCAAAGTGACATAAACCTTTTGGCTCGTGTGCACATGACTTTAAGGTCAAATTAACGGTCGTGACACTGTCGGCGCCTGACTACATCAAATCATGTCCACGGTGTCTTTGCACCAGTGAGTTGAAGCGGCAGCTATTTAATGGCTGATAGAATTTCAGAGTTGAAATATCTGATGACAAAAAAAATCTCATGTCACGACTCTCCCTTCTCTGCATCTTAGAAACTGGACAAGGAAACAAGAGCATGTTTAACCCCTCAGCAGCTGATGGTGAGTGCAGCAGAGTTTTTTTTTGTTTGTTTTTTTTTCTAGCTCAGGCAAACCAGATGCATCTGATCTCTCCGAGGGTGTAATCAGGAGCAGAGGTGTAAATCTGCCCAGCAGAGGGGAGAATTAAGCTAATGCAACCAGCAGCAGTGAAGCAGAAGGCCATGCTGGTTGTATTTCTCCACCCCACACCTCCCCACACCCCCCGGTCAGCTCGCTGTCTGCAGGGCTGCCTACTTAGTTCCTGGAAACGGACTGTCAGGGCCAAACAGTAATTGGTCAGAGGGAACTACACATGGAGGAACATCTAATTACTAAGAAACAGATTCTCCACCTTGGGCCTCGCAGGTGGAAAAATTCCTTGAGGTATTTATGTGCTAACAACAGTTGAAATTTTGGCCCAAATGCATTTGAAGCAAACTTGATGCCCCCCACCTGCACTCAAAAATGTTTCTTTTGTGCTACTTTTGAGCTATGTTTGAACTTACAGTGTACAAAGGTTGACAACAGAAGGCCGTTTCCACATTCATCTGCAGAAGACGGAGAACATCTCTTGCACCCAGATGATCAGCAAGTAGGCATGTTGAAACATGTCCAATCCGTGTTTTTATTATCACTCTTTCATCTGTTTAAAAAGATTACTTGATTTTAAATTTTAGTTCTTTATATCCACAGAGGCCGTGCATATGCAGCAGATAAATGTGGGTGAGAAATGCTGCATGTTCTTTAACATCCACATAACTTGAAAGTTTGAAATATTGAATATAAAAAGTCCCCCCTTTAAACCTTTGAAGCGGATTGATGGGGGAAAGTGCAAAGCTCAGCCACACATCCTTTGGTGAACGTGTGTCTTGCTGTGGACGTGTCTTTGCCATCTCGAAGAATAAAGACCAGCGAGTGTGGAAATGAAGGATGCTCCGAGGCCAAACAGTCACGCCGCCTGCCAAGTCACGACGCTTCGAGTGGCTTTAATCTCTCGTACGGGCACTGTAGCTGCTGAAGAATAGCATTTTTTTTTGGCAAGAGAGCATTCAGGAAGAGCAGCCTTTATTTTCACCCCTCAACCCTGCAACCCAGGCAGGCGCAGTAATTAGTGCTTTTGCTTTATGCGCCCACTGGGGGGAGACTGTGAGAGAGGACAGGCCTCTGGCTGCACAAAGGGATCATTTTGTTTACACAGTCTGAATTAATGACTTTATCTGGGCCTCTCATGATTTTATTGGCCTTAAGTGCATCTAATAGTCTGGTAATTACTTCAAAGCAATAAACAGTTAGCAGATGTCTAACTCAAAAGGGCCACATGGTTAAAACCAAGGCTGTGTGCAGAAAACAAGCCTTATTAACCCTGAGGGTCTCGCCTGATTCCAGCGAGCTTTCAGCTGTAGTCCCAAAAGTAAAATGTGCTGATATGCACTGAACGGAGAGGAATCAGTGTGTGTGTCAGTCTGTGTGACTCTCCCAGCACCTGCAGCAGTGGTCCTCTCCACTCTCAGCCTGAAGGGCCCTTCGCCGGCTCTCTGACCCCGCCGTGATTGACTCAATCTCCCGAAGAAAAGCTCCCATGACCTCAAAAAAAGCTTCAGGAAACTGGGGATGAAGACAGACATGGCAGAGCAACAATAGACCCCCCACCCCACCCCCACCCCCTCACACACACACACATACACACACACACACAGACAGTCAGCATGTTTAAATTATTACTTTTTACAATGACACGTTTGACACTTCTGGACTCAATCTGAGGGGACGGAAAGATAGAAAATCATGGTGGTGGCTTCAAGACAAAAATCCCACTGATTTCTCATGTCTGCCTGTTTTTAATCAACCTCAGTGCAAAAGAACCAAATATGAGAGGATGATAAATATAAAAAAAAGTAAAAAACCACAGCATTTAATAAACATTTTCAGGGAATAAATAATATATGAGAATTAAAAGCCATGAGGGACTGATGCCTCAGCAGCACAATGCTCCTCTTTAGATCCTGGAGTGTCAGTCTGCCCGGGCTGCTTCACACTGAGATGTCCAGTCAGCTGTAATTAGCTGTACAGGCTGTTGGACACCTAACAGGTTGTGTTGTTTTCATCTGGGGGGTTAAATGCCACCTCTCCCCCCCACAGTGGGCTCCTCTGCCGGCCTGCCTGTGGTCGGGACAACGCCTCGGAGCCAAACAATTACATCAAGGTCATGGAGAGGAGGAATGTGCTGCGGATTAGTCCGGCAGAGTCCAGCAGAGACCCGGACCACGGCACAGACTCGGTGGGTTCAGATCAGAAAGCTGCATGAATTTTAAACCTGAGGTGTGTGTGAGAACCACAGAGGGAGGTTTTTTTTTTGGCCTTGGTGCACAAAATCAAATGCGCAAAAAAAGAGGTCTGAAGTATCGGTGGCTCTTTCACTGTCCCCTCCATCGAAACTCGGGACTGTTTCCTACAAGAGGCTTTTATTTATCTGCTAAATTCCTTCAACAGGAGCTTCATATGGCAGAAAATAACACACACACACACAATAAAATATAATTTGAACTCTGAAGCTGCATGCTTAAATGAGACAATAATGTTCCTTTTTTATATTAATTTAATTTTTTAACATAGTTGTTCCAAAAAAAGTTTCAGGTTTTACTTTCAATATCTTCACTAATTAAAAGCACTTTTTTTTATCTCATTCACAAGTAAAAATTAGGATCAAATTAATCATCAATTATTGTCTCCATTTGGGGAAAAAAAGTAGTAAAAATAAAACCACAAAGAGAAACTGACACATCAGAGTAGTTTCTTAGTTCAGGGCACAAACAGGACGTCTCTCTCTTGTTTGGAAGCCTGCTGGGTATTTTTTTCCACGAGTCACTTGTTGACACTAAACTTGCGGCACTTGTGAAGTGTTTATTGCAAATCAATGTCTCTTAACAGAAGTAAGGCCTTTTTTGCAGATACATGCAGGTCCTGAGTGTTTGGGTTTGACACTGCAGAGAGTTCAACGAATTCTACAACGGTGGCAATCAAAACATGTGAACTATGATTCATTCAAGTTTTTATCAGCCTGACTATTGCTCATCGACAGTGCTGATAAAATATATTATGAGATATTAATGTGATTTCTGTGAGCCAGACACAATTGAAGTTTATAAAATAATATTAGATAATCTGATAAACTGTAACTTTCTTCATTTTTATTCGTTACATCCTGACAAAAAAGAATAAAAATACTCCCGAGATAAAGACAAATATTTTATTTGACCTTTAATAGTTTATCATATTTACTAAATCATAATGTAATTTAATTTAGTCTAAATATAAATATTTTTTCCATAACGAGATATGCTCCAGTGCGTAATTACGCACAGCCAAAAGTTATAAACTAACGTACCTTAATGAGAATAAACCTTAAACTCTCACGAAGCTCAGCTCTGCAGTATCGGTGCTCATTGATAGGCAGATTGGGCCAACAGGACTGTGCTGAGACAGGACGGAGCAGAGGAGAGGGGTGTGACCATCCCCAAACTTTCTTCAATGGGCTACCTGGAGAGTCTCCGGGCGCTGCGCATAAATACTCCTCCCTCCCAGGACGAGCTCAGTCCTGAGGGAGAGCAGCAGAGACTAAATTAGGTTTTGGGAATCTGGTTAGGGTGGATTATGAACGCTTTTGGACACCAGCCATCCAGCCAGCAGACCAGCCCCATCCAGCACCACAGCGCGCAGGAGCTCCTGGACATGGCGGTGTACTGCGACAACTACGGTGTGTACCAGCAGAACCTGCACCACCACCACCCCCAGAGGCCGCCGGCGCACTCCTCCGGATACGGCCTCGGAGACTACACCTCCCCGTCCGCGAACCCCTACCTGTGGCTCAACGGGCCCGGCATCAACTCCTCTCCGTACCTCCCCGGGAACAACGGCGCGTCCTACATTCAGTCCGGATACGGGTCGAACCAGAGGCAGTTCTTGCCGCCTCCCACCGGCTTCGGCGGAGCGGACCTGGGCTGGTTGTCCATTTCCAGCCAGCAGGAGCTCTTCAAGATGGTCCGGCCGCCGTACTCCTACTCTGCGCTCATCGCGATGGCCATCCAGAACGCGCAAGACAAGAAGCTGACTCTGAGCCAGATCTACCAGTACGTGGCTGACAACTTCCCTTTTTACAAGAAGAGCAAAGCCGGGTGGCAGAACTCGATCCGACACAACCTGTCACTCAACGACTGCTTCAAGAAAGTGGCCCGGGACGAGGATGACCCCGGTGAGTGTGGAGGATTTTAAAGTGAAATATTTCTGTGTGGGGCTATTTTTTTATTAAATCTATTTCAAGGGTTAGGTTGGAACATATTTTTAGCATTGATGGTTATTTTAATGCAACATTTTTATTATAAAAGTACTCTTAAAAACACATCACTGCCATTTTAAAGGCACATTTGGCACTCGAGTTGTGCGTAAAAGGGAATCCGGACGCTCAAACTCACTAAACTCTCATTTTCTCTCTCATCCAGGTAAAGGAAACTACTGGACGCTGGACCCGAACTGCGAGAAGATGTTCGACAACGGGAACTTCAGGCGGAAGAGGAAGAGGAGAGCCGACATCAGCGCCGCAGACAGCAGCGCGCTCCAAGTCAAGACGGAGGACGCCGCGCACAAGCTGTCCGACACCGCCAGCCTCCTGAGCGCCTCCCCGCCCAGCCTGCACGGCTCCCCGGCCTCCACGGAGCCCAAGTCGTCCCCGTCCCCCTCCGCGGAGCACAGCCCGTGTTTCGGCAGCTTCGTCTCCACCGTCAACTCGCTGCTGGCGGCCGACGGCTCCCGGGGCGCGGAGCGGGACTACGGCTCCGGGCACGTCGGGGGGCTGCCTCAGACCAGAGAGGGCATGTCCGGACTGGGCTCCTACTCGCCCACTTTAATCTCTCCCCTGAACTCTGACAACAGCAGGATGAACTATTACTCATCAGTACAGAGCCTCTCCAACCACTTTAGTGTCAACAACCTCATCTACAGCAGAGAAGGAACAGAGGTGTAACCCCCCCCCACACACAAAAAACCCTAATTTATCATTATTTACTTTCACCTCTTAAGTGCATCACTGTTTTTATTTGTTACTCATATTCTGGGGTAGTAGGCCTCAAGGTTTAAAAAAAAAGCACTGGAGCTGAGCTGCTGTTTTTCTCCTCAGATCAGGTGTGTTAGAAAGTGAATATTCATGTCCACACTAGAAAACAGCAGCCACGGTTATCTGTAGTAATCCATCCACAAACCCACAGCCCATGGACACCTCCATCATCACTGGACTTATTTTTTTTCCTGAATGCTTTTTGTAGCTGCTGTTGGCGCAGACTCTCCGTGTCTTTAAGAAGAAGACAGATTTGTACAGAAATTATTTTCATAAGAAGATGTGTTACGTGTATTTTAGCCTGAATTGTGCTCTGTGTTTTATTTAAACTCCTGTTGATGTTTGAATAAAAGTCCTATATTTTAACTCCACGTTTTACGTGTCCTTGTCCTGCTTATCTTCGTGAGTGTTCAATGAAAAAGAAGTTCTCGCGTTGAGTTTGTAATACACCCAGACATCCACCTTAAACTTTATTTACAGGTTTTGAATTTCCTGCTAAATATCACTTTAATATTTTCACTTATACATTTTATAGTATTCCAATTGAGGCTAATTTAAAAGTATTTCATATTTATTCTGTTGTATAGTCATTTTGTCATTAACCTTAACTCCTCTAGTAGTTCATTAATTTACATTTTACCTCACAGTTTAATTCAAGTGAAGCACAACTGGGAACCCCCCCTTTTTTGTAGATATTTAAGTTAAATCAGCTGTTTGAAATATTTTGGAGACCCTGCTGTGCCCTCTGTCTCTCTCACAGGCTCAGCTGGCCTCGGAGAGATTCAGACGAAGCTCACAAACGTTTTGGTCTTCCCAGAAAGCGGTTAATAAAGCAGTATAAATGCTCCGGCGCCTGTCAGGAAATCTGAAGTCAAGTGGCTGTAAGCAGTAAAGTGTGTAAGACAGAGACATTTTCCGCTTGTCACTTCCAATAGCCCCATTTCAACAAGCAATCAGACCTTTAACTTACTTCCACGAGGTTCAGAAGTTCAGCTTTTTGTCTGGGCCGGACTCGAGTCAGACTGCGGCCTGCTTGACGTTAACCTGTTTGCTGAAAGTTGCACCTGTCTCCGTCTATTCCCAAAGTCTTGTCACGCAAAACGCCGGCTCTTTCGTGTGTGTGAATCCTGTTAATGGGATCTGTTTGTGTTGTCTTGTTTTTTTCCCCCCTTTTTTTCCTGCATTGGGAGCCACTGTGGAAGAGCATCCGCTGAACAATTGAGAGAGAGTTCAACGGCGTGTAATGTTCTTTTGTTTTGCTTGTGACCCAGGGGACCCGAGAGAAAAGCCTGCCACCCGGGAGACAAATATAAAGCAGTCCTTGCAGAGGAAACATTCAAGTGATTTAACACCCCTCTGCTGTCTTATTTTCAAACAATATGGATACGCACAGAATCAAAGCCTGTACTGTAAATAAAAGGAAACACCTCTTAATTGGTTGATAATTGAAATCACTCAGGCGCTCCGTGGTCTGGAATAAAAGAAAAATTAATTGACAAGACTTTCATGCCCCTTGTTGGAACACAATGGAGGCTGGCAATTCGAGAGATCCCCTCCTGGGCTCAAATGAAAATATTGCGATCTGAAGATCTGGGAACAAATTATCTCCCTCAGGCCACATTTTGCTCCATTATCTGTGGAGCAGCGCCACAGAGCAGACAAAGAGGATTTTTGTCATATAGGAGCAGGTTCTCACAGTAACAACTTTGCTGTTGAAATCCTCATCATGTCCAGTGAAGGGAGTGTTAAAGCCCTTCACATTCAGGGGCCTTTTAGTTCTTATTACTGTCACTTCTTCATCCCTCCATTAAACTTTTTTTTTCAACCAATCTGGAAATTTCCTTGAACATTTCAATTTCATGCTGCTTTACACTTCCACTCTCCTACAGTTTGGAGGCAAATATTTCCTTTTCAATCCACAGCATTCATTCGACAGATTTACTTTGCAGATTTAGATTATTAAAAAATAGCATAAACAACTGATAAATTATGATCTACTCTGCAGTATTTAAAGCAGTTAGAATTAAGCACACTTTTGCCAGATGCAACATAAAAGATGTATATAGATGCATCAGCAATTATAATTCAATAATTGTAATATTTGTTATTCTAAATGGGTTATTTTGCACAACAAGGACTTATTATATTTTGATGATAATTATAAATAAATAATTAAATAATAATAAATAATTAAAATGAAAACTTTTACTTTTAAGAGATATTTCTGCATTGTGGTATTCTTACTTTTTCTTAAGTAAAAGATCCAAATTCTTCTTCCACCACTATTATCAAGGTGCAAACCCTAAGCTTACATGCAAGCAAACAACAGAGTGCATCCACTTGCTTTCCAAGTTCGAGCTCAGCACTCTGAGTTCTCAGAAACGTAACGCTTCAGTGCTCCGTGCCTGAAGGGCACATTTACCCGGCTCACATGAATATCAGTCAGGCCACCGTGTCTCTGCTCTACCTGCTCCAGGGCACCTGGCTCCAGGGCTCAAGGCCCAGGTCCAGCAGAATACCTCAGCATAAGGGTGGCCACCGGTCCCCACACATGCCTGGTGGGCTAAATCCATAATGATGGGTTTCAGTCACAAAGGGTCATCCCTCCGAGGCGAGGGTGGCTCATAATGGAAGGAGCTGGTGTTTCAGAACTGGATTATTTTAATCCTCTTATATATAGAGACTAGAAAGACTAGATACAGCAGCAAGTCATCCGATGCCAACTATGGAGAGTGGGGAAGGGTATTTCCTGAAAAGTGCATCACCTGCTTCACCTGCAGTTACTGAGAAAGCACAAATCTGCTACAGAGAGAATAAATGAACAAATACACAAACAGGGATTTTGCACTGTTTAGATCAAGATATATTTATAGTGTAGGATATCACAGTTTAGATTTTAAAAGTGCACAAGACGTGAAGAGGAGTCGTCTGCAGATTGGGATCTGGAGGCTCGTCCACATTAGCCAGTGAGTGACATGAGCTGGGGTGATGAATCACTGCTGGATAAAGTTGCTCTCAGCAAAGTGAGAAACTTAACTCCCATTAGTTGTTAAGCGAGATCTCCTCAGATGATAAATAAGCAGCCGAAACAAGACTCTCACACTTTTATATATGCACTGTGCAGGTTTTCTTTGCCACTGCATTGGCAGTGCACTTAATTCAGAGTATCCAGAGTAACTTCGAGATGTTCTTTGCAAGACAATTTGTTGGTTTAGTCAAGCATTCGGGATTTCAAATAAAAAGATGTGTCCAGAGCCTAATAATTCTCCACAGCTCATATAACACTGCCTTACAGACAAATCTGAGGATATTATGAAAAGCGAGACCGCACATCTGACCCCAGCGAAGAACATGATAGCTTGGCCGTAGGGGGCCTGATTACAGTCTGGGCCTACCCTGAAATTTCACATCTGTTTGTAGCAGTCAGTGGGCATTATAGGGATAATTTCTTATATTACAGCTCAATCTCTTGAGGAAGTTAAATATTTAAGAGAACAATATGATGACAGCTTCTGGGGAAGGTACTTCTATATGTCTGTAAGGGAGGGATGTGGGGGGGCCTCTCTTCACTGCACTTTAAAAGGACTGTGTGTGCAAATGATAGCTGAGGAGAATGTCTATCAATTGGCATGACCTGATTCGGTTTCATCATTCCCCATCCAAGGCCCATAAAAAGCCTGACGTATGGGCCGGTAGCTGCATGGGATCCCTGCTCCGGACAAGCAGCCATATGGATTATTTTATACAGAACAAGAGCGCAGACTGCTCAGTCGTTGAGAGCATGTGAAAAATATGGAGACACCTCTCGTTGCACCACTTATCATACTCTACTTTTACCTTTGTTCTCATCCTTTTCTTGCTTATAACTCAGATTAACTCAGATTTGGGTGTTATGCCTTTCGCTAACAGAACATCTTACACAGTTAAATATTTATGTTGTTTTTAAATATTGTTTGTTTTTGTTGCACACATCATTTTTCTTCACACCTCGAATGTTTCACTCCTTTCTATCAGTGGAAAAGTGCTGGTTTGGAGACCAGGAGTCAGAATTATTGGTGAGCACAGGAAGGGCAGCCACTTCAGAGCCCGTGAAGCTTTCCAGCAGAGGAACCTACTGAAAGAGTCAAAGAGATACAAGGATTAACGGACTAGAACGAGTCCCAGTAAATCCACAGCCAGGGCCTGTCTTCACATCGCCCCGTCTGGAAAACCTATCCCCAAAACAATGTAACTTATCCCCCCGCTCGCTCTATCGCTGGAATATATTTTGACAAAGTCTTTGTTCTCACATTAGGGGACTGTAGGCAGATCATCCGTTATCCGTGACCTTTGTCATAACAAACCATGGCAGTGGTTTTTACACACTGCTGAGAAGCCCGAAAAGAAAGTTCACATCAACCAGGCTGATGTTTCAAACAAGTTAAGGGTCATTTTGGCTCACTTGAAGCAAACTCGTGATAAAAACATATCAAATAGTTTTTTTTTAAACATTACGTTTCAAAAGCCTTGTTCCACATTCTTTCTACCAGTGGATTATTTTCCCTATGTATGTTCTCTGACTGTCTAAATGCAGCTTACTGGCAAGCTCTTAAATAAATCTGCGGCCATTCATCACCTACACAAAATTCCAAACCATGACCTTATGAGAACAATATCCAGGGTTCATGGAACATCAATTTCTATGTGCAGTGCAGCAGAACAAATATCTGAGTCACGGCCAATATGTAATCATTTTAGCTCGGTTCAGGGACCACTTTAAGTCTTGCGCATGATAATGGTGCATTTGACCTGACGGCGCGCACTGAAGCTCACAACAGCTATTGCTGCAGTGTGTGAATAAGTTGGAGATTCACAGCAAAAAAACACAAAAAAATGAAGCATACATTTTGAAATGAAAGCGGCTGAAGCGAACAGAATAGACGTTTCTGGGGGAGAAATAGCATGTTTTGTGCCGCTGACACCGTGCCGTGATACCACCCGGCTAGCAACACCTGCATGCTGTCATTACATGCTCTTCACAAGACAGGAAGTGGTGACAGATGACAGAGGAAGTAGCTGCCCAGAGGGAATCCATTTTACCGGCCGCAGTCTGGGCTTTTGGTGGCAAGACGGAAGTGAGGAGATCATTCTGTACTCAGGGGGGATCCTCGAAATAGCTACCTCTGCACCGCTTGTCCGTCATTGTCAGAGGCTCTCAAGGAAGCTGTCTCTCAGTGTGAATTTTACATCAGATGAAGTCTCTGTCAGAAGACGCAGCCCACCTGGAGCGCGCGGAGATGCACTTTATTCAGATACAGATCTGGAGCTGTGTTTTTCTTGCATCACTGTTGCAGAAACAAACAAGAACTGACTTTATGTGTTTTTTATGAGCTTCACTGGCTCCCATGATGCATTATTCAGCTTCATTCCTGTGTGATGCTGGTGCATCTGCCCCGAGGAATTCATTGACTGCCCCCCCTAGAAAAACAACACTCCCCCGTCCCCTAATGAGACCCCCTACCTCCTGCCTCTATTATGAGGGATGCATACCAATAGAGAGACAGGACAGGGGAGACAGACTGAGCCTCAGAGACCTCTGGAGTCCTCCCTGGCCTAAACCATCAAACGCACCCCTCACAGAGAGTCAAATAATGGGCCTGATCAACATTTAACCAAGTTTTGCTCATGTAAGCCGTAGATGATCTGTGGCTGAAGGCTCTAAATGATAGCCTTTCAAAAGGGACAGACGTGCCCCCTCCAAACGCTCCTTTTGTGTTTGCCACTAATCCCGGCCTGCACTTCAAGGCCCCGGCTCACTTCTGAGGCAGCTGCTATCATCTTGAAGAGGAGGGAATGAAAGGCAGCACTTTAAAGTGCTTTAATCAAGAAGATGTAATACCATGATAAGCTGATCACCCCCTTAAGCATGTAATTATACCACTATCAGCTATTAATATTATTACTATTCACGTCTTTCATTCTTTTATTGCCTAGAATAATTAGAGTTCTGTATGAAAACACAGACTGGGCATTGTTCCACCTTTAATACGTTTTATAAAAAACTGGATTCAACTCATTTATCTCCTTGAGGAACAGCGGTACTATTTTATGAATACAGAGATACCATGCACATGGAAATCAACCCGGCTTGTGCAGCAGCCCAGGAAGCAGAAAGGAGATGCTTATTTGCCAGACAAGTGTTCAAACAAACATCAGCGCACTGCAAGTGCTGTGTTGACTCTGGTATTGGAGTCTATCAACCCCAAACAGCTTGTGTGTCAACTATAAACACAAGACGTGCACCCTGTCTGGGGAAACAGGCTCACTGCTGCTGCAAAAAGCTCCTCTGTTAACACTCGGGGTTGCGCACAGTCTGCCATCGTTACTCATGCTGTGTTTTCGTGATAAAAAACAAGCAAGTGCTGCGACGCTCCAACTCATTTAACGCAGTCTGTTCCCCTCCGTCATGTGATGGCATTCCAATGTTGTGACATAATCCAGGATGCACACGTGCGGCCACGCATGTGTTCATATGCGCGTGTGCATCCGCTCCACACTGATGCTGACAGCACAGCTGAGAGGCCGCCGTCGTCCACAGGAGTGTGTTGACATGCCCCCACTTGACAAAGAGGCCTTTTTTTTATTCTCCATGAGGGGAAAATGGGTTTTTACAAGCCTCAGATAATCTGAGGCCCACAAAGCCATAATTAAAACAGCGAGAGGGAAGCACTGTATTTAGCCTGTGAAATAGAGATACTGTGCTGATTAGTGTGTGAATCACCAGGCAACTGTCATGCCCCTTTGCTGACTTACATTCATTTAAAGGAGAAACTGAGTAAATGGGCACAATGGGAAGGAGGAGAGTGTGTCTGAGGTCCAGCATGAAACATCTTGAATTACAGAAGTCACAGAATACATGCTGATGATGCTGTGGCCTGCCACTCTGAGCTCTCGCACGGGGAGACAGTGTTTTATCTGTGATTTTTAAAAAACGGGGCGTTAGTTTTGTAAGATATATGAACATTTATTACGGACTACAGTGGTTTTCATGAGTCCCTCTCAGCGGCCTTCTGTTGCAAACCAGGCTGTGATTTAAAGAGTCTTGTTTTTCTAACCCCTACTGTTCCCAGCATGCAGCAGCTTTTTAAACTCACGCCACTATGACAAGAAAGCAGCACGTGGCTTCTGAATAAAGGTCTGCGGAGGCATAATCAAAGTTTTTGTAAGGTTTCCTTAAAAAAAGTGTCCTTTTTCTGATATGAAACCTTTCTATATTCACCCACTCTATGAGCCTAAATGGGCCGTTAAAAGAACTGCTGCGAGACACACTTTTTTATTTACCTTAAACTGCGAGGGACCAACTCACTGACAGGGACATCAAGATTGATGGCCCACCGTCTTAATTAGGTGGGTCAGGACTTGGCCAGATAGCTTTGTGCAACTGTCAGTGCCCCTCCCTGTATAAATTGTGTAATTATCCCTTTCATTACACTCAGCTTTCAGGCTACCTGATAGAATTCAAAGGGAGGTGTCACTATCTTTTATCATTATGCTAATGGGGCTTGTGACCAGCAGTTAAATCACAATAGGGGGGGTGAACGGTAGCTATCAAGCTAGTCTGCCAGTCTAGTGGACGACCCCCAGTCAGAGACCTGTCTGTCTGCAGGATGATGGGTCACGACATGTCCAAAGGCCCACGGGGGATTCAAGCCAGGAGGGGAAAGATCCGCCTCAGGACAAGTCCTGGAGGGCGAGCCCCCCTGACCTCCATCTGCATACTGGTGGGCAGCTCAGACAGCTCCCCATTTAAATACGATTGAACATCAATGACCTTCACAAATGAGCAGACAGAAGACGCTTTGTTTGGGTCCATCTCGGGGCTCCTTGTCTGTCTGTCTGTCTGTCTGGCTGGCTGGTGGTCTCGTGCCTGTGCTAAGAAGCTGCAGGCTCTGCAGGTAGTGTCCAAATGTGGACTCCCAGACAGAAACTGATAAAGGGGGAGCGACAAGTGGTTCATTTCCATTCTGTTAAAAAAAGCCCGGCACACTGCCGTCTGCGTACATGTCAACAGTGGGAGCTGTATCGGTCTCACGCTAGTGATGGGGTTTGCATTATAGCACTTCTCTCTCACCGATTGAACAGGAGAGATATTCAAATGTGCACCACCCGCCTGTGAGCGCTGCAAAAACCTCATAATCACATGTGCCTTTATTTCGAATATGGTGAATTTACCAATCCCTCATTAGGTCCAGCATTTATTATTCAATAAAGGAGAGTGCCTACAGAGCGTCTCCAAAATGATGACACATGTTGAACTATGCAGGGGCCGGACTGCTTCTACAATTAGATCTATCCAATAAATATAATGAGGATGAATCACAGAGTTGTGCTGTTTTTGATGGTGTGTAATGGTACAGGCGCTGACAGCATAATAGCCCCGGCTCTATTGACTTCTCTCATTACGCGGCGGCAGAGGCCTTGTCCAACCACTATATTTAACCAGCACACGGGCAATCATCTCAGCCGCATATTACTGGACAGCCTTTAATGAAGAGCACAATCATCAGGCGTTTAGCTTTAATGAAAAGAGCCACCTGCTAAAGTGCACGAGCAGACCTCAGAGACAAGCGGCCATTTAAAAATGATCCCCGGATGAATCACGCTACTTACAGAAAGTGACGGATGCAATAATAATCCAGTGTGTTTTTAACAGCAGATGCATGGAGGCCACATCTGCAGACAAGAAAAAAGAGCCACTCTGCGGTATTTCATGTCATTTATAGGTATTTCTGAGATAATGGCGTCATTGAAGCAGCAGCAGGCTCTTGAGTGAATGGGCTGATCGGGTGTGTTGTTTTTTCAGATTAAAAGCCAAGCTCACATCATAGCTGGAGAAGCTGTCAGGATTTTTGTCAGACAAAAAAAAAACTGCTCTCACAGACAATGCATCCTTCATTAGGCCACTGTGCCAGAGTCCATATCATATAACCCAAGATTTTCCAACAAAGCTCAATATACTCCCTGATTCTAAAGTGAAAGGCTCAATAAGCTGATATGAAAATGCTCGATGTAAGTGAGTGAGAGGATCCTGAGGATAAATTGAAGTGCTGGCACTGGTTCGGCTCAGCTTTGTGCACAACTGATTTTTCCCATTCACCTCAAATCTTTCTCATTTTCAAGGATGGGGGAAAAAAGAAAACTTCTCACTCTCTTTCAGTTTGTTCTTTTCTCTCTTTTCCTTGTTGAAGAGAAGAGCACATGCAGGTCAGGCTGGACTGTTATTTACAGTCAACAGTGCTCGAGATCTGCATGTGGGATGGATCAAGAGTTTTAAATGGGGATCCTGGTTGTTTGTCACCTTTGTTGTACTGAAAGTGCAAAACATTAAGAAAGTCCTGACACTGATTCATTGAACTTATTTGACTTACCTCAGTTGTCTCAAGGATTATGAACATACTGTGTATCTCCACTTCTGTTCCTTTGTGACAGGCATGTACAGTATATCATCATTTATATTATATTTTGTTCATGTTTTTATCAGTGACAGTGCTAAACTACGGAAGACTCAAAAACACTTTTCTAAATAGATTTTTGGCTTATAACATGCGTAGAAGCTAAGTAAAGTTTGGCTCAGCTCACAAAACTGGCCCAGTACATGCCTCTCATGTGTTTTTCATCAAACACAAAATCTAAAATTCTATGTGAATGAATGATAAATAAAAACTAGACATTTATTTATGGGGTAAAAAAAGAACAATAAGTAATTCATAATAAAATAAGACAAAAATCCCCCCCAAAATCTTATCTTTTTCGCCATTAATCAGCCTATAAAATGAGAAATAAGAAATGATTTACTTTCTTTTCAATGATCAGTTAATTGACCAAGGGACAGCAGATCCATCAGTTTTTCCTGCTCTTTATTAGCTCAGATACTGTGATGCTCCTGGAGAATGAAGCCAATGTAAGTCAGTTAGTTTTTCATGTATTAATTTAATTGAGGGGACCCTACTTTCACAGTTGACAGGTCAGGAGCTTTTCATCATCAGGGCCATTTTGGATTTCTCAAAAACAAAGAAAACATTCTGTGTTATTTGTGTCAGCTGGTTGGCATTCACTCACCTTTACATTACATCTGACTGTATATCAATGTGTCACCTCACTCACAGACACGGTGTTGTTGTATTTTCTTTTCCACCGTGTCCTGGTTGCAGACTCTAGCTTTGTCATACATAATGGCCGGCCCTTTGAGGCCTTGCCAGCTCCTGCACACTCTGAGCTGATTATTTTGACATCTTATGGCAAGTAAAACTCTCCTCTCAGCGGGTTGCGCTTAAGCACAGCGAAGAAGCATTCCTTTGTTAAGTGTTTGTGTCACACTTAAAGGATTAGAAAGCATTTGAAAAGCACAAGGAATAATGTTTGGAATCACCTACTGAATAGTTTTACCGCTCAGGTTATCCGAGCAATGAACCGCACGTTCATTTATGGGGTAAAATCAGCAACTTTGCCAGAATACGGTGAGCGAGTAGTCCCAGAATTCAGAGCTGGGCACATTTCCAGGAGCTGGCAGGGGTTCACTGTATGGAAGAGTGTGTGTTACCCATATGATATTTTACCCATTTGACAGAATGTACATTTATGTTCCCATATTTCATAGTTTCTGTCAGGGTCATTCTAAATCCCCTCACCTGTATCTCACATTTAAATCTTCACATGTGGGCATGTCTGAGTCTAAACTGGGAAAGGCGTGCTGGGATAAATCACCGCAGACGTTTCTACCTCGATGGTTCCCATACATCTCCGATTTTATTGTGTCTCAGGATCCTCTGTCTTGATATGGCTTTGGTATGGCGGTGGGGGTTTTTGGTTTCTGACTGGAGGGAGGAGAGGGAATGAGGGCCTCTGCTGGACAGGTTGTGGCACTGATGGTGACCACAGCAGGGAAACACTCCAGCGGAAAAATACTGTAGATTGAGCTAGACTAGCTTTAGAAATAGTGTTAATGAACATTGAATTCTGTAAAATGATGAGTGTGTTTCATTAATTTAATATCAATAAACATGAGAAAACTTGAAACATACAGGTCTGACCAATTGAAGCTGCAGTTCATTAATAATTAAAAATGTCCACATTAGGATACTGCAGTTTATCTACTGTTGTGTCTCTCTCCATCAGCTCTTTGTTCCTCCTCTTTGCTTGTTTTCTTTATATGTATGTATGTTCTTTTATTTATTTTATCCATTACACTGCAGCATTATGTATTGGTGGATTGCTGCACAGTTTTGTGCATATGTGTTATGTTGTGTATGAAATTTATAAGATGTTGCCTGTTGAAGGTTGTCTTTAGTGGTATCAAGCCATTGTTTGATTTCATTTGCCCACATTTTGAGATTTTGAGGTGCTCAAAGCTTTCAAAAAATATGAAGCAGCTGTTTCCAGAGTCTAGACACCATTACTCTCTGTTATCTGCAGACAGTTTTCATTGAAACTACTTTCTACCAAAGAAAAATAGTGCCAGTAAAAACAGCTGACAGCATGTTCTGTGGAGTAAAAAGGATGTTGCTTTTGAAATTTTGAGATTTTATGACGCTTCAGCAAATAAAGGAAACTGAATTCATTGTATTGGCAGAAATCTCAGAGACAGATAAGTAAAAAACTAGGCCAATAAAACCACCACTATCTGCAATGTACGAACTGGCCCTTTAAATGCTCCTCAGCATGCAGATAAATAGATCGCTTAAAAGATCCCGAGTGAGAGAACTCAAAGTGTCAGTCATGTTCTCCAGTTTCAGCTCTCTGAATGACTGAGGGGAGATGGACATCACTTAGGGATCCCCAGGGGAAGAAATTCCTCCAAGACTTAGTGTTTTGCTCGCTGCTCCTTGCAAATGAGTTCCCAAGCCATTTCCATTAAGAGACTTGGGACAGGATTTCTGCGAGCTTCACAAAATGCATAACCAGCCAAAGGGCAGGGTTTTGTCAGACAAACCTCTGAAGGTGTAATCCATAGTGTTAAAAGCAGAGTGTCTGACCCTTGGTTTGAACCATCTGATGTCTATCTCCCTCGCCCTGAACTATAAATTCATCTAAAAGTTAAGATACATTTTGACCTCTGCTGGAGCTTTCAGTCGGATTTTCACACATGGCTGCAGGCAGAGCGTCCAGGTCGGTTATAAATCACCAGAGGAGAAATGAGTGACACGTCTCAAATGTTTACACGCGGCCCCTATTCTTCAGATCAGGATCTGGGAGGCTGGTTGGCAGCGCAGCGTTTCCCCCCCATGCCTCCGCAGAGGTTGTGTTACTGCGTCCATACATCACCCTGACATGGGTGCACTCATTGAAACGGCCCGGGCAGACCTTGTCTCAGGAAGATGACATATTTGCCATTCCACGCAGTGAGCTGTGTGAGCATCTTGTCACTTATCGCCGCCATCGATCCACCCGCTCAAACCCGCACACGTCCTCGCTCCAGCTTTAACTCACTGGATACATGTGAGTTGATTTCACTTATCTGTGTCTTATAGAGCTAATTAGTGGCAAGACCTCACTATTTAGGCTCTGACATCGATACTCTCCTGACCGAGCCTGGGAGTCCACTTCGACACAACTTCCCCTGCTCCTCCTGGGGGTAATGGAGGGAGGAAGAATGTGGAGGGAGGAAGTAAGTTTCCTCCAGGCAGATTGGTGGATAGAGAGGCTGAGAGACGGACAGATGACAAAGGCAGGGAGGCCGGGGCCTGAGTGTCGCCTCGGGGAGACCTACACCCCGCTACGTGTTGGCTCCGGCCGCTACGCTAAGTGCACCGAGCTGAGGCCTTCACAGCGGATTTGGCAAGGTGGGGGGGGGGGGGGGGGGGGGGGGGGGGGGGGGGGGGGGGGGGGGGGGGGGGGGGGGGGGGGGGGGGGGGGG
>JBAJHX010000024.1:5084719-5096215 GCA_037176925.1 Amniataba percoides | reverse complement strand
GGGGGGAGGGGAAACCCGCCCTTGTGTGGTTTTGGTCTTTGGGCGAAGGGAGAAGAGAGGAGGGGTGGAAGGGGGGGGGGGGGGGGGGAACCCCCCCCCCCCCCCCCCCCCCCCCCCCACCTACCACCCCCATCCATCTCCTGCCAGCCGCTCCCCTTCTCGCTCCCTCCCGCCTCACCCATCTCTTCTTCCTCTCCTCGTTGACACCCAACCAGGAGGTGATGAGTTGACACAGAGGGTGAAGACAGGTCTGGGAGTGTTATCTCCACCATTACCGCTTTTGTATCTTTTCTTTTTTCTTTTTTTCCCTTGGTCTAATTATGCATGCAGTTTTTTTTAGCACAACCGAAAATGATTTTTTCTACTTTGCTGACCTGTTTCTTCATTTTAAAGTTGTTTTTGTGTTTGTATAATTGTCATCTGTGTATGTGTGTATGTATTTATTATGGCCTGACTGATATTCGATTTATGAGGATGGCACTGACCTGATATTTAGTTTTAAAAATGTGTTTTTAAAGAAATGTGACTATACATACTAAATGGAACATTTTACAATTGAAAAAAACAATAATTTAGCCAGATGGACAAACTATTATATGGTTTACGTAGTTTTACATTTCTGTGCTGCTGATTCCTGCTGATTACTGCAGACGTATTCGCCTATACCAACATATCTGCGAAAGTTTCTAGAATAAGATAAAAAAAAAAAAAAGAAAATTTAAAAAATTCAAAGCAATAATTTGGATTTGTTACAAACTGGGTCTAGTTTTCGTTATTTCCTGCACCATTCCTATGATGCCCCTCTACTCTACAAAGTAATCATTGAGATCTACACAAAACATCATTAAACATTTTAAATCAAAGGTTGATGTTAAAAGTATAAGCCCAGAGATATCAACCCACATCCTCGGTCAAACTTTGACATACAGCACCATAGCTGTAATATCTGTAAATCTTTAGATGTATCTGCTTTTGTTTTTTATGTGCAGATAAAGAAATGTAGATAACCTGGCTGAACTGAATGATATGTTAATGTGTTTCTTGCCCCACTGAACTTTTGTTCCCAGATGTTATCATAAATGGCAGAACTGATGGTCAAAACTACAAAATAAGCCCCAAGTTGTGATAAGCCACAATCATCCTTTGACTGAAAGAGGCCAGGTTTGTGGTGAGCGAAGGGTCAGCCGCTTATAAGGGCTGACAAATTGTTTCATACACATGCAAACAGGCCTGAAGCACTCCTGATCCCTGCAGCAGTCAGACAGCGTGTCTCCACGTCTACGGTGAATGACACTGAACATCGCCTCCTGTAGAGGGGCTGCATTGTTTCTTGCGCAGGATTTAGAAAGCCGATATCAAATTCTGCTCTACTGAAAGAACCTCTGTTTTATTAGGAGGTCAGATGTGTGATTGCAGCTTTTAAGACTTTGCATTGCAGGCTGAGGTGGCACAGCTCAGAGGAGAGGTGGAAAACTTGACGATGAACGGAGAGCAGGTATTGAATTGCAACAACATTCCTGCTGGTAAACTTCAGGTTTTGAGATGCTGTGGTAATTTGTAGGGTCTTGTGTCATGGTTCCAGTCTCTCTTTTTGCATTCCCACCGCTCACGGTGTCGACGCTGAGAGGGGAATGTCTTGACAGATGAAGTTATACTCTTTATGACAACAGCCTCACATGTTTTTTTTCCTGCGGTCAGCGCTGTAAATTTCAGGCGGGGTGTGACAATGATTGACGGCCTTATGACAGAGCTTTGCAAATCCTTTAATCCGTTCATAAAGCTCAATAGGGGGGCACTTGATGCACTTCATCCTAGCACCTCTGCCCATCTGGCTTCTGTAAAAGACTCTCGGTGCCGACAGGAGCTGATGACACGCAGCGTTGAGAGCTTTTATGAGACACGACGTTTCATCACGGAAATTCACTCAGTGTACAGTATTAATGGAACATGTAGATGGAAGCAGGCTCTCTTACACCTTCACATTAACACCAATTATGGTGTTTGTGTAGAAGTTTGATTTCTTTCTTAATGCACCTCAAAGTTTAGCAGAGATTTTTTTAAAGGGTAAGGAAATACTGTACAAGCCAGACAAGAATTTATATGTGCTGTCCGTGGGTGCAGACAGCTGGAATCTCTGTAGTTTTACGGCCATAAGGATTGGAGAACAGTTTGCAGTGTGTGGCTGAGTGCCTGTGATCTGTGGATTTGGGTCCTCCTGTGGCCTTTTATCTCATGGAGACACAGGCATACCTGGAAACTACTAAGAAGTAAAAAGTCACATGTTAAGTCAGACAAATAAAGATTTACTCTTCTTGTTGTTTTCTATAATATTACAAGATTCAAGATCTTTATTGCCATGTGCACAACGGTCACGGAAGCAGTTGTTGGCAATGAAATGCTTAAATATCAGGTTTTATGTTTTTTTTTTCATATCTAAAAATGTAGGGGCCCTACAACAATATACACTCATAGACTAATTCTCAGTGTTGGGTTTCAATAAATGCTAAAAAAAAAAAAAAACTATTCCTGTCCTACAAGTTTCAAAAAGGGATTCATTTTTAATTCACCTGATTGAGTTATTGAATGTCGCCACCTGGTGCAAAGTTTGAGTAACAAACTCTCTCTTGGAAAGAACTCTGAAAAATGTATTTTGCCGTACATCTAATGGGATTTTAGTCTGATTTAAAGGATTAGGATTGTAAATGTATTCTTATAAAGACAAATCTGAATGAATCAGATGAGTCAGTATGGGATAATTCACTAAAAACAGGATAAACAAAACCTGACAGTGTGCAAGGTCATCAAAGCTTAATACACCTTTGCTGTCTTTAACAATGACGCCTGCACTGAATCTACAGTGTAACTGACCAAATTAGTAACTTTGAGTAATAGTGCTACTAAAATCTTATCAAAAGACGTAAATTGCCATAACATAACAGAGGTAAACAGCAGGCCATCTTTACATAAGACTAGTTTTGTGCTAACTTAATGTGACAGCTTGAACTGACACAGACTGAACATCTACAGAATCATCTCTGAACATCAGGGACCTTATAAAATGTGATGCATTCACTTACTGGAACTCATACTGAAGTGCATTTAAACAATAATGTTACCACTGAGAGAAAAGGATAGTGAACAGAGAGGAAAGCAGAATCAGTAACAGTGAATGTTTATACTGAACTTAAGTTAAATGAAATGCCTACGACCATTCGTGCCTCTTGTGTCAGGCACTGTTCTCTGCAATAGCTTGTAAGCCTAGAAGGCAAAAATAAAACAGTATCTATAAAATCTCTATTTTTTTGTATTAAAATTGGATTTAAAAAAAGAGGCACTGTGCATATTCGTTAGAGTTTGTTTATGTGTGCTGGAGGATAGCTGATGTCTGCTTGCCCCAATTTGAATTTTAGAAAACGATGAGTTCTTATAGGCATCCTGTCTAGACAGAAATGGGTCACAGACAGCTCCGGATATGCAAATATGTAATGTGAGAATTGAAACAAATTCACAGACTCAGTATCACGTCAGCATAACAGCGACAGCACAACAACAAAATGCCTTCGCTTATAAGAAAACATTTTTCATTTCTACAAAAACCTCAGGATATATCACACTGTCTCATCACTTTGCATCTGTTTTGTTTTAATAATCTTCTTCCCATCATTTCCTCTAAGTGTGAAATTTAAAACACAAAAAACAGCTGAATCCTCTGTTTTGAAGTGTAGCCTCTGTGTTTTTTTACTGCCCTCTGAGATTTATTGTTATTGATGTTAAGTGCTTGTTTCTGTCTCCGGGTCAAATGGCACCAATTCAGTTGAACCGTGTGCTGTGTCAGTAGGCGTTGCACCCAGTGATACCTATCACACCTGCCAATCACGGGCACATAAATCTACACCGGTGTCGAGCAGAATGGGGCAGAGAAAGTGCTCGGCCCTCCCTCCATCCATCACTCTGGCTGTAAAACGTCATGCAGCATCAGATGTAGATGCACATATAAATGTTTTGGGGTTTTTTTACCATGCAGACAGATTGGAAAATTCCGCACAGATAGATTAGTTCAGTTTGTCTCCATGATGGGCTGTGAGGCCAGGCCGGACACCCCTTTCTGTCTCTTCCCCTCTGTCTCTCTGTCCCAGCCAGGTAAAGTGGAGAATTGGCTTCAGGTAATTTGGAGAAGATCTTATCTCCTGCTAACAGTGGAATGACACCATAATGGAGCAGCAGGGGTGCAATTACCTTTTAGCCCTCCTCCTCCCTCTCTCCTTCCCTCCGCCTTCACCTCAGCCTTCACTGACAAATTAAGATTAATGACGCAGATAAGTAAGGAACCTGCCTGCCTTCCGATATCACATGGTCAGGTTGAGAGCGCCTCACGAGCAGCTCGTCACTTGCTGTTATTCTCTTACACCTGTTCCCTAAAAAAATCCTCCTCTCTTTAGCTTTGGTTAAAACATTTTGACCAATCAGCAATAGACTTTTATTTATCTGATTTAATTTCCTCTCAAAAATAAAATGTCTTGTCCTATTTGACATGTATATGTTGTGAACAGTGGGGAAATCATATAAAAAGTCACTCAAGTCTTATATGGAGAATGATAAAATAATGATAGAATCAGTAACACTACTGACAGACGTAGGTGACGTGTGATGTAATGTGCAGTGTGTTTTGTACTGTATCACAGTTGTTGCTAAGTGGTGTTGTCAAGACAGCGGTGTCATAAATACGCATGACCTCATAGGAAAATGTAACACAGACACACACCTTGTGAGACACACAGTCATCCTACACTCAGTCACTGTGGCAGAAAGAAGGTCACATAGTTGTGATAAGACATCAAATAAAAAGGCTTTGGGGCATGATTGGACTTTTTAGGTTGGTTGCCACAAGTGTTTTCCCTGAGGAATGATCTGCTGTCTTAGCATCTGTGTATTTAGCCTTTTTTAATCTCTATTAATCCGTTTAAAGAACGGGATCTATGTTTATAGGTGAAAAGTCCTTCAAGGTGTTTGTGAAAGTGTAAAAACAAGTGCTGTGGACACCCCCTCCTCCCTTACCTCTCAGTTGTCAATGTGAAATTAACTCCCAGAGGTTGAAGACCATCCCCCAGTCCGCTATGCCTCATCACAGTGGACTCTACATGGCTGAATGTGCCCCCCCCCCGCCCTGCAGCTGGAGGTGTCTGTTTCACAGGCCTGTGTGATGCGGGGCCAGGGAGGATAAGGTTTCACAGGTACAAAAGTTTTCGCTTTAATCCTATCACACAGAGTGAGTGGTCAGGGCTCAGGGCTTCTGCATAATCCCGGGTTTATCCATTCTGGTGAGCCAAGAGACAGAGGGTATGCAGAGAGGAAGAGATTACTGCCTCATCTCTGACTGTATTCAATCAATGTTAGCACAGCAAACGGCGAGAGGGAACCCTCAGCAGCAATTCAGCGATTCCACACCTCAGTGCACACAGGAGAAGATCAGTAATAGATATGGTTAAATTTCTCCTCTGGCAGCTGTTAAACAGCTTGGTGCTCAGAAGGGATCCCATGTTAATTTAAAATGCCTTTATTCCTGTCTATAAGGAGCCTTTTATTTTTCAAGATAGCTGAAGTGGGATAAGTAAAGAAACATATGGCACTCGTGTTCATTGAAATCAAATAAAGTCTGTCTTTCAGTATTTTTTTTCTTATTTTAGTAGCTTGCTGCTCGGTCAAAGGTCAAACCAAGTCAGTGATGAGTTTCAAAGTGTGAAAAATAAAATAAGAGGGTCTCTAATGCCTGGAAGATGTGTGTGCTGTGCTGTCAGGAACTTATCAATTTCACAGCAGGTGATTTTGCACTGAATCAGGCTCTGACGCGGCCTCCTCTGGAGAGTACAACCTGCCTGGGCTTCACGCTGGGCCGCGGTCACAGCTGCAGGGTTCCATCAGACGGCCTCGTCCAACATTTGGTGACAATAAATGTTCAGATTTGAACCTGAATAACCAGAGGGCTTGACTATCTCAGAAGCTGTGGTGGATTTTCCACTCTGCTGCCTGAATTTCTGTTGGGCCTGAGACGCTCTTGATTCATTGTAGAAAGCAGGAATTCTTAGAAATTTAATACATATTCACACTGACGAGCACATGGCAGATTGCTGCATCCTTCCACGGGTCCCTTGAAGTGTGAGACTTGAAGGAAGAGTGGTTCTTTTGAAGGCAGGTAGAAGGCGTTGCAGGGCTGAGAGGTGCTGGAAAGGGCATGTCCAAACAGACTTTAGGCCCTGAGTGATGGGACACGGGAAACAGTAACTGGACACCTCCGCCCTGCTCTCATGTCAACACAGTCATGTGAATCACAGCTGCGAGAGCATCTGAAGATCCAGGAGACAATGGACACTGACTCTCAGCAAGATCAGGCTCAGTTTCTACAGAATCAGCGAGCTTTGTTTCGATCACTGTATGTCAGCACTGCTTGTTTTGGTGTTGTTAAATCCTTTTATATGGATTAAACAGATCTGTCATAAATGTATATCTCTCATCAAGGCCTTTCCGAGCACCCCACATGGAAGTGGATACAGTTAAGGTGCAATGCATCACTGGACTTTAAAGGGCTCATCTTACTGCTTCTATCACGAGCCATGAATTGATGAAGGCCAGTAATGTAATCCATGTGTCCGGTGTCAGTGATTCAGAGGATCCTGCCTCAGGAGGTGCTTCTGAAGTTGCCAGTAGTTACAGTACATGGAGGGATTTTACTGATAAACTAAAAAATAGAAATGAGATTTTATTGAAAAATATATCCACATATCGAGTCACTTGTAGCACTTGAACACCACATGTTGTGACTGAGTGTGTGAAGAATAGTTAACAAGTGAGTAGAGATTCAAAAATAATGGATATGTGGTTAAACTGAAGACCAAAGCAGTTGGAAGAGCTTAAATTAATGGGTCAATGTTGAAATATGTCAAAGGCATGAACAAGTTGTCAGATAAAATCAATGTATAGATAAAGGTAGTGGATAAAAGGTTATCTTAAAGTAATGGATAAATGGCTGAAATAAGTAAAAGTAAGCAGTTGAAACAGTTGTCTAAAATCAATGGATAAGATTGTTGAATACCTAAAAGTAGCAGCAGGTAGTAATGAAAATAAAGATTTGATCAAGCCTAAACACTGAGGGTTCAGATAAAATAAAGAAAAATAAAGATATCTCTATTTTCATGGGATCACCTGTAGGAAAGCATGTATGTGTGTGCTGTGTCAGTGCTGTGTCCTGGAGATTAATTGACTCTTTACATCCCAATCTGTCTTCAGCCAGACCATTTGACAGAAAGACTAACTGAAAACAGACAAACACCAACAACTGCGAGCCAAGACTGATTAGGAGGAAAAGTGGTATTTAATGAGCCATCTCTTCACATTTACAGCATCTCAAAGATAGAGGGCAGCAGAGCTCAATTAATCTTCACAGGCCTTTTTCTCTCTTTCTCCTCCTTCCTCACCCTTTTTTTCCAATTCAACCTCCTAATTTAAGGAAAAAAATCTCACCTAATCTCATCTGTTTATTTACATTAACTTATTTTGTACAAACTGAAGACCCAAAAAATGCCAAAGGGTTCACGTACAGCTCTTGATTTGTATGTATTGAATAATTAAAAAAGCATTGGATTATTGCTACTGAAATAAATATATCTTGAAAAACATGCATTTTCAAAAAGATACAAACATAAATTGATTTACGTGCTAATAAACCTGCTGTACTGGCAAATCATTTACAATGAAAAACCTTCACGTCAGATCAGATTAGACCAGCAGAATGATAAAACTGACGCTTCTCATGTGAAGGCCAAAACACGACGTCGTGTTATTCAGTGTATATTTTCCTTTTGCATTAAACAAGCTGTACATTCATATTTTTGCTGTCTGTAATTCTCCATTTCAGTGCGTTACTTCACAAAGTCTTTATGGGCAGTTTATCAGAGTCACTGAAAACTCCACTGCAGGCCACTAGTACATCATTATCTCCTTGGGCGCGTCCTCGGTGGGCCTCTGCTGCTCCCTCCTGTGTGTGTAGGCTGCATGGTCGTACATGTAGATCAAAGCGATGGCGCTGAGGCAGAGCACCGTGTACGGGATGACCAGGAAGAATCCCACCTGCATCTCCGAGGACTTGTTCCTCAGGTCCACTTTAATATCCTTGGCTAATAACTGCACCAAGTGTTCACCCACATTTGTCACGCTGACGTTCACCGCGAAGATGATGAGGGCCAGGACGGACAAACATGCTGCAGGAGAAAGGATGCCGAAGAAAATGGGACAGAATTACACCCCAGCCACCACTTAAATGTTTCCCGGCAGCGATTTTCATCAGCGTGAATGTGAGAATATGCTGATTTGATTTGATGCTCACTCAAAAATTCCACTTTCAGTACACCAGATGCTTATTGCTGTAACATTTGCGCCGCTTACCGCTGAGAGAGCTGCACACATAGATACCAATAGGCCCCATGTAGGTCTCGTAGGGGTTGCTGACACTGTTGTAGAGGGAGATAAGGATGCTGAGGGCAGAAAACAGCAGACACAAGGCCAGCAGGAACAAAACCAGAATGTGAAGGATCTCAGGGGTTTCAACCAATGAAGGGATCACTATACACACACACACACACACACACACACACACACAAACACACACACAGACAGTAAAAGAACATTATGGTTATATCATTTAGTACAGCTTACAAACATCATAAAATATAACGTGTGATTCTTGTTGTATTTGCCCACATTTTCAGAAATGTGCCCTCAGTTTGAACTATTTTCAACAGAAGAAATCACACTTGTACAAAGCCTTTTTACAGCGTGTCTCTGGATTATTCAGAGCACCACTGACAAGGACGCCGCCTGCGGAAAGACTTTGGAAGCAGGCTTCTCTGAGGTGAACGTCTCAAAACGTGGGAAAATAAATCAAATCTCTCTGCAGGAATGTAAATGAAGACACAATTTGAGCACCATGGCCCTTTGAGAGCCTTCGACAGTTACCTTCAAAATCTGTATTGGGCTGAAACGTGGGGCAAAAGTCTCTCTCCAAATAACCACTAACAAGCCCCAGACTGATCTCAGCAGTTCCATCGGTTCCATTGTTGGAGCCATTTATGCAGTCCATAGACATCTTCGCCCACACTGCTGACATGCCATACCCCAGCAACCCGACGGATATGGCAGTAACCAAAGCGCTAGACATGAAATGCAAAGTCTTCTGAGTGGAAGGCATTATCGCTGTATTCCAGTTGTGCTTGTTAAATTTAAATCCCGGCGTCTCTTCTCTAAAGCTCTGATGAAGCCTCAGAAGCAGATTAGGACCCTCTGATCCCCTGAAGATCCTGTGTGTGAGCTACCTTCCTGGGTGGAGTGAAATGTGGTCCGCTGGTTGTAAAATCTCTTGATTATGGCTGTGACCTTTGGCTTGAAAGGAGAAGACGGAGCTGGTTGTCATGGCAGGGACACCAGTTTGCCCAGCAGTTTCGGCCTGATAATGGTGCAATACTTGGTGTCAGACTGCGAAAGAAAATCACATGTGAGGTCTGAAGGGGCAGTCACATCATTTCTGGTGGGCCAATTCTAGTAATACTCACAATAATCTGAAATCAGGTGGACAAATAAACTTTGGGAAAGAGACTTTTCAAACAGACACTATCAGTAATTTGAGTTGTTCAGACACACACACCCGCTCTGACGTCTTGGATCCAAAGTCCTCCTCCTGATATTGCAGAGCCATAAAACATAATGCAGATGAATCACCTGTCTCACTGAGGAGAGGTTACTGGAAGGGGAGCGATCATCTGATCACACGTATGTGTCATGATGATAACGCCGTGATGGGAGCAGGTATCCTCTCACAGGAGAAATGAGGATGTGTGTGGTTTATGGTAAGAGAGGCTGCAAGCGTGACACTTTAACACACGTGATTTACACGCAGTGGTTGATACATTAATACAAACGATACCACAGACAAAAAAGGCCTTTGCAGAGATTGACGAGATCGATTTATGGCAGAGAGTGAAACTGCTTTAGGAGACAAGACAGGAAGAGAGCACGTAATGTTTTATAGTAAAAAGCTTGAGGACTTCCTGGTAATGGTAGATAAGAAACAATCAAGAGAATCTGTTTATGTATTAAGAAAAATGTTTTGACCAATGATCATCATCTCTGGATCCAGTCAAATGATCAGAGAGCTCATTATTTCAGCAACAGGCCTTTGATTAGTTGTTTCATATAAATATTACATCATTAAATTGCATTGTAGAGGTGGAAAATATGATGTTTAAAGGTCTTAACTTGTTTTTCATTTGGTTTGTTAGTCCAATAGAGAATATTTTATTATATATATGTTTAAAAATCCAGAAGCCTACATATATTTTTAGAGAATGTAAATATTGTGTTAAATTTTGTGGAGGCGGGTGCACTATAACATTTAAAGGTCTCAATTTGTTCAACTTTTTCCCATTTGGTTAAGGAGTGTTTTGAATAGGATTTAACCAGTTTTCTCTACACATAAATGTCACATAAATGTTTTGATATTGTCAATATTGTTTTATATTTTGCAGGTAGAGGTGATGAAGAATCACTTTTAGGGCTCTTAAATTACATACTGTAATGCATTTCTTATATAAAGAGCAGATAAAATCCCAGACTCGTCGTAAAGCATCAGTGTGTCTTTTGACCGAAAAGAACCTTTAAAAAAAAAAGGTTGATTAAATAAAAAGAAAACCGTGAAAAGACACTTTGGGTCAGCCCGGAGCTCCCTCCTGTTGTAGTAAAGCGTGTGGCCAGACTGTGGCTCCCTCTCTTCGCCAGCAGAGATAAAAAGCAGAAGAAACCGCGCAGAGGAGGCTCGCTGTGCTGTTTTGTTGGAGTAAACACAAACTCCTCCTCTCCGGTGACAGCAGAAGCATCGCCTCGCCTTCTCCAAGACAGTCTTTGCCCGGGACTCTCCGTCGGAGCCTCTGCAGGTGAGTGAGACGACGATTTCTGCCCCAGCTGCGACTGGATTTCGCACCTTGACACTTCACCCAAAGAAAGCGTCATTTTTTTCTTCACGCGTTTCTGCAGCCGCGCTGCGTTACCTGCCCGTTACGCGCAGCGACGCACGGTCCATTTTCTGTGTGTGTGTGTCCACATGAGCAGTCTGTTTCATGTTGAGCTTTAATGTGTCTGTAAATCATTTCCAGCCGCCTTTTTTTGGGGTCTCCGTTTGACAAGCTGCGGCGTCTCCAGCCCGCCCGGTGCGTCAATGTGGGTTAATGGAACAAACGCCGGGAGTTTCTGACCTGGTCTCCCCTTTGCACTCCTACACACACACACACACACACACACACATTGTTTATCTGTTTGTCATTTGCATTCATCACAGTGTGTTTTTCCTTCATGCTCAGCTCGCAGCTCGTGTGTTGTGGGCAGCAGCTGAGCCGGTTTCAACATGTCGGTGAGCAGAGGAGGAATCAGTCCTTCACATATCTGGATGGATCTGCT
>JBAJHX010000024.1:5065556-5082334 GCA_037176925.1 Amniataba percoides | reverse complement strand
GCTTCCTGTTTGGAGGACTTTGGTGGGATCCGGAAAGCCCTGCAGCCTCACAGCAAAGTGGGACCTCAGTGACACACAGAGAGGGCGTGTCTCCATCAGAGGAGGCCATGTTGATCACAAGGACGGTCTACAGCAAACTGCTACCTGCGGCCCTCTCTCACACGCCACCTCCCTTCATCGTCTCACTTGCGTCTTAACTCTCGATCCGTCGCCGTGGCGTGTGATTGGTGTATGTAGGAGCTCAAGCTGTGCGGATCTGATTTGTGTTTGTTTACTATCAGCTGTGTTTAAGTCTCAGCTGGGCCACTGCAGCACTGAAACAGCTGGACGGAGGTCAAGTTTTCCTGTTTTTTTCTTTTTTTCGTTCTTTTAGATGCGTCAGAACTCACCACCATCTGTTCAAAGGAGGCATTGTTAGTTGCCCCTCTGAGATAACTGTAAGGTCGAGCACATGAGACACAAGAGAGAGATAATCTTTTAAAGGCAGAAGTTGGAAAAAAAATGAATCTGTCATTCCAGAGTGGAGGCAGAGAGCTAAATCCCCTTTAAAACCGGCCTGTCCTGCTCAGTTAACACCTCTCTGATCTCTTATTTGCTGAATTGATTGAGAAGCTGCAGTGCTAAGTTGTTTAAATGACCAGGAGATGGAAATAAATGTGATCAGTGACTTTTTTGATCATCGTTTAAGTTGTTTTTCAAGATGCTGCTTTTATAGGTCTTAAATTATAATGACCTGAATTTTTGTGGGTTTGGACTGTTGCTCAGACAAAATGAAACACCCAATGACGACCTTGTGCTCTAGGACATTGCAAGGTGCAATTTTCACCCTTCTCTGACATTTTTATCTTGAATGATAAATTAAAGGAAGTAAGTTCAACCAAAGAGAGTTTTTCTGTGTCCGCCTTGATCACTTTAGGTTGAAAAGAAGTGAAAGTGCCCCAATAGTTTGCAACACACACGCAGAACCGGAGAAAAGTCTGATTAATTAAGTATCTTTTTGTGCAGCAGAAATATTGGGACCTCTTGGGGGATCCCGAACCTCTGGTTGGGAACTCCAAGGTTTAAGCCCTTCTGGTTTGAATAAGAAAATATGGCCCAGGGAAGTACTGCATGATGTCACTCCACAACAGCTGCCCAGTAGTAATATGGGTGTATTCCCACCTCCAGGCAACACATAGTTTCTCTATTGTATTCCTGTCAGTGGCTACATGAGCACATTATAAAGTACACCACAAAGCTCTTAAAAGACACGCTTTGGGAGATTGAGCTGTGACCATGTAGTTGTTTCATGAGTCTACAGTGGTGGGGAAAAAAAACACATTGTTGAAAACCTTGTAGGATCTTTATGTTTTCGTCTGCGTTTCTTCACCAGTAGAAACAGCCCAAAAAGGCAGCGGACTGCCAGAACTTGTTTGTTGTAATCACACACTCCCACATTTAACATCAGCTGCTGTTGGGGGCAGCGTGTTGACAGATGTGATTTTTTTTTTTACACAGCTCTTCCTGAATTCAGCCATGATTTTGTTTTTGAGTTTTTTTCCTATAATGTTTTTAGGCCGAAATATGGCAACCTAATTTGGTGACCTGCTCGGGGAAAGCAGGGTGGAGCCCAGAAGAGATTAACTCCCTGTGCTATGTGGCCTGATTTTTTCAGCTGAAGTGAAAGCAAACATCTCCAGCTCTGGCTTATAACATGTTTCAGTCCACTTTATTTTATCTGAATGACTGACTAGGAAAAGCAAATATTAGGTTTTCTGCAGAAAACAAAGGGGCCTGAGACCCACAGGCCAGAGAACACGGTTAATATCGCTTTGACAGGCAGGAAGAAAAATATTCAGCCGCTGTGGATTTCCTTCAAGGCTGTTTGTTTGATCTTAGTGTGAATCTGAGGCATCTTATGTGCACATAACGTGTCACACCCACACATTCTTAGATAGCTTGATGTTTATGATAATGTGTAATGTCTCTGGAATTAAAAGATGATGCAAATAGTGTGAAACTGAGGCTCACCACTGGATGTGTTCATTGAGTTACTGGTGTTTTCTAATGGTCTCAGACATTTATTTTGTTGTTTAATGTCTCTTGTTTAACATCCCTTTAAAAGAGGATAGAAAAATAACTTCTTCCAGTCATCCTGCTCGGACGCAAACATGTAAAGTGGCTTTTAATTGATTCTAAAAGCGGCAGGCGCCTGGCTGCGTCGTGCACAGCACTGGTGCATATAGAAAGAGTGATTATCTCCCCTCATTTCTGCAGCGCCATAAACCCTCAAGCCTGGCTGGAGATGCATCAAGGTCTCAGGCGGTCATGTGACTTATATTCTCAGTCCCCTCGCATATAATGTCAGATTTTTTCCTGTGCAATTTATCAGCGCATGTGATGATTTTTCTCCTGCACCTCATAAAATGCCACGGTGATCAGCCGCGGCTTAGTCTGCTGTCCTTACTGAAACCTTAATGTCGGATCATATTCTTTTAACAGATGCGGTTGGATTATGAAGTATTTTGTCGGATGTTTTTACAGTTTGCAGGCTCTTGAGAATTTGGCCGCTGATCATATATGAGATGAAAGCTGGGTGTGACTTGATGAGAGAGAGATAGAGAGAGCAAAGTAAAAAAATGAGTGGAAGAGTGAAAGGGGAAATAATGGTTTGGCTGTGTCACTACAAAGGTTGTTGACATGGAGGAGTACAGTGCTTAATGAATAATGGATGCTTGCTAAAGCAGCCCATTTCCTATTCATTCTTTCAAGGCTACTACACAGGGAGTTGTGTGTGATCGTCATGTCAGCCCTTCAATTGTTTTTTTTCCATAATATGATGCAGTTTGAAGGCACTGGAATAGCTCCAATAAACATTTTCACACCAGCACAATAGGCTAATTCAGAAAGACTGCTCATTTTATTTGATTGTTGTGCCAAGTAAATACTGAAAACCAGTTTTTAACACACAGTCACTTATTTGTAGATACACAGAAGAAGTCATTTCTGCTATTTTATTCATCAAAAGTCTTGTCTGTTCCGTGGTTCCTTTTAACACACTGTTCCTGAGACTTGTAATTATATAAAGTGTGCCGATCATATCACAAAGGCCCGCAGTGACAGCGACAAGCATCAATTCAATTTCTGCGTTGTCACTTTTTGTGGTGAGTTGCAAAAAAAGATGTGTTGGGCAAGCGAGTTAAGATCTGATTGATTAAAGGCACCTTTTAACTTCTGACTCTTTGTGAGGCTTCATGGTGCTGAGGCCCTTTTTTGTGGCTAAATGAGCTCAGTCAGAGGTGGCTGTGAGCCCTCAGTTAGGGGTTAGCTGACATGCCCTGCATACTGATAGGCATGAAAGGCACAGGCGTGTGCCGAAAAGTGCTAATCTATGGGATGATAATCAGAGCTGTCTGGGATGATATAAATGACCAAGGTTAAAGGCAGTCTGGATCATGCAGTATGTCTGAAATAAGATGAGGGGATGAGCCTTGAACATGCTTCATCTTATTGAATTCCTGTCAGTGTTTAAGGATGTAATTTCAGCCGCTCTTGTAGTGGTACTGCGCAACTATCTCTGGTGAGGAGGGAAGAGGTTATGGAATGGATAAAGCAAAACACAAACACCTACGCCTGCTCAGATTTCTGACAGGCAGGTGATTGGGAAGAACCACCAGCAGTAGTTTTAAGCCCAGCAGGAAAAAATACGAGATTAAATACAGCCTAAAGTATCCGTAGAAGAGTTTGAGTTATCCTAATAAATTTTAGACACAATTTCTTTTGCGAGGATGACATTTGGGATGGATGGATGGATCATTACTGTATTTAGTATCTGCATAAATAACTTCATCGCCACCATCGGATCAAATTTTAAGGTGTCCAATACTTTGATTTATGACCAAATACCTGCACAACTGACAGCATACTCATCAGTCTCAGTTGCTCTTTGTGATTAGTATGCAAGTAGGAAATGTTAGCATGCTGAAGTAAGATGGTGAACACATTTAACGCTGCACCTAACATTAACAGTGTCATTGTTAACAGCACAGCGACCTTAGCGTTTAGCTCAAAGCACTGATGCACAGCGCAGCTTGTATGGCTGCTATTTTGGTGGATGCACGTGCAGCAGTGCAAACTGCACACAGGCAGCAGATACATCAGAGGGTGTGGTGGTTAATAAGTACAATCTTAATCAGTCACGCTGCTGATCTGGTGTATCTGAAACTAGCCAGTCACAGTGGTTGAAATGCAACAAATTAATCTTATTTTCCAGGAAATCGTGTTGTCGCCTTGTCTTGATGGTGAACACAGCAGCAATGATAGTACCATGCAAAACTGTTTATTAGTGCAATGATGATTGAAATAAATTATGAAAAATTGTTTGGCAAAGGAGTTAGTGATGATCCCATCAATCTATTGCAGCATGCAGGATATTCATGGGCTACTGAACTCATACTTACTGAACGCCTGCCTGTGATAACGTAAATTTCAGCTGTCTGCTAAAAGAAAATGAGTTTGGTCTCACTGTGATGTGCACTCTGAGTATCCAAATATCACATCCTCATCGATAAAGCCTCGCCTGATGTTGGCCGCCATTACTGCTATTTATCTTTTCATTTTGTGGAGGCCAGACATTACGACACTGTTTGATTAACACTGTTTGAACATTTTTTAATAATACTGATTAAAGGCATTGTTCCAGATGTCAACTCTCCAATAATATCCTCATAGCTCCTGACTGAAAGGTCCTTGGCATGTGATCACCATTATTATGCTCTCTAGATAAGTTATATGGCTGCTCCTCCTGTTTGTAGTGTCGCCACATGAGATATTTTCCCCCAATAATAAATCATCCATAGTCATCGATAATCAATTCAAATGGATATCGTAATAACCCAGATTGGATTGAGTCATCCATGCAAGAAGATTCATGCAGCGCCACGACTTTCTCACGCTGACCTTCAGCTCTGGAGATTCAATCTAAAAGTGCTGCGAAACTCCACACACGCACCGTCGTTCTTCTTTTATGTGTGAGGTTTTCGTGCTAATGGACAAAACTAAACGTCGCTGTGTGTTGCTAATCCTCGCAGCATTTGGTCATGCAATATGTTTCCCCACTGGGAAAGCACACTGTTGACAATAACACTCTTCTAAACACTGCCAAAGCATTTTTTTTTGTGCTCAGCTACAGACAATGCCAGATCCACACCATTCACTTACAATGATGGGATATTTGTTTATCATAATTAGAGCGCGCTTTGATGCCAGCAGAGATTCAACCACAAAGAGCTATTTTGTGTTTTTACACATGCGAGGACGAGTTATTGGATGACAATGACATCTATGTAGGGCTCATTATTTTCAGCTTTTATTATTTTAAAAAAGTGTCTACTGAGTATTGGTTAAAAAAAACAGCAGAAAATATCAAAATCCATGTTGTTCTGTAACAATCTGGTGTTTCTTAAACGGTGCACAGTCTGCAGCTCATTTGCATTTTCCATGAATTTTTCTCTTCATTGTCTTACTTTGCAAGTAGACAGCACTGGTGCAGCAGAAAATACAGTAATGCATGAGGTTGTTTAAATTGTTTGTGCAATCAAGGCATTTGTTGCCTTGTCCACAAAAAGTAGATGTCTAGTTTTGACCAATAGATTAAAACATCAAAGATATTTAGTTGCAATTGTATAAAACGGAGCAAAAACGCAACATTTGTTATTTTTGCTTGAAAAATAACTGTCATAAAAAAATACTTGCAGATTAATTTTCCATTAACCTCACTTTAGCAACTAATCTTGCACTTGTTTAATCCCCAGTTAAAACCAATCTCCATCTAAGAAATCCAGGTTTTAAGAGTAGAAATTGCTAAATGACGAAACAATGAGGCAGATGGAGTTTTATGACCTTGATCTGACATGACTTAGGCCATAATATGTGACACTAAAGCTCACATTGACATGAATATTAATACATTTTTGCTTTCAAGAGTAGATCACATTCTGTTTGTTATAAATTTAACAAGCTTTTTCATTCCTGAGAAGAAACTGTTTTGACTTGGTGCAACAAATGGAAGTAAGACAAAGGCATCCCAAATAAAATCACATCATTAAAAAAAAAGAGCATATCCAGATCCACAAACTTGGACGGAAAGGAAGTGGTTTTGATTTACCATGGTGCTGTTGAAAGAGCTCTTTCATTAATGCGCCACAAGTCTTGGAGATATAGTGCCAGCTACATATGGTGATGATAATTGAGCAACATGTGCTAACAGCCTAGTTCCTCTTGAATCCGCCCACTCGTCCTCTGGGCCTCCCTGTTTTGTAGCAGCTCCACAGTACAGTGAGACAGTTGCGTGTCACGGCCGGCCATCGATAAACCCAGAGTGTTGTCTCTGCTGCTCTTAGAGAACCGAGGCACGGAGGCAAATTAGGAGGTTAGAGATCACGGTAATCATAATAATGATGTGTCCCAGGGCCGGGTATCACACAGTGTTGCTCTTTGTAGGCCCGGCCTAGTCAGTGGGTGGTTCTTCACACAAACGTCTATTTTACTGCTGCTGAACTACAAATTGTTCGAATCCTCTTCTTCCTCCTCCTCTTTCCTGCTCTCGCTCTCTGTTTCTGCATCTGGAGCTTAAACAGAAGACAGATAAACATTTAGGGAAATGTATTTTTAATGTGGGTACTCTGTGTCTCCCGTGGGTCCACTTCATTTGACTCATTTGTTATCCCACTGAGAAACACGGGTCGCTTTAGAAAGGAGCCACACTGGATGGCCTCATTTGTGTACCTGTGCTGTTTTTATTTATACATCACACCTCTCCCTGCTCTGCTGGTGCACCTTTTAACTTAAACAATGCATTAAAAGAGGGGAAATGCCTTTTATGCACTGTTACCTGGCTTCTGTATATCATGTCTCAGGGACTGTACATATGGAATTTGTCTGTAATTAGCCCTACATTTCATTGTTTACCTCTTTTTCTGTAGTCTCTCTGGGCTGCTCAGAATAGGTGCACAGTGGAGTGTGACACATGGCTGAAATGACAGACTGAAAAATGCACCCTCTGTTTGGAGAGGGGCTCGACAAAGAGGCAGGAAAGGATCTGATCATCACATCTGTCCTCCCTGGAGAGGGAAAACGCCTTGCTCTCTGCTCACTGAGACACTCCCTCATTTGCAGTCTTTCATGACTGCCTGGGATGAAGTAGCGTGAGCTGAGGAGGCAGACAGAAGATGCATGGGGTGGCTTTGTTAGAAGCACGGCATGCTGGGATTTTTTTCTCCAAACAGGGGCCTGTTTTGTATCACTGTGGTGTTTATTTGCTGTGTTGTGTTTGATTTGAGACAAATGTTGTTGTGTCCGATGCCACGTTTTAAACCAAATCCGACACGTGGACACTGAGCGCTGAGCCGTCAGTGACGCCTGTACGACTTGGCTGAACTACAACAGGAAATAAATAAAAAGGCTCTGTGCTGCCGTCAGTGCTGTACTGTACTATCACATCCAGCAGCTGGCCACAGCAGGGGACCAGTTAGCCGCTTAGTTAGCCAGAGAGATGCCTTCAGTCTCAATGCAAAAACTCATTAGTGGAGACTAGTTGGAGTCCATTTTCATCACGTTCAGCTCGAGCCGCACGCTGCTTCTCATGTGTGGCTGCACCAGTGAGCAGTTGGTCCTTCGGCGCCGTGCACTTCTGTCCCGAAAACAGCCAGAACTCCCGCGGCTCTGCTTGATTGTTTTCATTAGTCTGCCGGCGGTAGCTTGATACTACTGGCCGCCGCCGTGCCTGTCATTTTCCATGAGCTCCAAAAATATGGGAAGGTGAAGTAGAGGGTTGTTTTTATAGCGTCCCCACCCATGTTGTTACTATCATGTCAGTGTGGAGTCTGATATAAAACCTACATGCTCCAGGCCACACATTTCACTCTGCATTCCTGCGCCTGTAATTGGTTATTGTAGAAATACGTAAGGGGGGTTGGGTGTAAGCTGTGGAGGAGAAATGAAGCGAAGGGGGGAAGAGGGAGAGAAAATAGGGGGAGGGTGTATGTTTCACTTCAAACTACAAGCATCAGCTCAGCTGGAGAAGATGAAACACAGGGAGCCACGTTTGCTGGTGCCAAAATACATTTGCCCCATGATGAAGAGGAATTTTTAACACGTCTTTTCATTTGCATGTGTTCAATTAGGATTCCTTCGGATCCTGCTGGGGTGATAGTGGCAGGAGTGCTTCTGGGATCTCCTCTGTTTAAACACGCTGTGGTTGGCAGAGATGACATGGGTGGGCCAGCATAGTTACATTTGGGTTGTGAACTAATTTGTTTGGCTTTATTATGTTTTTTTGTTTTTTTGTTTTTTTTGCAGTGATGCAGAGGAGGCGGTAACCTACATAAGCTCTGCCTCTGTCTTTAATGTCGATTAAATAATACTGTCCTAAATATTTCAACAAATGTTCATAATCTTTCACATTTGCCCCTGAGCTTCCTGTCCTTAGTGCATCATAAGTTTGCTCTTTAACTACTGTGGTTGGTCATGTATGATTATTTGTTTCCATGATTTATACATTACTTGCAGACTGACTGCATGTCTTCCTTCCAGGTACTGGACTGGTGCATTATTTAATATCTGGTTAACATCATGTCTGTCAGATAATCAGTAATCCTGTTTCTGGCATTAAAAATTAATTGAGGTAGACGTGGCACATTTAATTGTGTTGATTCAGACTGAACTCCAATGCAATAAATTCAGAAAATCAGAGAGAGGCAGCCTCTTTCAGTGTTGAGACATGTGTATAGCATCTCTTAAAGCCTCTGTCAATGTTGTTTTTTTTGGGGTTAAAATCAGCTTCAGCGTCTATTTCGTGACATTGAAATGTATTATTAAACACAACGGTCAATTGGTCCAACCGGAGTAGTAGCTGGATTGATTAGCAGGAGCACTGTCTGATTCTGACCTTTGGATGCTCACCGGGTTTAAAACGATTTTCTGTCAGCACTGTCTGCCCTATGATGCCTCTGCAGAGAAATATATTTATTTATTTACTTATTTTCGCATTAAAATTTTCAACTCTCAGGAACAAATCTGCCACTTCTTCAGATTTCATTTCGACATTGAAGTTTTCCAGTCTGTTGAGATCATAATTCAACAGTAGTTATGGTTCTTATTTTCAAACAGTCAAGACATTTCAGTCAAGCAAAGATCTCAAGGGGAGTCAAGTTACTGACGTGTAAACTTCCTCTTAGCCATTACCTGTAACTCTCAAAATAAAGATATATTAAAACACTGAAAGCCCGGACACTCGCAGTGTTGTCTGCCCTAATGGCAAGCAGCGATTCCACTCAGTAAGAGCATGATGAGATCGTTGGCTTTGAAAATGGCAGCCGGTGGCAGCGCCCGTGGCACCGGCGCTCATAATGGTTTATGCCTTGTCGCCAAAGATGCATCTAATTAAGTTCATTAAAGCCAGCCGTGTCAACCGCTGTAATTGCTTTCAAATTTGTCCCCCTAAACTGATTCTCTCTAATATGTCTGGAATTGAATTAGGCCGAGGCGTCTTGTAGAATCACTTTACTGGAGGTTTTTTAACATGAGTAATTACAGGCGTCGTCGCCATAGGTTACAATGAAAGATGCATGTTGGGTATCAAAAATGTTAGGAGAGATTTCACTGATCTGTGGTGTGATTGCAGCAAGCAGTTTTCCTCCTCTTTGATAGGGTTATGGCAGAGTGTCAGAGAGGAAAAAAAAAAAAGGGAAAGAAAGCTGGAGTGAATTCAAACAGCCTCTCCAGAGTCACGTCAGCTGATTGGCAGCTACTCTGATGTCATTTGTTTTTGTGGGGCAAGGACAGGTCATGCTGGCTGATCTGTATTCCCCCTCTTTCTTTCTCTCTCTCTCCCTCTGTCTCTCTCTTTCTTTCTTTCTTTTTCAATCCCTCTCTTCCTCTTGGTTTCCCTCCCCTCCTCCGCCCCCTGAGTCTTCAGATTTTCCTGTCCTTACTTCTTGTTTACAGTGACTCCCGCTGATCCTCTCTCTCCCCGCTTTGGGTCTTCCTTTTGAGTCTCTTCCATTTCTTCTTTTGAAACACATTTTATCGTGAAACGGAAACCCAAGATAGTGGGATATCTGTTTCTTTAATCGCATAAGATGGATGGTAATGCCTGAAATAATACCATTCCCTGTGGTTTGAAGCCATAAGAAAGGTAAATTGGTTCTGTTTGTGCATTTTAATAAATCGCTGTAAACTTCCTTGAAAACCAGCTGAGATAACAAAACCGTCATGTCATTTAGTATATTTCTACGCTTTGGCTTGGAATAGGTTGCAATGAAGCATTTCAGTTTTGTTATAAATGACGCTGATACCAAAACAACACTAATCTGCTTTTATGGTCTATAAAACAGAGTGTAAAATCTTTTTTGTGTTGGGAGGGGGTGGCTAATAAATTATGCATCAAAAGCACAATGATGCTCATAACGGCCATAACAGACGGGCTGTCATCACAAGATATGTGAAGATGTCTAGACAGGTTTTTTTGAACATGGTAAAGTGTCCCTCGTAACTCTGATGTCTCCTGCAAAGATATATTTTGTTAATGATAATGTGTTTTTCTTTTTTATTTCCACAGAGCCCTATCATAATTGAATCTTCAAATGTCAAAGCCTTATGACTGCATTGCCATTATAACCCTGTTTTACAACTTCTAACTACACTAATAGGCTAATTGGGAGTTGGTGAGGCCGTAATCTGACAAATCCAGTCTGATTCTGGGGGATTCTGGGGGATCTCGGGCCTCTCTATGGGCTGCCAGGCCTGCCGCTTGTCTAATCACTCCTGACCCTATTAGAAATGAGTCCTCTTTTGTTCAGTGCGGTACTGTCAGTTCTTGGGGAACAAAAAGTGCCATTGTCTTCCTTTGTTGCAGCTGGGATAGAAGTAATCTGTAGCTGTAGAGCTGCCTCAGGATTGCTATAATCCAGATTCAGTATTAATGACAGTCTAATCCGCACATTTTTGACCCTCTGGAGAGGCTGACATGGCATCTCTGTCATTATTTGCTTGTGTAATGTTACTGATTCTAAAAATGAAGGGGGGGTTGCTCGCGGCTTATGTCATGAGGATCCTGTGCAGATTTTCACTGTGGTGTATGCCAAGATGCTGCACTTGTCTGATACCAGCGCAGACAATGCGGGACTGTCACTGGATTTGTCACGTAGAGCCGTGGATTCACTTTAAAAACTGAACCAGCTTTCCTGACGGCAAATTGTAGACGTATTGTTTTCGTCTGTGTATTCGTTTCCCCTTCGTTCCTGAAGATATCCGTGCCTGGGATCAGTGTGGATGACAAACCCGATAATTGCACGCCTGTGTTGAGCGCGGCGAAAGGACCGTGGGGGTGTGTTTGCTCGTCCATGCACGACATGCAGCGGGGGCAAATGACATGAATGGCAAAATGGTGATCCTCTGCTGCGTGTGCTCGGAAAAGGGGCTCCTCTGCTCTTTGTTCGGCACAAAGGGGTGCAGAGGTGGACGAGTGGATGTGTGTGAAATCTATCACAGAGCTGCTAGCCTGGCACAGTGATCGGTGAACCCCCCCTCCCCTCCACCAGAACCCCTTCCTACACCTTCTTATCTCCTCTCTTCAGAGCTGTGCACGTGGGCCTTTCTGTTTACAGCTCTTTGCAATGATCCACACCAGTAATCTCCATGACAGGTAGCACGACTCTTTGACTTCCATCTCATCCATTCAGAGATGACCAAGGCAGATTCTGTCGGGGGTAGTGGAGGCATCTTCACCGGGCCGACTGAAAGTGAAAAAAAGTGCGTCCACACTAGCGTTTTCAAATCAAAGAAGCTCTTCTCCCATACTTCATGTAAGTGGCTAAATATTCTCTTCTTCCTCTTTTATTCAAGAAACAAACAGAACTGTTCATTGCAGCAAACGCCTGTCCAGGAGTGGAGCAGACAGTCTGGTTAGTCAGCAGAGTTGGAGCCGGTTGAACCTCCATGTTGTCCCCTCCGGCGTTACCAGCTAACTTGTGCTGTATTATTATTATTATTTTTTTTAATATAATAACTTGTGATTTTGTTGAACTTTCTCAGATGTATTTTTGTTTCTGAGCTCTGAACAAAAAGGAAGTGCTGGTCTGATTGTGGCTTTGTAATTGGTTGAGGCTCATCTTGCATCAGAAACTTTTGTTGCGTGTCACACCGCCGCCTCTCGCTCCATCCTGCAAATCTGCTGCCACTATCAAATACTCTCAGATAAATTAGTAATAATATCCCAAATAAATAAATGCTGTCAGTAAATTAGGCTAAACTAAGTTGTCGACACTGGAAACCTTTTTTTTTAACTCATTTTGCTCACTTCATGCAGATTAACCACTTGTGAAGTATTTTTGAACCATTTCTCAAATCCATATTTGTCATTATTCACACAGTTACTTCTCACTTTCTGTGTGTACAAACTGCACCAAATGGTTTTATTTAAACTTGAATGCCACACAGCTCGCCTGACTGTGTGTAAGCAGACTTGATTTCTCCTACTGCACCAAAATGGCAGTTTTTGTTTTTGTCCAGCCTTTCAAAAAAATGTTGTGTTTCGGTGTGAAATGTTGATGGATGGAGAGCTGAAACTATCTGTTTTTAGTTGACTTGGTGTGAGTGTGATCAGCACTAATGTGAAAAGTGTAAAAGAGAGCTGAATGTGAGATGTTTACTGTAGCTTCAGTCTGACATACAGACTAGGTTCGAGACGAGCATCAGCGTTTTCGGATCAACCATGATGTGCTAAATATTATGAAAATATCACAAAATGACACTGCGGTTCACTGGCCGCGCAGTATTTACAGTTGAGACAGTTACATGTTTATTACAACAGATATATGTTCATTTCCACAACAGGAAAGTCAGTGTTACATGGTGGCTGGAGTTTTGCAGCCTTCTCAATAATCTATTTGTCTCTGAAAAGCCAGCATGCTGCACCAGAAACGACAGTACACATTTAACGATGAACTATAAATGTACATCATCCAGACAAATAAATCAATGCCCCGGAAATAAATCTCACCCGTCAATGTTGCCTGAACTCATTTATCAGTTTCACGGGCTAAATTTATAACCACGGTATCACAGCAAAGCCTCTTAAAAATGTAACATTATCTTGAATCAGCAGTCTTGGGTTGTATGAGAGGAAAATCAATGGTGTCGCAGCTCGAGTGTGACTCCCTATCCATCAGTCCGTCGGCGGACTGGAGCAGCTACTGTAGACGATGTGCTGAATGGCCAATTTCCTGTTACCTGTTAAAGACAGAGTGCCACAGGAGGGCCTCTCTCGAATCGTGATTTCCCTGCGGGTCGCTGTAACTGCGAGGAAATGGATTACAATAACACACCACGGTATTTGCATCTGTAATCTGAGCCCCTGGATAGTTTGCAACCCGAGAAGAAATGCTGTTTATCATATTGTTTGAAGTGTGGCAGGCAGTAACGCTGTACTCTTTAAAAAAAAAAAAAAAAACAGGGCCTGTTCTTTCAATGCAGTGGGAGATATGTAATTTCATTGCATTTCTTTTTTTTTTTTAGAAATATCGAAATTGTGATCAGTACATCTGCCGCCAGTCCTGCAAATCTGATCCTTTTGCCCTCCACGCTGCAACCAGTGGCCTTCGGCGTGTTTCATGTTACACGTCAGACGATAATACAGCCGAATATTTACGCGACTACTTCCTGGAAGGAGGGCAGGGTGGGGGATGCAAGTTTCCCTCTCTCTGATGCCTAGATTACAGTATTTACTCTCGCGCACAGCCCTGCCTGCAGATCAGCTCGAGTGATGCCTTTGAGCGGAAAGATACACAGAGGTTTAAGGACCTTATTTCAGGCGTGGCCGGGTACTGCTCTTGAGTGCAGTGGATGTTACCCTGTAAATCATCCACATCCTGTTGATTTAAGTTTACAGGGCGTTCTTCCTATTGGCTCTTACTTCCTGTTGCAAGCATACTTTCTTCAGGAGAGTATGGGGTGTCCAGCTGTAGTAGTGAGATGTGAGAATAAGAAATAGAAATATTACAGCAGGCTTTCATTGTCTTTGTGTGTTTGAAGCCACAATGCAGTCAAGCCATTACCGTCACGTCACTACAGTGCAGGCCAGGCCAGAGCAATCGGCGGATCTCATGAATACTTGTGTGTTATTGGGGGTCGTTCAGAGTTGCAAACTCACTGAAAATGTTTCCGCTTTGCAACTTTTCTGCTGTGGTTCAATCTCACACCATCTTTTTCAACTGCAGCGGACAGCATGAAACGCCAGACAGGCAATTTTAGCAACTGGCTGTTGAGAGTAGCGGAGCATTTATCAGCTAAAGAGACAAATTTTCTCCCTCTGGAGCTGGAGGAGACCAAACAGAGAGATAAAAGGAGAGTAGATATTCATACTTAAGGTATGGTAGGTTAATTGGGTGGACACAAACACAACAACTAAAGTAAGCCACTGGTCAGATGTGGTTTGTGTATTTTTTAATATATATTAAAAGATGACTCATTTAAAAAAAGTACCAAACTATCTCTTGGCTTAAGGGTTGAGACACACCCGTAATAAATGTTCTTGGTCATAGCTCACAAATATGCAATTTTTTTTGTGCCATATCCTTTTCTAATCTGGCTTAAAGTGCCCGCAACTGAGCCAGTGCTGAGCAAATGATGACATCTGTGTTAGTGTAGCCAGGCCTGTCACACTTGACAGGAAGACGGTGCACCCAGAGCTGTTCCAATTATGGCTCCAACTCCTTCCCTCTCCTGTGTCCTTTTGTCTTTCTTTTTTATGTGCGTGGGGCAGGGAGAGGTTGGGTTTGTTCTTTTGCTCTCCGTTTGTACCCTTTCTCTGATTCTCACAGTCCGGCTAATTTTATACCCCCCCACGTCTGGCTGTAAACCGCAGTTCACACAGGATATGATCTAAACCGTTTCTCTTCCTGCTTGTGGACAGCGAGTCTTCTGAGTCACTTTCATACAGTCACAAAGACATGAGAGATGTTTGGTTCATGGACAAGAGGGACAGCGAGGTTGATTTGTGGTTTATTATTCATGTAGTCTTAAGTAAGTGTGGATCCTCCCTCACAATTGTCATCTTTTTGTAGATTTATGTGTTAATCATCCAGTAAGCAGCCTGACCTTTCTGGCGCGATGATCTGAGGCAGATAAATCAACCCATTCCAGAAAAAGAACATCGTTCCATATTACTTCACAGCTACATTTGTGTTTTCATTTCTCACTCCGGTTCCTACTTTTGGCAGTTCTCTGTGAGAGAAGTGGAGGCGTTCATGGCTCTCTCTCTCTCTCTCACTCTCCCTCTCTTTCTGTCTCCAATGTGTGAAACATCTTCGTTCCCAGACAAGGTTTGTGCAGAGACAGACAAGACATGTAGCCTTGGGCTGCAGCCAGATATACACACAGATCGCTTGAGAAATCCACAGGGTGTTTTTTTCCCTTTGTGTGGGTGTACATGTTTCTTACATGCCCATTAATGTCAGTCTATGTGTGTGTTTTCTTTATGTGTGTATTAGAGAATGGCTGTCCTGGAATACCACAGTTTCTCTTGTCATGAATATTTAGCAAGTCGGGTTCATGGAGTTTAAGTGTTGCAGGGGATCTTCGGCTGGGGACTCGTTTAATCCCAGCTCCGTTCTGTCGGAGCCGCTCCCAGGTTCCTGAGAGAAAAAGCTTTGGGAAAGGATGTGGAAAGGAAGAAAGACACCACCACTAAGGGGAAGTGTATCGGATGGTGGGATGGAAGGCTGAATAATGTCTGTTTTTACATGCTGCAGTAATAATGAGATGACTTTTTTTCCTTTTTGTCGGCTTTAAATCATGTCTGGGACTGAGAGCTGGATTCACACACTCTCCAGACTGGTCTTCTTTTGTTACTGCTGTTAAACCACAACAGTATATAAGTGCATGCAAACCCATAAGGCGGATGTGTATGAGGATGGAATATAATGAAAAAAAAGCTGGACTCCCACACACTGTCAGCACAGTATTTGATTAAAGAAGCTACATTTCACAGAGCTTCGTCAGACATTATGCAAACAATACAGTAAACAGCATCTTTATTCTACGGCCCCAGGCTGCAACACAAGAGGGTTAAAAGGTCAAAAACACCTGAGACATCTGGACATTCAGTTATGAGTTGAATGCATCTACAAGTTAAAATCATGGATGTGTTTATAAAACCTGGATGCATCACTGGATGCTCAGCTTTGTGTCCAGTTTTTTTCAGAAAGCACGATAGAAACAGCTACAAATAATCCCCTGTAAACTGTTGACAGGCCACCTCCAGCTATAAACATCGTTGATTATTACCCTTTGTTTTGTATGTTTTTAAGTCAAATAGGTTTAATCTTTGTAAAATGTTTCCAAAGCCCAGGAAAATACTTATTTTTTCTGAGTAGCATCACTGTTGTCTACAAGCACTCTACAAATTCTGGGCTTACTTATTCTCACAGGCCAACTGGGCATGATGGGATCAATAATACCGGGCATATTCACTGGACTGCATACTTGATTGTATCCAGTTCTTATAATACATCCGTGGTAAAAACATACATTGAGCTATGCTAATATCAACATGTAAATGTTGGTAATTAGCACCAAATCCCCAATGGGAATGTCATTAGTTTAACTGATTACGATACATTGCCTGGGAGTCATGAACGTCTGTATAAAACTCATGAAAAATAAGAACAGTTTGACCTGCTCGTGACTCTAGATGAAATTTCATGAGATCACTTAAGACTGAAAAATGTCTTCGATCATAA
>JBAJHX010000024.1:5020184-5062806 GCA_037176925.1 Amniataba percoides | reverse complement strand
ACACACACACACACACACACACACACACACACACACACACACACACACACACACACACACACACACACACACAGATCGTGTGGGTGTCTCATGTCTTGCTGTATTTTCCTCCGACTTTTTCGAGCGTGATGCATCTGATTGCATTAGAGGGAGGATCTTCTATTATTCAACAGTTTGCTTGATCTGATTCCACACTGTCAGACCTCGTATTATTTATTTATGAACTTTGAGATGATATGCGATTTGAAACACTCCCTCACAGCGCTTTCCAGGAACTTGACTGCAAATTTAAAACAATACGGGGGGCAAGATAAACAATGTGATATTTTTCTTTTTTTTTTTTTTTGGATGTCTCTGTTCCAGCCTATCCTCTTTCTGAGCGCGGACTCTTCAGCTCGTGCCATTATTTGGCTGTCATGGAAATCTTCAAGCATGACACCTCATTTTCCAGGATGTCATAGAGCAAATGTTGACTGCCTGTTTTCATTGAGCTCCAGAGGGAGAAGGGGTGGAGACGAGGAGGGCTGGTAGGAGATGTGTCCATTCATCTGTCGTTACAGGCTAGAAAAGAGAGAGAGAGATAGAGAGAGAGAGAGACCCCCATCTCCACACCTCCCTTCTGCTCAGCTAGATGAGAGAGTCGCCATAGCAACCGCTAGGCATGCTCCCCAAACTGGCAGGTGGAAACCTCGTATCCTCAAAATGTCAAAGTTATATGAGCGGGAGAAAGGGAGACTGGTGGTTTAACAGGTTTTTTTGCAGTTTAAGAAGAGGTTTCGTATTTTCAGCAATGTAATCCGCCCATTTCGGTTTTCACTCCCGAACCTTCTGAAGGTAAAACTGCACTTACGAGGTTTCCACGCAAACACTCTGCCTCCAGATTGCTTGGCTGCTCAGGCTGATCGTTCCCAGGTAGATAAATTGTGCTCCTTGAGCCCCCCCCCCACCAAGCCTCCTTTCAGGGATCCCATGGGTAATAGCAGGGCTTATATATTAGATGGCTCAAACCCACATCTTATGCACAGTATGCACCAGTATTTTCTCACACAACTTGACTGAAATGGTTAAAAATAAAAAAAGCAATCAGTGACATATCTAACTCTCTCTGGGATCAAAGTAAATATGTTGGTCGCGAGGCAGAAAGAGGCTTTGCGTAAAACTCCCCTCCAAATCTGGGCTAATGTGCATATTTTTGCCATCAGTAGATTTAGAAATCAGGGGAAACAATTTTTTTCCCTCCCAGTTTTAAATGAGGTTAGCGTGGATATAACGTTGTATGTTGGCTGCTGGATTTGGAAGACTAATTTGCATTAAAGGCGCTGTAAAATATTACCCCCCCACCACCATATAAAATACAGACTTATTTAACTCTCTTGACTAATTTAGAAGTCTTTTCTTCACCATGGTTACATTTTGTGACCAACATCATATCACTCTTGGGCACCTTATCAGACTTTGTGCCATCTTCACTGTTGCCTTTGCTGGCAACATGAGGAAAATATTCATGAGGAAAATATTCATAATAAGGTTACCCACAGCGTGTGCCTACGTGGTTTCAAAATGCTTTAGGGTCTGCTTATTACCTCACAGCCTCTTCCTTTGGGGAAGCTGCCGTCTACCTTTTAACTCTGTTCTTGCCACACACAGTTTCTGCTCAAGACAGGAACTGCACGACACCTTCCCCATCCTCCAGCGTCCCCTCCGCGCGTGTCTCTCCGCCTTTGCTTCGTTGGTAATCGTCTAACATGCTCTCTGTCCTCTCTGTTGAAACAAAGGCGGTGAGCGGCATCGCTCAAAGGCTCGCAGCGCTGCTCCGTGAAAGTCCAGGCTGGCTGGCTGCTCGGTGAGACCCTGGAAGTGAAGCTCTGAGACCCAACAGCCTCCTGGATCCAGGTACAGTCTCTCCTCACTGGTTGCCGTGAGACCCGACGTCACTCCATCCGACCTCCGGCCTCTGTGCAGCTTCTCACTGAAGACGGCAGCAACGATGTGACTGCTGGACGACCCTGTCAGAGCCATGTGACCTGCTATTATGGATCTGAGTATCGGCATACATTGAATCAACACTCATCCAGGTAATTCTAATGATGTGTGTGAGGTTATTAATGATGTTTAGTGGCTGCTGATGTGAGCTTGAAGTTGGGGGATCTTTTAGAGGAATTTCACTTGGACAACTGCCTTTGGTTTGTGCAGGGCCGTTTATTTTCTTCCGGCCTTTTAGTCACAAGGTCCCTTCGTATTTATGGCCATTCAGTCACTTCCTCAATCTGGAGGACTCATGGCTGTGGCTTGCTGTGTGTGTCTCTGTGCTTCCAAGAAAGGGGAAGTGGGACAGTAGTGAGCAGAGAGACTCCTGCACAGCTCAGCGTACAGTAAGAAAAATGCCCTTAAGTTGTAGTGCAGCAGATTCTAATCAGTGATGTTGTCTGGAACATAATGTTTGTGTTTATACCGTGTGAAGAACATCTGATGAAGTTGCTTTCCAGCTGTTTGGATTAGTTGGTTATATTTATTGAATTGCACTAGCAAAGCTTTTTGTGTTTCTGCCTCAACTTAAGTGCCTCAGCTATTCCCTTGATACTGCATTTCCTTCTTGAGCACTGCTGAGATTACAGAGGCAGATCTTTCCAAAGTTTTTTTCTTTTAAGTAAAAAACATATTGGGACATTCAAGCAGCCAGCATGATTTGAATCAAAGACTTAAAGGTACTTCTGTATTAAGCGTGAAGGGAATACGCAGAAAGTGAACACAGAAATAAAGCACTGTTTTTCTTAAAAAAAAAACAAAAAAAAACAAAACTTTGTAGTCTCCACCATCAACTGAGGTCACTGGGGCGGTCCCAGTTAGTGGTTAGTTTACTTCTTTTAAATCAGAAATACTCATACGCTCTATCTATATATTTAACCACACATTCATTTTCCTGTTATTACCATCCCTGTTCTTTGGCTTAGAGTAATTTCAATGAACTGATGTCATGATTAGAAGTTTGATTTGATTTAGAAACAGCCCTTGCTTCCTGTGCTTCTGACTTTTCCTGTATCCAATCCCCTTCATTGTTGAGCCATTCAAATATTTTAGCTGTTTGATGACTTGTGGAGGTGTTTGACCATGAAAAATACGGACAAAGGGAACATGTAGTAGAAAGACAGCTGGAAAACAAAGCCCGAAGTCTAAGACGGAAGGAAAGGGAAAGGAGAGGAGACTGTGAGTGTTAAAATGTGCGGCTAAGTCATTGTCTGTCCAACCGTGTCTGCATGTGTGCGTATCTTATCCAGGGTTTTTGTCAGGAGTGTGTGGCCGTCTTGCTCCCATTTCCCCTCTGGAGTAGAAGCAGTGCAGGAAGGCTGGCTGGTTGGCTGGCTGCACAGGAAAGGAAACAGTCTCTATCAAACGGCAGATGGAGGACAGCATGTGCTTACACTGCAGAAACACACACACAATGAACGCAGGCGCAGCCGGCATGCAGTCCCACACACACACACACAAGGAACCGTGCACAAATACAGTAGCTTTTATTAAGAGTGTGACCCAGATCGCGGCTCGCAAATGTCAGCTGTGGAGGATCTGAGGTTTTCATAGAGTTCTACTTGAATGAGAAAGATAAAGGACGTATTTGATGTTTCGCATGAACTTTTGAAATGTTTTCATGATAGCAGAGACTTTTTCCCTTGCTGGAAGGTCAACTTTTCTCCAAGCTTTTTTTCCCCCCACACTCATAGTATTTATACTGTACATGGTGCTGCAGTCCCCTTTAGCTCTTCAACCTTCAAAATTTCTATTCACCTCAGAAATACACACCTTGGTCAGAAGAGTATTTGCACGCAGGCTTTTGTTTTCACTTTCATCAGAGTGTCGGTGAGCTTTTGTTCAGCAAGCTTGGAAAAATAATCAGATTATATAAGGTATGAAAATGACTTATCTGAAATACTGTCAGGTTCAGACAATAGATATTTGCAGAGCTGAGATGTTGACCCTTATGTCACCCCTGTGGCTTGCAGGTCAAACACATTTGTCTGTTATTAAGATTTAGTGATACCCAATATGTCACTTCCTCCTCCTCCTCGTCCTCCCTGTCTGGTGTTTATGTGCATGACTTCTGAAGGCCTCTTGTGCCTCCATTCCTCCTGTCTAGAGCTGTTACTGTGGAGGCAGGCCGGGTCTCTGCCTGCATGTCGGCCATGTCTCACAGACTCTGCGAGGACTGGATGTTGTACTTCCTTTTTCCAAGAGTGCAGCGAGTTCTCTGAGAGGCCTCTACGTAGAGCAGCCATTTGCTCTCAATATGGGGTGTGTGTGTGTGTCCGCTCTCATTCGTGTAACAAGCCTGCTTAGGAGTGAGGACAATGAAGCTCACTATGGTGCCCAAGGCCCCACTGAATGACTCATATTTCTATAGAATCCAGGCAGAGACCAAACAACACGGTTACACAATCTTAATCAACAAAGTGCTGCTCATAATGTGCTCTGCAGGGGCCGTGATCCTGCAAAAGAGGATTGTGACAAATGTGTTAGGTTGGGGTTTGGGTGAAATAATTACTGTGCTTCCACTTGCAGTGCAGCCCGGAAGGCAGGCTACCGCTTGAATCCGCAATCACTGCTCCTCCTCTGAGAGTCTGGACTAAGCAGTAAAAATAGTGGTTGTTTTTGTTTGTCCTGTTTGTCAAACCTGTTGTCGGTGTGTGTGTGATAAGGGAGCATAAGCGGGATGCTGGAAGATCAAGTGTGATACCGCGGTTTTGCTATGGCAACCAGAGTTCGACAGTAAAAACCTCGCTTCCCGTGCACACAGTCAGGGGACATGTCAAGAACCAGAAGACACAGTCCTCATATCCCTTTTTTAAAGACTCACAGGAGGGTTTTATAGTCGGTGTCTGCACGGAGCAGACAGGTCTGCTCTATCTCCGCGGAGCAGCAGAGCAGGCTCCTCATCCTCGCAGCGTGGGCTGCTCACTTATCCCTTCTGCTCCCACATCTCCTCTCCTTCTCTCCTCCTTCTCCTCGTTTCCTCCCCTCAGAATCAAGTGGCTTTTTGTTCTCCCGCGGCGGTGTTTATCGCTTGTTTCTCCACCGCTGCCCCCTCCCCCCTTCCTCCCCTCCTCCCCACCCTTCTCTCAGGGAATGAAAGGATATTTTTTGGGAGGGGATAGATCTTGTCTGTCCTGCACAGATCCCAAAGGACTGTGGTTATCTCTGCCTCTCTGTTTCTCAAAATGGGGTTCTATGTAAGATCCCTTCTCTCTGCACCCCTCTTTCTCTGGGAGTCGTTTTTTTTTTCTGCGAGAACCAGGTTTGTTAAAGCCTAATCACTGCGTCTGTGCTGATGTTAAATACATCGAGTGCCAATAGAAAAGACATGTGGATTGTCATCATTACAGGCACTGACACTGCAATTCATTTTAATTCATTTGACTGAAGAAGGTTTCTTCTTCCCGTGGGATTTCTCAATTGCCTGTTATTTCTACGCTTGAATAACTTGACATAAAAATGAGCCATACATTCTCAGGGGAGGCAGTCTGGTTGGTTTAAATGCTCTCTAAAATCAAGCTCCCAGACGGCATCTGAGTCAGCTGTTATGATTCTGCACCGAACTATGTTTTAATCCGTTTAATCCTTTTCATTGGCCGTTAAAACTTTCTAAAAAGGACTCTGACAAATTTCTGGTCAGTTAAAGAGGTGATTTACCCGCAGTGTGACCGCCAGTCATCATTTTGTTTACGGTGTCAGATTTATTCTGATGTGTAAGCTGAATTGAGCCATTCCAGAGGCGTATAATCAGAGAGGATGTGGCTGCTGAAGGGCCAATGCTGCGCTGCTGCATTGATTCCCGCTGGTAAATGCATTAGAAGGGCTAAGAATTCACTGCACAGTCTAATCAAACTCAATTAGACTGTGAGAACTTTGGAAGGAAATTCCAGTACTTTTACACTCTCGGTCTCGTTTTCTTATTTTTGTTCATTATTACGATGTGTGATTATGACATTTCACTCAGCTGCATCACACAGATTGGTGTGTGAGCCTCCTGCAGCTCTCCTGGGTTATTTCTGGAGAGATCTCATGAGCCAGCAGGCGAATGCTACCGTAGCCTAGCTTAAAGAGTGGAAGTAAGAGGGAAACGGCTGACCTGCGACGATGTGGAGGCTCGGCAGGTCGCCTGGCAACCTCACTAAGATGCTGCACCCTGACGTTAAATAGTTCCACCACACAGCCTGTCGTTCTTACATTTCAGCTTTTGTATGAGTTAAGCAAACAAGATGTCACACGTTAATTGGTGAGCATTAGTGGTATTGATAGGTGCATCTAAAAAACTCCCCCCAAAACTATTCCCTCAAATTAACTAATAAAATCAAAAATACTCTGCATCCACTACCTGGTCCATTTGCCTTCGGAAGTGGAAGTAAAAAACATACAGGGCTTAGAAGACGAGACGATTTCTGTTAAATTAAAGTTTTTTAGGTGGGAAGCTCGCATCCTTCCGCGGATAAATGTCATCCTTGCTGGAGTCTATGTTTTCCAAATCTCTATAATTATGTTGAATCCTTATAATGGACCAAAAAATACATGAGAATAACACCCACGTTGACAAATACCAGAACTGTGCTTTAACCACTTTGTGTAGGCTGCCAGCTTTACACCCAATCCCTTCTTCTTCTTTCTTCTTTTTCTTCCTTCTCCGTCTCCTTTTACATGTCTCTCACATTAATACCTCTACATAGCAGAGTGCCGGTAATCATGGAGTGCTGGGTGATAATGAGAAGTGTCACAACGCCGGTTTCGTCATTTTCAGCCCAGCTGCCGCGCATTACGCTGGCTATCGACGGCTCTGATTCCAGGCATAATTGCTCTGCCGCTGAATAATTGAAAGGAGGGGGGGGGGTGGGGGTGGAGGTAAATCCCAGAGGTGTCAAGGCGAGAGAAAGATGGATGCATCGGTGTTCAACGCTGTCAGGTCGGGAGGTGTAAAGGGCCTGGTCGACATGATGAGACCCTTACGGGGAGAGCGTCCCCCTGCACACACACACTACACACACACACACACACACACACACACACACGTGTTGTGGATGATGGACCACTAGTAGAATGATTTCTGGCACGGTGGTTCTCAAACAGGCCCTGGCACATGTGTTTCCCATGGATCCCTGCTGAAGCGTTTGTGGATTTGTGGGTAAGCGCGCGTCCCTGTGTGTGCGTGTTTTATGCCAAGCAGCCGGGCACCGTTGCTCCACATGCCAATTGTTAGCAGATTTGGTTTGCAAACGTATGCATGCAGCACGTTTGTGCAGGCGTGTAAATCTACAGATCAGAGGTGACTGAAAGACCCACTGGCGCCTCGGAAAAAATTAACTGTGACTGCGCGTGTGTGCTCCTGCAACCACGCGAACACACAGACTAAATGACACTCAAAGAAGCCGACCAAGTGCAAGCTCAGATGTGGTGTTTTGCGAGTGCAGACGACAGACTGGAGTAAATATTTACAACCAATTACGCTGTTGGTTTCCATGCCTCGCCAGAACACGACAGTAGCTTCTAAAAGCTGCAAACGGCGAAGACATCAAGTCATACGAAATGAGGCCTGCTCTCAAATGTTACAGTTATGGCTGGAATGTTTTTAAGAGGATTATCGATAATCGCTTCTCATCTAGTGCTGTGTTATTCTTAACTAATATGCAGCAGCTAAAAGCCCTTATTTCCAGTGAGGACTGCTCTAATGGAAGTGCTTTTAGGGTCAGACACAGTAGCCGCCATATCTCAGTCAACAGGATGTTATGGCCTGAACGACAGCCAATCAACCACTGATTTTTTTTCTTTATTTCTCCCACCCCAACTTTGGCTAACATGGTTTCCCTTTTGTTCTTTCATTCTGTAAACGCTTCTCTCCTGCATTCAAATGTAACGCCGGCGTACACAATCGCATGTGCATTTTTTCACACGCTCCGCAGTGTGATGCTACTTTTGTTCTCATAGACGTGCAGGGCTGACACTGCAGAGCGGAGCCAGCGGGTCTCCAAGGTCATTACCACTGCCACAGCGTCTGGGCGCCCTGGGAAGGAGGCAGGAATTGATTAATGACAATGCTAGGAGCACAGGAGGGGAGGAACCCAGATTGGCAAGAGAGCAGCGCTGCGGAGGTAGAGTTGTTACCGGTGCTATAGATAGTGCTCGTGTGAGACACTGCAGAGTGTGACACAGTAATACTCCACATAATTATAATAAGCATTATCTTCAAATGTCCACGTGAAAAGACTTATATTGAGGCTGACATATGAGTGGTATTCATCTCACAAATGTACATATTTAACATGAAAACAAAAAATGTGATTTTGGGCTTTTCACTGAAGATCAACAGTTACCTTAACATTGTCCCTGCTGGCACACGCCGCACACACAACCTCCAAACTAGCATGAAACCCTGCTGATTCCTGAATACAGGCTCACTGGTGGCTGACATTACCAGCCACATTAACCTTAGTTTCTTTTGACCTTCCAGCTTCAGTGCCAAGCTAACACACACCGGGCCAGAGTTTTTACTGAACACAGAGAAACATGCCCAAGGCATCACAGCAATGAAGCAGTACTGGGGAATTTTAATCACTTTTACTACTTTTACTAAAAAAGTAATCCCATTACAATAAAGTTACTGCTCCTTGGTGATACTGAAATATTATCAACATCATATGCAACCATACCTTTAGCAGCACCAGTGTTGTGGATGGTTATAGTTAGTTCCTTGTACATCCTTCTTCTTATTATTCAACAGCTGTACCCAAAAGCCTTCTCTCTGCACACCATGAACAGTTTTCTCTTAATCACCACTTACACATTTTCAGTATCACCTGACGTAAATAAATGATGTGCTAAAGTTTGAGTTTATACTATTCAGAGAGAGCTCAGATTCTAGTTTGATAATAATATAATAATTTTAGCATGAAGTAGTCAAATATATACATTGACGTATTGTACATATACTCTCTTGAGCAAAATAATTAGTTAAATATCAGTACATGCTTAATTGTAGCTCATATAACTATTGTTGTGTCCAGGTGTCTTTTAACATTCTCACTTTTTAACCAAACAGCCCTGTTTTCCAGAAGCTGTTAACTGAGGTAAAAGGCTGGATTGACATCAGTTCTCAAGTTTTCAGTGCCTGTCTGTATGATGGATTTTCTTTTTTCTTTTTTTCTATTTAATAAAGCCGGCTTGTTCGACATCCCACAGGTGCCACATCGGTGGCAGTGCTGCTGGTCATGGTGGTTACCATGGGAACACATTGTAGGGGAAGCCGCATAAATGTTAAAACAAATCCACATTATGCACAGTGTACTTTCAAAATCTTGGAACAGAGTGAAGAATAGTGTTTTGAATGCAGAAAACTGCTAAATAATTGACTGCATTGCCTCTCTGAGTGTAGATCGTGGATGTTACCTGCAGGAACGGGCGGACACGTTTAGAGAGAGCAACACAGATCACCTTGTCCAACTAGGTTATGTTGCATGGGAAGCGGCCGTGCATCTGTGTGTCTCCTCTGTCAAGAAAGTGAATGTAGCGCGCTGTCCTTTAAATAGCTAACCTGGCCCAGGTTTACACACAGCGGCTCCCCACAGGCTGAGAACACAGAGACCGAGAGATGTGGAGATAAGAGGACGACCAACTCAAACAGAGAGTGCAAACATCCTCAACTTCTTGCAGTATTGTGGTCAAAACAGACTGATTTAAACCTATAGCCCCGGGCTAAGTATTTTCTTTTAGATGCTTTCTGTCACAATAGATTGCCAAGAGTACACCAGTGGTATTGGAATGCATTTAAATGAAGTTTGCGGACTCATAAGAGATGCATTTTCTTTAAAAAAAAGAGTCAAAATCAATGCAGCAGAGGCCACTTTTTGTGCAAGAGTCTGCACAGAAACAAACACAGTTTATTCAACACTGATCGGCTCGCTCAGCTTTAATGCGGCTTCTCAATGCTGCACTCCCTTTGCATCTCAACGAGCAAAAAAAAAAAAAAGTCACTCGATCACATGAGAATAGTGAAACTGAAACAATAATGGAGGATGGCCTTGCTAATATTAATGCTGCATTGTGGTTAGCACAGATGCTGTCGACCACATGTGCATTTACCAAATAAGACCGCTTATTGTTAAACAGCTGCACTTGAGACTGAGGTGAAATGAACTGGTTGTTTTACATGATTATCACTTAAAAGAATTAGTGTTGTTTTGAAGTGTTTTTTTTTCTAAAACTGAAATTTGGAAGTTAAAAACCTACATAATATTTGTTTGCTATAATTTCGGCCAGGTTACTTAAATATCTTTTGTGATAATACCACTTGTTCTCATCAGGCTATGTTTATCATTTTAAATGTTCCTATGTACGTACCACTACAGCCAAGAGACACTTAGCATAGCTTAGCACAAAGACTGGGGGCAAGAGGTAAAAATAGCCACAGCTCGATGGTTTTTACGCTTTTAAGGGATTAAATAAAAGAGGTGCTGGTAGGCTGATTGTTTCACATTAGGCCTCTGGTCTCGACGTTAACGCCTGTTTCCAGCCACATTCACCATGCAGATATGAGGGTTTTCTCAATCTTGTTGTCCAATCCTCTGCACAAATCTTGATTTATTCCTTTAATACTTAAAGCTGAGATATGCAACATTGGGGAAAAAGCGAGCTTAAATTTGAACATCTCCAACCATCTCTGCCTCTGTAAACCGCTCACCCTAAACAAATGAACTGTTTGCAGAACGAAACTGCTGTGGATGAACCCACGAGAGAGCGCTGACTGAGAGGAGTGCAGGGCATCATTGTCATCACTAACTATATCCAATCCAACTATATCCAATTATCTCAGGTCTGATTCACATGTTAGAATAAGTCTGCCTAGCCTCCTGTCATGTGTAATGAGTGCACGGGCAGAGTGCAAGCAGGTAGGCATGCAAGTAAGGAGACAGACAGCCATCACGTGGTCAGGACTTATTACTGTGCTGCAACAGCCGCAGGTTTTGTTTTTTTTTTTTTTTTTGACAGAGCATTTGATTTATTGATTGCTGTGGGGATATAAAGAGAATTTCAACAAATATGACAAAAAATCCTCCTAAAATGAATTGCCTACTCCAGCTTTAAGGAAATATAACATAAAATATGATCAGTTTTGGGCTGGAACAAAATGTTTTTGAAGGCAGCGGTGAGAAAATGCACAGAAGGCTTTAGGTTGTTTTTTCCCTCTAATAAGCCATCTTGCGGGTTTCAGCTTTAAACGAAAAAAACAAAAAATCATGTGGCCTAAAGGGTAAACAGTCTGGCAGCTTTTTGCTTAGAGGACACAATGTACCTACTGCCCGCTCACCCTGTCACATCGCCGCTACGCCCACCACCCATTTTCCAAATTCCCCAGCTGATGTATTTGAAGAGACAGAGGGACTCTGTGCCCAGAGAAGCCACATTCAGTGGAAGTGACAGTGCTCTGTCTACAGGAAGACGCGATGCCAGGGAACACCGCGTTTCCTGTCAGAGGCGAAGATAGCCAATTTCTCTGTCTCATCCTCTAATTGTAACAAGCTTGTCCCTTCTGATGGGTGGGTTTCTGGGGCTAATTAGTGAGACAATGGCAGAGAGCTGCAGGGGTATCATTATGTCATGTCAGGGTTGTTGTTTTTTTTAACCCAGACTGAAAGAATGACAGAACAGGAAGCACACCACCAGGAAAGACGCAAATCCACAGAGAGGGATAAAGCTCATCCTCCAAAACAAGACGCTGTCAGGGAAGAACATTCATCAGATTTTCAGTTTGGGACGATAAAGATTGAGTCAGAATTCCCACATGGTCTTTTTCATGTTTGGTGGAAAGATAAAGATGCAGAAAGAGGCCTTACAGTGGTCTGCTCGTGTTTCTTCAGCCTAATGCGACATGCCGCTATCTGTGCACGTCTACATTGTTGTTTACGTGCTGTGAGGTATGCAGAGGTGGCAGGTTCTAATCAGCGCAGGCGGAGCTGTGAGTCACACAATACATACCAGGTGCTGGAGGTCTCCACGCACACATGGCCGAGGTTTTGTCATATACATTATGTAGGCACAGACTTGACTAACATGGAAAAAATCTGTTTTACAATATTATTAGAAACACTTTACTGATGCGGGAAATGCATGCAAAGCCGCATATTAAATAATCATTGGCAGTCCTGTTGAAGTTAGGATGTGTAGAATATTGAAATGGACACGGTGGAAAATTGCTGTGTTCTATGTTTTGCTTTCAGCCCACTCACTCCGTGTCCTCGGGGGTCCCACTGCTGTTTGCCACAGTGTCACATGAGATAGCAAAGCGAGGCAGCTTTATTTATAGAGGAGTTCAAGTCCTACACACAGCGGAGATCGTTCACACATCATCGTCCTAGAGACTGGCAGGAAGGCTAATGTGGTTTGTCGTGCAAATGCTGTTTAATTAAACTGTTTGATTGGTTGTACGAAAGCAGATTCTCCAACTGTGTAGACGGCATTTTGCTAATGCAAAGACACGATGCATAATCATAAAATCCAGAAAATATATAAAGTCAATTTTGTTTAAGTTTTCTTTAATGTGGAAAACATTGCATCTCTTATTTTTTAAAGATGCAATACTCTGAAAGTCAATAAGTTATCTTCTTTTTTGTCTTCTCTCGGCAGAAAATATGTAATAAGTAAAGGATTGTTTGCTTCCAGATGCAAGTTAAGTCAATTTTATTTATACGCTGCAGCATCACAAATCACAAATTTGCCTCAAAGAAAGAATAGGTTCCTCAATCAATTTTAATTTTAGCATACTGGATTTTTAAAGTCAATGCTGATAATAATATTTCGTTCAAAAACTACTCAAACATATAATGGGAACAAACGTGAGTTAGATGGACACATAATGTTATAACTGCAATAATACCAGCGAATATAACAGCCCTGCACATTTTTCAGTCTTGTATTATTCCAATCTGAGAGGTCAGCAGGCTGAGTTACAGAGGAGATGAGGAATCATTACACCGACCAGTAACATTAGTGTTTGAGGTCAGTTCCTGTCAGTCCCGTTCTGTAGCCCAGGACACTGACCGGCCGTGAGACAGAGCGAACTCAATGCCTGGCTAACTCGGGACACACATACTACTGAAATAATACTGACTGATACTGTCTCGCTAGCCAGGACAATACCCTTCCCCAAGGCTACTTGCGAATGTCTTGTATCGGAAAATAAGGGCGCCTCCGAACCTCCCTGGAGCTGACATCTCCCATGACCTGTTTTCATTATGGGTGATGGTGACTGGCTGTAGAGTGCTAAGTGGAGAGAAGACAATACACAGATGAGAGCGCGCACAATGTGACGATAGCTGTTTGCCCAGAGTCTGACCCCGGCTAAATGATGACTAATACGAATAGTCTAATTTGAGACTTGTGGTCTCGGCCGGTTTAACGCTGAGCGAGAAGAAACGGAGAAAGAGAGATTAGATACCCCGAGGAATAGGAAGCAGTGTTATTTATAGCTGCGTGTAGGGACGTTTCCCCACAAAGAGGGAGGAAAGGAAGTGATCTCCTCGGAGATGCTGAAGAGGTCATGATGGAGACCGCTGCAGTGACAAGATGGGAAAAGCTAGAGAGGAGGGGTGGGAGGGGTGAGAGGCAGAGCAGCCTGAGGTCCCGCAGGAGTGGCTGAGCCATGCGGGGGTTGGAGGTTAAAACGTGACAGGGGGACATCTCCAGAGGTGATGGAGCGGGAAGAGGGAGCCGGGGCCTACAGTGGGGGACGCTTACGAGAGAGCGGCGCTTAACCGCAAGATGCAGTCGTGGGGGCGAGTTACGAGCGCTCTCCTGAGCGTCGCCATTGAGCCACCGTAGACACAAACAAACAGACAGGGCATACATAAAAAAAAACATTCAATGTAGCCTGTGTAGCGGAAAGTCCCAAACGGCGCCATGAGTGAAGTTCCACGCCACAAAAACCTCAAGTCTTATATACACAGAGTCCTGCCCTCAGGATTCACACACTGTACTAACTCAGCTCAATATCCTCCCCCTCATCCAGCCCTGTGACATTTGCAGAGAGCCTTTTAAGAGGAGGAGGGAGGTAAAGAGGGGAGGAGAGCTGGAGAAAGGGGGTAGCATGCTTCTTCTCTTCTCTCATTAGAATTCTCTCATCAGTCCTCCCCATGGAGCGGAGAAAAGGGGTGGAGGGGGTGGATGGGGGATGTCAGGGTTTATTAATCGCCCCAGGAAATATTATTGACCTGGACCTTCTGCTCCCTCTCTCCCCGCTGCAGTCGGTGTCTCTGCTCTGCTGCCTCCACATTCCTCCGGTGTCCTGCCTGGACACATTACAGGACACTGCGGCACAGCGTGGAGGCTTCAACACACAGTGTCTTCATTGACTATGCACTTGGCCTGGGCTTTCTTTTTCACCGCAGCTGCAGAGCCGACACACACACACACACACACCTGCTCTTGGAGAGACAAAGCACACTCTGCTCTGCTTCATTACGGGGGCCAAGTAACTGTGCGTCTCGCTTTGCTTAGATTCCCACTTTTAGAGTGCTTTTGTTGGAAATAAAAGAGAAGCGACTACTTTTTTAAAGTCGCAAACATCTCAAGGCTTGTCGGTTTTCAAATCATACCAACGGCTTTCAAAAGAAAAAGAGGTGCTCCAATCAATGTGACGTGAAACCCATTCTGAATGCTCAAACACGAGAATCGATCGGAAATACTCCGTTATCCTCCCCCTGTATTTTTCTCCCAGGAGAAGACGAGGGAATGATCAGAGTCGTTCAGCTGAGACTGTGTGTAAGGGGCTCACCGTGCTGTGGGTGTTGGCGTGTGTGTGATGGGTTGCAGTTATCAAAGGGGAGAAGTGGCAAAGAGCAGAGCACATGGGTGTAGGCTCTGCTGCCTGACTCAAGGTCCCTTTGAATTAACACTCATTTGTACTTCAGTGTCAGACGTCCGGGGCCTTTTTGTTGGCGTGCATGTTACATCTGTGTTGTCATATGCAACGTACAGCACACCATGACCCTGCACACGATATGTACCGGTAATAATGATGTTTTCAGCATGACATGACCTCGGAAAACAGCTGTCATCCGCTCAGAGTGGCATTTACTCAAGTTCTCTTTGCTCAATCTGATAATGCGCTGACTAAAGCATGAACATGTGCCTCATTTGAGTATTAAGGAGCACCGCGGTGAGCTGGTTGTGGTCATGGTATTTGCACATGTATGCATAAACTTTTTTCTTTTCATTTAAATTAAAAAAAAAAAAAAAGCCTGGATGTTATCTCTCTCTCTTTTTTTTTCTGAATGGGTTGATGAGGAAGCGGGTTGTCGCGACCTGCTTTGCTTTTCAATTCTTGCCGCATTGCGCCTCCGTGTGGACATGCTAGGCATTACACTGTGGGCTTTATGACAGCACTAATGAATGACCAGGATATGAGTGTGTTGTTCCATTGTGTCTCCATGAACTTTGCACCGATGAGCACATTCCTGAAAGCAGCAGTCACGAATAAAGAAATATGCTTCAGATCTGTCAATAGCTTTTGTGTTCCCCTAAATGGCGACGCTATCCAGTGGTCATGTTCTCATGAATCCCGACTTTGCAGACATGTCTGGCTCTAAATTTAATATCCGTATTCATTTTGTTTTTCTGCAGTCACAATGATCCCACTTCTGTTTTTTGTGACAACCACGACAACATCCAATTCCACCGGCAATGGCAACCATACACAAGGTAAGAACAATGACGGGAGCGATGCCCCTCGACATGTGAGGCTGAGCAATTTGAGGTAGCGACAGAAATGTCACAGCTATCCACAGCAGTCATCGCTTTTCCCTAAGATATGATTATTATGCATCTCCGTCAGCGCATGCATCTGCTTGATAATAGCCTTTTCTACAGCCTTGTTATTACCGGATCACAATGAACTTCAGCAGCCCTGGACAATAATTTACAGCTTATTGTGCTTCTTTATAAACACAGCTAATAGCCGGCTGTGTGGCTGTGACTCTTTGGCTGAGTCTCCATTCTCAGAGCCTCTCATTTACTGTTAGACATACCGACAGGATGAAATGAGCTGATACTTATCTCTGTAGACGAAATACTGCAGAAGCCAGTTATTAAGTCAGGCCTGTGGCCAGAAGGGAACATGGGGGTGTGTTGCTATGCCAAGTATTGATTTTGTTTTATCAGTTCGCGCCGTATACACAGAGCTCAAACACTTGAATGCAGCCAATCACTTGCACACACAAACGCATGCACACATATGTCGTCGGCCTTGCCCCTTCTTCCTGCTTCTTTGTTGACGGTGCACCCTGACCCCCCAGCTCTGCCTCTCCTTCTTCCTCAGAAAACGTTACATCCCCCAGCCACCACATCCTCCCCACCGTGCTGGTCCTGTCCCTGCTGCTGCTCATCATCGCACTGCTAGCCTGGTACTTCCTCAGGTAAAATCTCCCACCCCGGCAAGGAGTCACCCACCTCCACCCACCACCACCCCCTCCCTCCCCTCCCGGGGCCTCGCTGACTGGCTGTGAGCCAGGCTCGGGGGCAGAGCTCAGGGGTGACAAACACTTCCTCCTTTAGTCATTTGAGGCGGAGCCCAGTTAGGAAGTGGTGCTAGCTGACTCCCTCTCATGCTTAGTGAGAAGAGAACAGGCAGCGAGGCTGACAGTGAACCTAAACAGGCAGCAGAGGAGAACGAAGAACAAATTCTGTACCACATTTGGACTGGACTGCTGGCTTTCCAAGACCTCAGCTAATGAGAAAGAATAGCTTCTCAAGTTTCAGATGGTAGGATGGACAAGCTTTTGTTTAAGGCTATCTAGATCATGTGGGAGAACTTAGAAACTGTTTAGCTCAGATTAAAAATAAAGTTGAACCTTCAAATTCACCATGACATTACTGAATCTTGTGCTTTGTGTTGTTGTTTCTTATATTTAACTTTGTTTTATTTATCTGGCAGGATAAAAAACCAGAGAAAAGCAGTCGTCACAACAGTTGACAAGAAGATACCAAATGGCATCCTGGAGGAACAAGGTAACTTTGTTGAAAATTCGACATGGAGAGAAAAGGGTGAGACAGACTGCAGGCTGTGAGAGCAACAGGCTGGCTTTCAAAACGAGACGCTGTGACGGCGTAAAGGAGAAACACGAGGCAGACAAAAAGAACGTTTAAAACAGACAGTAGGAGGCATGAAGGATGCTTAGTGTCTGTATCTCCCACCACGGCACCGTGGTTGTGTGTTAAACTTCCTGTGGTTAACATGAAAAACAAAGCTATGATCATCACCTTTTATAGGTCCTGACACTTTGCATAAAGTTAGCGTGCACTATTACCGGTGCAGCCCAGAGCACAGCGACAACTGCTTGCATCACTTGAAGTCTGAGCCGATCTGTGTGAATCCTGCCAACAGCTATTGGCCATTACAGGAAGCAACAACGTCTTGAGGACCTCTGAGTGTTTCTTTAGGAAGTATTTTCTTATCTGGCATTACAATGGAATGTGCAGAGCAGCTTGTATTTTTGCAGGCGGGAATGTAAATTGAATATTTGGCTGGAAAACAAACGAGAAGCAGCAACGTCCACTGAGTAAATATGGAGATATTAGCTGAGCTGCTATTTACCTTGATTGCAAACATGACACACAGTCTACTTTTGTGACGTTAAATCAATTCAGAAAATTACACAATCCATATTGTTACACTCTTTTATTTACATTTATTATGTTTGGCAACGTTTTAACATGATGTCAAAATGTGCGTTGTTTTTAATGACAGCGTTGTTTTACCTTTATGACTGTGTGTGTGTGATTTGATGTGTGTTGTGTTTTAGACTTCGGATACAGTACTGAGTCGTTATACACCACCGTACCACCAGGTCAAGTATACAGGGTGGCGGTATCAAGGACCTCATGTTACTAACACTCTCACTCACTTTTCAACTTCCATTTTTCCAAATTTTGAGCGCTAACTGAATGTCTTGTTGGTGGTTAAGAGAGGTTTCCAGTGGAAAAAAAACCTGCCCACGGGCTGCTGTAAATGGCTTCTCCCTGGGATCCTTTTGGTTTACTAACACCTGTCGATGTTTGGTGATTGTTGGATACTCACACTCCTTTGTGTAAATTATAGAGGTGTTGGCAAACACGCATCGACATGCTGTAAGATTTGAAATCAGTTTGGTAGGTTTTTTGTTTGTTTGTTTGTTTTTGATGTCTTTAAAGAGTACGTTGATAAGCTCATCGTCTAATTCAGTGATTCCCAACCAGGGGTACTTGGGGTTAGTCCAGCAGGAAGTACATGAAAACTAAATTGGAAAAAGACAATGTTAGGAGTTGATTTAAAAGATATATCCACATATTGAGTTATCTGTAATCCCTGAATACTATTATGTTGCAATTAAGGCTCTCTAAAAACGAATTATCATGCAAAAAGGTTTAAACTTGGCTAAATTTGGATACAATTGATTGGACAAAAGAGGTCAAAATAGATTGCTAATTAATAATAAAGAAATGAATAAATGATTTCACTAAACGTAAACACTCACAAGTGTATAACATTATTTTAACAATATTTACTTTTATATGATAAATGTTCATTGTTAAATAATCTCCAGTTTAAAGTGAACTCAGACGGGCACATGTGGGCAGGTGTTGGCATGAAGGGGTGCTTCTGTGTACGTCTGACAAAAAGGTTGGGAACCGCTGGTCTGATTAAACCCAATCCTATTTTATAATTTTTTTCTCCGAGCTGGTCATTTCAGGATAACTGAACAATTTGCTAAGTTAAATCAGTTGTTTTCTTTAACGCAACAAACGATCTGCCGAGCAGGGATGATGAACCCACTGACTGTTTCCGCCGCAGAGCAACAGACGGTGGTCCTTCTGCCCAGATCTCCCTCAGCCTCTAAGACCTACCTCCCCATCCCGCTGGATCACCTCGAGGAGGAGTACAGGCTCCGCTCAGCCGACGACGGCAAGCTCTTCAGGGAGGAGTACAACGTAAGTGTGGCTCTCTTCTTCGCCTGGAGTAACAGGCGGTCATGAGGCAGCATATTTTGTGGTGGAAGTAGTGTTTAATTTGGGTATTTGAGGTTAAAGCTTTGTGTCACTGTAGCGTAAACATGCAAAAATGTTAGCCGCTTGTGGTTAAGGACTCGGTTTATTAGGCAACAGTGCAGTGGGCAGACCATATCGTAATTTTTTAAGCTCTGTGTGCAAAAATAATTGTTAACGATACAATATCAATTACAGTAATCAATGAAATACCCACATTATCTTTAGAATTAAGTGACTTTGTGTCTCAGAAATTTGCATTTGAAATGGTATCTTAAAATACCCAAGAAATCAAAGAAATCTTTGTATTTTTGTATTGTGAGTGTGGTTAGAAAACCCCTGATAAAATATAAAAAATATTCATTAAGGGTTTTTTCCCACAACACCTGCGATAGGTCATGTCTTCATTTGAAGGCAAAAGATTATGACTTATGTGTATTTTTATCATTCATTTGTCACAATGTCCATGACACACACTGTACACATACACACCCACATGCATGAAAAATACCCCACTGCCTATTTGTGACTACGATTGAGGATCTGAGTCAAATAAAATGTATGACTCATGGTTCATGTCACATATGCAAGTATCACTTTATTCAGATGGTTTGTACAGACAGAGGAAGTTGAAGTTCGGCGCTTTTAATGGAGGGCTGTTTACTGTAGGTAACAGAGGAAGTGCCTACATCGAGGCTGAACAAAGCCTCACGTAGAGCCGAGCACAATACACAAGAGCAGTGAAAAAGTCGGGCTGTTTTTCAGTATGGTAAGAGTCTAACTGTAATTTTGTTTGCGGCAGTCTTTGCCAGGGGGAAATGCCCAGGGGACGTACGAGGAGGCCAACAAGGACGACAACAAGGAGAAGAACAGATACCCCAACATCCTCCCGTGTGAGTGTGCTTTCTGTTCTGTAGGAACTAGCTTCTCTTTTGACTCACACCCAGAGCTCAGTTTCCTGCCTGTGTGCGCACGTGTCTGTGTCTTTATGAGTCTTGTTTTTTTCTCTTTTTCTTTCAGTACAGTAGATCCTCAAGCTCAAACATTCATTCACAATTGAACACATCAACCCCATAGAGTTTTCTCAGCCATCTTACATTTGCGGTTCCTATCACTCATATCTGTCTTATAAATAATGAATTGCATAATTTCTCTGTCTTTATCTATCTAACTGTGATCCTTAAATGAGTAGCTGCATATTCTGGGGGATGCTTATTGGCTTTCTAGCTGAATGTTAGATGAAAAGACTGATACTGCTCCCTGGTCTCTACTGTAAATATGAGGTTGGTGCCAGCTTAGCATAAAGACTGAAAACAGATGGAAATGGATAGCTTGGCTCTGGCTAACCATAACAAAATCCATTTATGAGCAGCTCTAGAGTATATATCACTAATTAAAATATTTTATGCCAGTGAAAAATTATAATTTGATGGATTTTTACTTTCATTTTTATTCAGCTGATGTGAAAATGGTATTGATTGTCTCACCTAACTCCAATATGTGCACATCTCAAACAGTCAAACTACTCTAATTTTCTCTATGCTCTCTGTGTAGTTTCTAATCAGACAGCAGTGACAGACTGTGCAGTTTTCCACTGTAATCCTGTAAACCTTGTTGTGGTATTTTCACCAACAGATGATCATTCCAGAGTGGTGTTGACTCAGCTGGATGGAAATCCCTGTTCAGACTATGTGAATGCTTCTTACATTGATGTGAGTGATGCTTTTTTTGGTTTTTCATCATTCTGCTGAGCACAGGTCATTCATATGTTAAACGCTAACTTTACCCAAATATCTTTGATTGTCTCCATTAGTTGTTCTCGTTGTTTGGGTAGTTGTTGTGGATTAAAGATGCTAACTTGTATTAAAAGTTGAGCTTGAAAGTTCTTTCATACTTAACCTTGGAAACAGCAACAGAAGAGACAATATCACCACAGTATCCTTTAGTAGCTTTATATGGAGCTTTATAGTAATACTTTTAATTAATGTCATGTCCTTTAACAGGGTTACACGGAAAAGAACAAATTCATAGCAGCACAAGGTAAGATATAGAGCATTTGGCAATGATGTGCATAATTATGTTGGTACCTTAGTTATTAATTTAAGGTCTGAATAAATCATTTTACACTTTCTTGTCTCGCAGGTCCAAAAGAAGACACCGTAGCAGATTTCTGGAGGATGATATGGGAGCAGAAAGTAGCCACTGTTGTCATGCTGACAAATCTGAAAGAAAGGAAAGAAGTGAGTCACATTCAGCCTCGTTTATTTCTTAAATGTGTCTCAGCTCCACTGCTGAATCGTCCAAGTCTCTCCTCCGACTCCGTGCAGGGATTAATGGTTTGAGTATAAATGTGTTTCAAATAGATTTCATTGGTTATGGTCAAAAGGTTGAAACCACAGTGTTTGATTTCAATGATTCATTTCACACCTGTAATCCCTTGACATCTCTCTTTTCTCAGCTATGATTGCAGTCTTTATTGTGAACCGTGTGAACCAGAGCTCATTCTCTGAACAAGGGATAAAGGCTTAAAAGATCAATAATGAAGAGCATTGACAAAGATTTAAATCAGCACGTGGATGGGTTGAAATCAATGGCTACATAATGTGGAATTAAGTCTTCTAAGGCATTATCATCATCGCCTCTCTCGCTTACACTAATCTGGAACGACTGGCTGTGAAATTGAAGCGAGTGGTTCTGCATTTGAACTATTTTGTCTCTTGTAAGGAAATACTTCAAATAGGAAGAACAACTCCTCCTCAGTTATTTAACTAACAATGGCTGTCATCTCTCCTCAGGACAAGTGTTACCAGTACTGGCCAGATCAGGGCTGTTGGACGTATGGGAACGTGAGGGTGGCGGTCGAAGACTTCACCGTCCTCGTGGACTACACCATACGCAAGTTCTGTGTACAATATGTAAGCGCTCTTGCTGTTATTGAGCCTCATAGAAACTGAATGTCAACAGAGACATGGGTGTTGTTCCTGAATCATCACTGCACACTCGTGTAGTTCACTTCCTTTTTCGAAGTAAGACGACTACACAGTGTGTACATTCTTAGAAGCTTTGAATTTCTAAGTAACTTCTAAATAAGTCATGTCCCAAGGACGGAAGTGCATCCAAACGACTGAATTAAAACAATGGCTACTTTTATAATGGTTCCTGTTGAAACTGGGATTTATCTAAAGGTCACCACAGGTCTGGATCAGGTCTGCTGTGTGCTCAAACTTGCTATTCAAGTGTTGTTTTTACACTGTTGATTGTGTTCCTGTGTGCATTTGTGTCTCTGTGTAGCAAGCCAGTGATGCTGCTAAGACTCCCAGGCTCGTCACTCAGCTCCACTTCACCAGCTGGCCTGACTTTGGAGTTCCTTTCTCTCCCATCGGCATGCTCAAGTTCCTCAAAAAGGTCAAGCAGGTCAATCGACCCTTCTCAGGGCCTATTGTGGTCCATTGCAGGTACCAGAATGCTGAGCTAACGAGTCATTGTTCATTATTTTGTTGTTTACATGGATCTATGTGCCTTTGACAGAACATTAGTTTTAATGGTTTTACTTATCTAATTTCTTTCTATGGAGATAAATATTTGGGCCTAAATACCCGTCTTGTTTGTCCTCTGGAAAACAAAGTGTCTGCTATGACTGGAAACATTTTCAGCAACTATAGTCATACGTGTGTCTACAGGCACAGATGTTTCTTTGTCTCGTGCCTGTTGTCTATTAGCAAGCAAGCGTCAGCTGAGGACTGTGGAGTGATTCAGTCTGTGGTTTGTTTTGTGTGTCCCCGAAGCGCCGGTGTTGGGAGGACAGGAACCTTCATCGTAATAGATGGCATGATCGACATGACTCACGCAGAGCAGAAAGTTGATGTGTTTGGATTCGTCTCTAAAATTCGAGAGCAGCGCTCACAGCTCGTTCAGACGGATGTGAGTTGGAGACAGGACAAGATCCTGCTTGTCTGACACTAAATTACTATGAGTCAATTAGCACTAATAATTATCCTTCAATCATCTTTAACTGTCCGTGTATAAACAGTTTTTTCTCTGTTCTTACCTCAGATGCAGTACTCATTCATCTACCAGGCTCTGCTTGAATACTACCTCTATGGAGACACGGAGTTGGACGTGTCGTCTCTGGAAGGACATCTGCACAAACTGCATAACACCTTTGCAAACGGTGACCGGGTCGGCCTGGAGGAAGAGTTTAAGGTAACAAGTCTTATTTCACATAAAAGGTCACATTTAATCAAATATCATACCTGTTACACACCAAAGTGAAACCCAAATTGACTCAAACAGTTATTTTATCAACTATATTTATACTAAAGAAAAACACAATATAGTGATATTATATATCTGAATACTGATTACAAAGCACTTGTTTGAATAGTCTTATCATTAAAAAGCTGCTATATTGTAGAGATAAAATTACCTTGCCAAGACTTGTCACTGAAATGAGGTGTTAGAAAACACATCTTATGACATGAGAAGTGAAAAAGAGGCCATTATCTGTTCAGTGAGCTGTTAAATGTCATCTACAAATACTATGTGTTATTTCATCAGCAGTATAAAAATATGCTGCACATTTGCATGTTTGTAACAGTTTGAATTCATTTGCTCAATTTCTGCATAGAAACTGACCAACATGCGGATCATGAAGGAGAACATGAGAACGGGGAACCTTCCTGCCAACATGAAGAAGAACAGAGTTCTGCAAATTATTCCATGTAAGAAAGAAGGAAGCCCAATGAACAACAAAAAAATCAACTGCATGCCAGATGCTGTCCTCCAGATTATATATCTGTCACCATGTTTAGAATATAAAGATGTTTTATTTCAATCCTTCACTCTGCAGCACTCATTAAGTGACCACTCAGACCACTTTGTATACCTGATACTGAACATGTTTATAATCTGCTCTATTATAAATGGTTTTGAAGAGTTTCTTGTTTCATTTCCATTTCAGATGACTTCAACAGAGTCATCCTCTCCATGAGGAGAGGCCAAGAGTTCACGGATTACATCAACGCCTCTTTTATAGATGTAAGCAGCCTTCCTGTCTGCAGTAGTTCGTAGGTATTGCTAATTATTGGACATATGAAGCTGATGACAGGTGTTGTTTTCTGTGTATCTCAGGGTTACAGACAGAAGGATTACTTCATAGCCACCCAGGGCCCACTGCCTCACACAGTGGAGGATTTCTGGAGGATGGTGTGGGAGTGGAAATGTCACTCCATTGTCATGCTCACTGAGCTCCAGGAGAGGGAGCAGGTAAGCTGCGATAGCTGAGCTGCTGCTGCAATGCAAAATAAAAGCACCATTTGATGACTTCCTGCTTCTGTCGCAACCATATATTTTGAGCCAAAACTACTTTGGCATATTTTCATTTCACGCATTAAGAATGTAGTTTCTGTTTAACTTCCTGCCAGCAATAAACACAGTTATCTCTATCTGTTTCTGCAGGACAAATGTTGTCAGTACTGGCCCACGGAGGAGTCAGTCACCTATGGAGACTACACAGTGGAGCTGAAGGGAGACACTCTGTGCGACACCTTCAGTCTACGAGACTTGGTACTCACCTTTGTCCCGGTAAGCAAATGAGCCTCACACTATCTCACAGATGTTAATAGAGACGGTAACATCACATTACATTTGCCTGGTGGAAAGACTTACTTGACGTAATTCTATTTTTTAGTTCTTGTTTCAGGGATATGGATTAATTCTTTTGTTTTGTGTAATGGCAAAAAAACAAACAAACATTCAAACGGACAGCTTTAAAATCATAATAGCGTCACAACTTTTAATTTCTCTCATAATGACTTTAGATGGAATTATTTGCATAAGTAATGATACAATATTTGAAAAATACTCACATTATTAGAGTTCAGCATTCAAAATCTCACTTAACCTTTTTAAGACTCAAGCTTTTGAGTTTGGTGTGCTTTTTTTATTTATCCTTGCTATTTTGGATTACAGTGTTCCCTCGCTATATCACAGTTCACCTTTCGCAGCCTCACTGCATTGTGTTCTGCGTCCTGATTGGCTAAGATTGAACCCGCCCATTGTGTTCTGCGTCCTGATTGGCTAAGATTGAACCCGCCCATTGTGTTCTGCATCCTGATTGGCTAAGCAACAGTATATCATTGTCAATCAATCTCCTCCGTGCAGTGTCTCCTGTACAGTACAGAATGCGTTCCGCTTGCCAAATTTACATCTTATAAATCTACGAAGATTTGAACTTTGAGAGAGTTTAAACAAGAGAGAAATGCGAGAAAATATTAATGCCTGCCTGAGAAAAGTGTAATAATAATAATAATTGTAAAAATCCTACTTTTTGGATTTCACCTATTGCGGGCTATTTCTGGAACATAACCCTGTGATAAATGAGGGAACACTGTAGTGGGACCTAATAAGTATAATAAAAAAACACTCTTGTCCTGTAATGTTCTCATATGCGGACACAGGGTCTCAGGAGGTTAAATAAAAATACAAAAGTATTTTTCATACATTTCAATAGTAGCATTTTACTGATACAGCTGGTCGCGGTGGAGCTGGCTCTAAATTCTTTAAATGTACTCTAGTAATTGAATCCAGTGGTTCACAACTTGAGGTTTGGGCCTCCAAGAGGTCACCAGATAAATCTTTGTAGTTTTCACATTTTTGTGAAGTATCATTTTACCTCTTAAAGGCTCAAGAACTTGGATAAATGAAACCATCTGCTGAGAACATAGTTACATTGGTGTGTGAATACTGAAGAAAAATCAACGTAATCCCTCAATCCCTTGTATCGTACTTAGTAAAGCTACACAGGATCTAAGAAAAGTAAACCCAACAGAAACCAAAGTGATCACATCAAACTCTTTTGGCTGTCAGAGGAAATGTGGTGGGCAGGGTGCATATAGGATTATCAAGTGGGAGCCTCCCATCTCATATATTTCATTAAATTCGACCCGCACCACCTCCTCAGACGCTCTGTAGTACATTCCCACCTCCTGGAGCAGCACCCATCAGTCCACCACTCACCACCACTCATACTGCGCTACTTAACCTTCACTGACATTGCACCTGCCATTACGCTTTCATATACCACTAATAAATCATATTTGAAAGTTATTATGATCTCCTGTCTGCCTGTGCATTACCTCTCAAAGGAGAAGCAGACGAGGGTGATCAGGCACTTCCACTTCCACGGCTGGCCGGAGATCGGCATCCCGGCCGAGGGGAAAGGCATGATCGACATCATCGCCTCGGTGCAGAGACAGCAGCAGCAGTCTGGGAACCATCCCATCGTCGTACACTGCAGGTAGAAGACACGTCTGAAAACCTGTTTGCATCTGTAGGTCTGCCTGACTGAATGTCTAAGAGTTTTTGTGTCTGTGTGTGCTGCAGTGCTGGTGCAGGGCGAACAGGTACGTTCATTGCACTGAGCAATATCTTGGAGCGGGTCAAGGCCGAGGGCCTCCTGGACGTGTTCCAAACTGTGAAGAGTTTACGCATGCAGAGGCCTCATATGGTTCAAACAGTGGTAAGTATCAGCAGAAGAGGATCTTAAACATGCATTCATCACCTCCTGTTTCTCACATCATCTTGACTGAAGCTGATTTTACATGCAACATGTAAAACATCTCTTTTTACTCCACAGGAACAATATGACTTCTGCTACAGGGTGGTACAAGACTTTGTCGACATTTTCTCAGACTATGCCAATTTTAAATGATGAGATTTGCCTTAAACATGGTTTTTAATGTTGTTTTCTAAAGCTGGTTTGTCAGTTTTATGTGTTTCTTTAACTTGGTCAAATGATCTATTTTGCTATGCACTTGTCCTACCATTAACTGAAACTCCATCCTCGCTGTAATATACTGTATGTCAGTGGATGAAAATTGTAAATGAAAAAAAGTTAGATTAATAATGTATATTTCACATCATGTATTATAATTATTTTGTCATGGAGTGTTGTTTCAGACTTGGTCTCTTATTTCAGTTTTGTTGTATAATACTGTACTTTAAATGTTTATCTAAGTGTTATTTTGGATTGACCACGTAATATTTTTAAAGTTGTAGTTATTGTAAATGTATTTATGTATTGACGATGACATTCCATTCCTGTGTTTGGAGAACATGACGGGAATGTTACGATTTTTTTTTATGTAAACATACAGTACATTCTTTCATTTATTGATGACTTCTATCTGAGATTAGAGGCGATATTTAAACTATTTTTCATTGTCCTCAAGCTACATGTCCATCACGAATGTGATACTCTTTCCAATGGAAATGTTGTCAGAAAAAGAATGAATCTCTTCAGCCATAATGCAGAGAACAAAGTTATGTAAAAGACAAGGGTTAATTTCCAGTGTGGATTCAGGCAGTAGTTTCACGGACGTATCACAAAATCGTGAAAGACAGTTAAACTGGTTTTGTACCTCAAACTGAGTGGTATGCAACATTTAACATGGATGTAACGGTCTGCCTTTTGTCTGTAGACAGCAAAACGTATTTTGCTAAAATGACTGCACATTAAAAAGCACATATATAAGTAAGCCTTTTGCCAAGAACCTGCAATATTCAAGAGTATGTTTATTGCTTTATTTGTATTATAGATTAGAGATTTTTCACAAGTCAGTGCCATATGTACAAGACAAATAGAACAACCCTAAGCTGAAGGCCGAGCAGTGAAAGGTGATTTTGAGAAAAGGTAAGTGTGGTCGCTAAATGCAGTAGTGAGCCCAATTTTCACGACAACCTGTGTCACATGCACAGCTAAGACAGAAAAGTGTTCACAGAATAACGTTTGACGGGTCCTTTTAATGGCAAAAAACCACAACAAACAAGTGTGGTGCTTCAGTGCCTGCTTAATGCCAGAGCAACAAAAAAAATACTACTGTCAACTATGAACGTTCGCTTACTTTCTGTGTGTTCATGTTTTGTTTTTTTTTTATACATGGGTCAAAATGAGGAGCCAGATTGTTTCATTGAAAGTATCTAATGTCAGTTTCATTTGTGGGGAGGTATCTGAATGTGAAATGGTTTTTCTCTGCATTTCCTCTGAGGTGGTGGCCCGTGTCCATCTGGTACTCTGACATGAAACCAAACATTTGGAATAGTTTGACCCAGCTCTACTTTAACCCTCAATGAAGTGTGTAATTTTGTTGATGCTGTATGTAAATACTACATGACAAAGTGCTAACATTGTGAAAGTCGCTGAGCAGCAAGGAAGTGTCAAGTGATTGGTCGATTTTTGTGTCTGTCTGTGGGAGATGTGAGGTGCAGCGCAGGGAGAGACTTAACAAAAGCAGCCCGATCTTTCTCCCCTGGCCTCTTTTTCTGTTTTCACCCCCCTTTTAAGAATATTGAGGAGGGTGTGTTTAGACTACAGCTCTTTGCCTTTGCTCTCTCTCTGTGGGTGTTCTATCCCTTTTTGGATTCTCAATGTCTTTGAAATGCAAGTTGCAATATTAAATTCATCTGAAAATGCTTTGGGGGTCAGCGAAACTTTTCTTTATGTCTTTACTTACTTAACTTACTTTACGTTTGAAATGACTATTAGCGCCACTGTGCAGCTCTTCATTTTAGTTTTGGGAAGACATATATACATACATACACATTGCTCAAGCCGCTGCAACTATTAATACAAGTCATGTGAATCACACATTTTTAGGAAACCACTCACACATAATGACAACCACACTGAAGCTGTGAAAAGGCACGAGTTATCGGTAAATACCGTGCTGCTACTTATCTATTATCAGTTCATCCGCCTGTGGTTTTCTCGATGAATGTGTTGATCATTTGGCCTGTTTATACAGCGCTCAAATGAACTCATTTTGCCTTATCAACAGCAAAACACTTGAAGATACTGTGTTTACCATCGTACAGGATTAAGAAACCAAGTAAAAGTCTTATCAAATTACTTGAGCAATGACTAAATTATTCACTGTAATTTTCTATCAATCAACTAATTAATAAAACTAAACTCTCAAACTTACAAACAATACAGAAAATATGACTTCTTAAGACAACAAGACTTCAACTATTAGTTGACTATCAAATATCTGTGTCCTGACTAATCCATCAATTAAAGAAAAAAAATGTGACTGGTGCTTTAAGAATAATTGGGAGTCTATGCTGTAAGGTCACAACACAATTAAGATTTCTGTATACTATGCAGTTTTCTCATCTTTTTTAAATTTTTCTTGCTGTGTGCATTTATCAGTGCCAGCGATAGCCGTAGTGATTAAGTACTGTGCAGAGGAACAACAAGCAAGCAAGCAAGAAAATGTGGGTTTAAATACCAGCAGGAGCAGAGAAACTACAACAGGAATAAGGTGGATGCACAATAACTTAAGGTGGTTTTGGTTAGAAAACCACAACTGACTGATGGAAAAAAACAACAACAGAAAAACCTCAAACTAATTCAAAACATGCACGGAAACAAAGAGGCTCAGTGTTCCTGACCTCATCACTCCTGTTTGCATATTTCCATTCAGTCCAATAAAGAAAACTTGTTCAAGAAACACTCACATCGCCCTCTGCTTGAATTCTGTCAGCAGCCCTCTAGTAATGTGATATACTTTAAGATATTAAGGCAGATTTCTTGCGAGTACTACTTTAGACCAACAGGGGGCAGTGCACCTCAATCTATATGTATATGAGGAGTGCTATCAATCAGGGAAAATTCAATTGATAATACAATGTGAATTTCTGTAACATCACATCACTTGGACACAGTTTTATTTATTCCAGTCTGTTCTTATGCTGACCACTAAAGAGGGGAACTGCTGTGATGATGTAATCCAGAGACAGCTGCTGAAGCTGCTCTATAGATGGTCAATAATGCAACAACTCCTGCATGTCAGAACGATTAAACAGCAATTCATATTGTGGCCGTGGAACCATAAAAGTCATTTATTTGTCAAAGACGAAATAAAAAATTCTCAGAAAGCAACTTCAGAAACTGTTGCATGATGACATGATATCTCCTCTTAAATGCTTCAAATGACTAATCATTGCTTCAGGAGCAAGCAGAGTGACTTCTTTTTTAAGGATAATTCCCCTTTTAATGAAATTCCTGACTTTCTCTGGGCAATGATTCATGCAGAACTGAAATCAAAAGTTTCACATCTACCTAATCCAAATCAACTCCTTTCTGTACTGCTCTCCACTATAGATGACATTTCAACTGATACTTCAGAACAACAGAAAGTTCCTCTTTCACTATTGCAAGATACATGAGCGGAAAGAAAAAAAAAGGATCTCCTATGTGGTTACACAAAGCTTTTGTCCACGTGACTGCCTCGTCAATATACAGGGAGGAATACATCTGAGCTATTTTTGCCAAACAATCAGGTTTTTTATTTTGCAGCAAAACCCAAATGACAAAAAGCCTCTTTGTTGTCAATTTCCACTTCCTCTGGGACCTGGCACCATGGAAACACTCCTCAGCAGGAGGGGCTGTAGCCCAAAAAAAGGTCAGCATGAGTGAAGAGGTCATATGAATTATGTATTAACCCTAACTGACTGTCTTTTTTTGACTGACCTCTAACTAATTATATTTTGTCTTTCACAAGGCTTCCCATTTTCCCTCTAATATAATATGGAACATGAGCCATTTATTGGCTGGGTGGCCTATGCTGTGACCCCTCAGCTGAAATGCTTTCATGTGTGTCCAAGGAAGCTAATTTCTGATTATAGTGTGAATGTGTATCTCAGGCAAAGTCTTTTCACTTGCCAGTTTTTTCCAAACATGCTCACATTCCCTCCACTGTCTCCTCAACCGAATGGAAATTAAAAACCACAAATCTACAAACATCCGTCTAAAGTCAGCAAAAGTACTGAGAAAATGTGAAAAAACATATAGAAAGAATGTTGTTTGGATAAATGTTTTTTAAAAAACAGCACTATGTCCACTAAAAAACACATTCAGTAAGACGTGAGAACACACGTTCTCCTCAAGAAGATCTTTGGTGGTCCAGGCAGCACATAAAAAGTCTGTTTTTGCTGATGCACCAAGAGTCTCCATGAGGCCGCACAGAGGCACAGTGTTGTTTCGAGCCAGATGCAAATGTCAGCAAGCTCATATGCTCACAATGCTAGCATGCCGATGTTAAGCTGGTATAATATTTATCATGTTTTCGTCAACTTGTATCTATGTTAGCATGCTGAAATACGGCAAGTGCCACTAAATACAGCAGATATTTGGTCAAAAATGCAGTATAATATTTACCTGATGACCAAGATAGATGAAAAACTAAGGTATCACTATAGTTTTTACAATTCCCTGTAATGGAAAGATAAATGTCTGCATCAAATTCCATAGCAAGCCATCCAGTAGCTGTCAAGGCAATTCACTTAAAACCAATAATGTGAACCTCATGGTAGAGCTTCAGGAAAAGTCAGGGATCACTAAAAATAAGTATAATTCCTCCCCTGGGACCAATGAACGTCTGTCCCAAATTTCACGGCAATCCATCAAACGGTTGTTGAGATGGTTGACCAATCGACAGACAGACTTCTGCATCGGTGCTGCAAGCATGACTGAGAACTGTATCTGCAAAAACTGTGAAAAGAAAAAAAGATAGAAGAGTCTGAATTTCTTTTATTTCATATGCTACATAAGTGTGTTTTTTAAGATGATCATTTTAGCAGACCCTCGTCTCTTGCTCCAGCATGGCTGATGAAAGGAGACAGGCACAGGGTAGGACACGGAGACTGTACCATTAACAAACGAAGAATGAACCGGAGATCCTGCCTGTCTGCCCATGTGGATGTGGTCTTCTTCACATCGCTGCCCTGATAATGACTCGTTGTTAAATCTGCTCTCTCACTCCCTCTTCCGCTCTCTGTCTCTCTTTCACAACGCAGCATCTTGCTACACTAAAAACATTCTCAACAGGCGCTTTAAGTCTTACGATAACTCGATCAGACAGCTCTTAGTGGGATGTTAATGTGACACAATGCCCTGAAAACGCATTACAAGTGTTATCCTATTCCTCCCTTGTTCCATCAAGCTAATATGCTTTTCAAGCTACTTCTCCAGTGGAAGCTCTCATGAACCAACGGCTTGGTTTGGACCCAGAAGGTAGCACAATAAATAACAAATGGAAAGGGAAGTCTGACCATGCCCATTGTGAGGAACCGTGTATCAGCCCACATAATAGATGTTATATTTAGCAGAAGTGCAAACTTTGATCTGTTTGTGGGCTCTGGATATAAAACTGGAAGACTGCCAGAGCCATTGGGATTCATTTGTCAACACAGATATATGTGCTAAACTTAAAGGAAACACATCAAATACTACTACTATTGCGTTTTGGCATTTGCTGTTGTTTCTTGTTAGCAGGATTAAAAAAAAAAAACCTTAATAACAATGCAATGCAAAAAGATGTGAAATGCCTGTAAAAGCGGATGTTATATGTCTTATAACTAAAGGAAATGTATTTGTTAAATTGAGGATCCTAAACCAACACCTGTGGGACACCACACCTACGTTTCTAATTTATAGATATAAAACTTATAATCTTTTAAAATAGAGAAAAATCAATTTGGCCACAGTTGCAGTATTATCAGCTGGGTCAAACCATCTGCAGTAGTTTGACAGTTCAATAGTTGCTTGAAGATTTACAAAGAATAGGGAAGTGGTTTCTGGTTTACTGTATTAAGATGTCATTGTTGTTCTTGTTGATAAGAAATTGCTTTGGTGATGCCCAGTGAAAATAAAGAAGTAAGACAGTTAGCTCAACTGCAAAAAATATAGTCGGTAACTGAAAGCAGGGCTCCAAATGAAATAATTATTTCTCACGTATCAGCTGAACCATCACTCCTCTTTGTTTTTATACCACTCACATTTTGATTGTGTTCAATTCCTTAGGTTGTTACCCTTTGCTTTGAGAGTGCTTACTGGCAGTCCTGCCGGCAGAGAGTGCCGTGTGCATCTGAGTTAAACAGCTGAGCGGCTTCAGGATAAAGACTGTGAGGGGAGGTCGGAAACCTCAGAGTCAGAGGTCTCCAGCCAGCAGGGAAGAATTAAAACAAAACAACTCAGCACATGTTGTTGATGCACGTGTCATAAAAAAGAAGGGAAAAAAAGCGCAGGCACAGCCATGAAGCTTTCTGAACGCTGCCGTCCAGCTGTCTCCTCGAGCCTAATTGTCATCCCTGACCGACTTGAGAAGCAGCATTTATGGTAAAAGTGGATCAATATCATCTCAACTACATGGACCCTTTTAAAGCACTGCAGAAAACTGACCTCTGATGCGCTTTTTGAACAATTTTGTTCAGGTTTGCCTCCTGTCTCTAAGTGGGAGACATTAAGGTGCCAAGAAACCAAATTCTCCTCTTACTGGTCACAAATAAACCAGTGATCAATTAGTTTATAACACTTTATATATAGTTTATGGAGATCTACCACCATTTTGTTGCTTAGTAAATGAAATACAAATTGCTTGGTGCGCACAATTTCAAAAAAGCCATCAACGATGACTAACGATACTTCTGTGGTTGTGACATGCGTCTGCTTTATAATTCGGTTAAATCAACTGACAAAACCTCAGTCAGAGGATAAATAAAACAGGAAATCCAATATTCCCTGACTGTGCAGTTTGTTGACATACATTGTTAGAGCGACGATATGAACTGAATAATGTGCAGGCTTCGTTTTCAGAGGTCAGAACAGATGAACAAAAGACATTAAACATGAAATATTGTGGTTGTTATAGTTGCATTTCATTCACCAACTCTAACTAAAAGCTCTCCGGGCGCCAGTCAGGGAGGGAGGCCACAGAATTAAACCTTTGATTTATTGATCGGCGAGTTTCAATGATTGCTGAGCGAGTAAGTGGTGCAACAAACGTTGTGAACCCCGTCTGGTTACCCTCTTAGTTCCTTTCTCTGTCTGTGCTTATCGTCCTGAGGAACTGTTAGATGTTGCATTAGTAAGCGATTTGTGAAATGAGGAAACTGTAAGAGTTGTGAAAGGCCTAAAAAAAAACAAAAAATTGTACTCATTCTGCTAGCAACATGATGTTATTTCAGATAACACTCTTCTGCTCTGTTGCCTTTCATGGCACTGATAATGGAGTGTCTTCTATCCCAGCGCAATTAATCAAAAATACGTCACGTTGTTAGTGCAACAGCTGGAAACTGTACCCTCTGTTAAATGCTGAGTAAGCCTCTGGTATTTATATTTGAAGAAGAAAAAGGGCGAGTCCATAAGGTAAATATCCCAGATAACACCTGTGTGTTTCGGCTTCATTTCATCTTAAGAAGAACAGCCACACGCATACATCAACACCTAAAAGCAGAAAAGGGAGTTTTTGTTGATAAGAGGATGATCTGCAAAGCATTACTTGAAAGCAATTATTTCATATTTTGTGGAATGTGCTAATTTGCTTTCCTGTCAAGAGTTAGATGAGAAGAGTGGTACACCTCTCGTCAGTACGATAAAATATGACTGCAAACAGAAAAAAAAGGTAGCCTGCTTTTGCCCAAAAGGTGTCTACCAACACAAATTTACACTTAAGATCTTGTGCACTTAAATCTGCACAAAATTTTGCAGAAAGTTGCAAAAAATAATGACTATTATGAGGATTAAACATGTAACATGTTATTGTTAAAAGGGTAGAAACTGATCATCTTACTCCTGACAAGAAAAAAACTTCCAGGAGGTGTCCAGATGGGCGCCTGGGGGCTACTTGAACCACATAAAAATGGCAGTTAAATGGACCAGAGGTCCAGTTGCACGGGTGAGACAAAGCGGCACTTGGACAAACCACATCTGCACTTACTGTGGGAGACTGACTACAGAAGTACTTGCACAGACCGGGATGAACTACATGGGTACATCGAGTGTAGAGTCTTAGCACTCGGAGCATAAGTATCAGAGGCAGTTACCCCCTTATCCTCTCACTGTGCACACCACTGGATAGTTAGATAGATCACTAATGATGATTTTCATATTTAGTGACAGACTGATGGAGCGTTTACAGATTGAAGCTGAGTAATGGGACGTTACCGCCGTCTTGAAGGAAATATTCTGCATGTCATTTAGACTATCACCAAGTGAGGATTACTGCGTTCATAATCATGCGTGCTCCTCTTCTTTCCCTGCATAAAATACTGGAAGAGCTCCAAGCAAAGTAATACCTCTGTCTGCGGTCCCACCATGTGTAACAAAAAAGAAAAACTAAAGCATTTCCCCTGTGCCACTCACACTGATTGTGCTATATACATTAGCATGCATACTGATCACACCCATACATTAACTGTTTTCTGCTGAGGGTGGCAGATTTCTCACACATGTACCAGCGCTCAGGTTTGTCGCCGCTCAAGTGCAGCCTAGTGTGTGAATTTGAAATGGACTCTCACTGTGACTGTGGCTGAAAAACAATCACAGCTTTGTTTTTCAGCCTTGGTAAAAGAGTGGAACAAGCACACACACACACATCATTCACAACAAACAGGTAACAGTGTCCACGCATGGCCCTGGACTCAAGGTTTCCTTATCCTGAACTGAAAGCTTTGTGCTGCTCGGTATGTAGATATCTTACATAACCCCTCCCAGAGTTAACTTTATAGGCTCTTTGAGGTTAAATACCTCAGTAGAGCCGTTAAGAGTTTTTTTTTCCCTGACAGAGTTAAGATCACATCTATTTAAACGAGAGTGCCGGGTATCAAGGATTTAAGCAAGAGAGTTCACCCGCTGCCTTTTCTCTGATATCCCTCCAGCTCCAGCTCCCATCCAGATCTAACACCGCTTTCATGTTTGACCCACTTTTACAAGACAGAGACAATGACAAAGAGAACGAGAGGCAGAAGGAAAACGATGGAAAAGACACCAGTGGAAGAGAGTGGGGGAGTGGAGGCAGAGACAGAGTGAGAGGGAGATGCAGAAAGTGGGGAAAGCAGCAAATGCACAGTGAGAGACTGACAGCGGTGAAGAGAATTATAGAAGATGTAGAGAGAGAGAGGGGAAGAGAGGGGGGGTAAACAGACGGCAAAGCTAAAAGCGACTGAGAAGGAGGGGAGTGGGCTGAGCAGGAGGGAGGAGGGAAGCGCTGCTTCTCCTAATAAAGCGAGTGCATGTGAAAGGAGGTGCTGAAAAACGTTAGACTGAGCAGAGAGCTGTGTTACCACTGAGGGAGGGAGAGAGAGAGAGAGAGGAAGAGAGGGCTAGAGAGCAAGAGTGAGAGAGAGAGGGAGTGAGAGAGATAGAGAGAGGGGGCAAAGAATAGAAAGAGCATTGTGTTGCTGCTGAGAGAGAACCCATGTCTGCACAAAGAGGTAGGTGTACTGCTAAGACTGGCACACAAACACACACACACAAACACACACGGGCAGGAAGTCCATATCACCCGCTGTGTACAGCGACAGGATGTACCAGAAGTCTGTGCAGCAGATGTTAAGTATCAGGTAAGTGTGTGTTCTCTTCCAACAGTGTGACACACATGACCACCACATAGCAGCTGTGTAGCGGCGTGGGGCAGGTGTGTGACTTTTCCATACAGTGTGTGGAGCGTGCGTACAATCTACTTAAGCAGGTGCCTGTGTGTGCGCGCGCATGCGTGTGTGTGTTTTGCATCTAGGATCCAGCATGGGAGTTTAAGGTCCGTATGATTGTGTCGCTCAGGATAAACACGGCAGCACGCTTATGCAGATGATGTAGATCATTTTGGTTTTATGTGCCGAGATGTTAAGATACGGAAACAGGAAACTCTCAGAAATTATTTGTAACTTGGGTGAGTTCATTCTTTAATATAAACCAGTCCAATACTGTTTGCACTGTAAAAAAGAAAGATTTACTTTACGCGATTTACTGCAGGTAGCAAATGAATTCAAGAATGTTAGGATTATCTCAAAAATGTACACAAAAGTCATATTTGCTAATGGTAAGTGGCAGATAGCTTATCTTAAGTGTCAAGATAAGGCACACATCTCTCTGCCCCCGCCCCACTACAGCCGAGGTGAATGCAATTTTATTTTTACTTGCTTTAAACTACCATTGAAAATAAAGTCAACAATAATCTGTTTTTTTCTGAGGATGTAGCTTTTAGGAAGGACATTTTTGGAAAGTAATCATCAATGCTATGCTAAATTGTGTGACAGCATAAATATCTGAGAAACCTGGAGAAATTAAATCAAAATTCTGTTAATTTTTTTGTTTAGATTTTTTTATCTCATAGCCGCTATTTGCACTTGCGTGGTATGTTTTGGTCTGTTTAAGAATCTACAAATTCAGCAATATTTGGAAAGTCTCCAACATCTAAACAAAAGGTCAGATTTGTTTAAGTCTGATACCTTATCTTAACTTTCACAATAACGCACCTGGTCCTCTGGCCAGTCCAATAAAATTACAAAAAATTCCTCTGTATGTAGACATTTGTTTTCTATTGTTTCCTATTTACTCATATTTAATACTGAGTACGAAAACATGGTTTGCTTTGTAATCTGACTGATTAGCAGTATGTAGCTATTTCACTTAAACCAGAATTTTTCTGCACAATGCTTCAGAATAAAATGCTACAGTTATTTTTTTGTTCCCTGCTGAAGGTCAGGGTTGACCAGCCGAGGGTTAGTGTCAGTCTGTTCTGTGAGGCAAGGTCAGTGGGGAATGAACACCAATGAAGACGGACCACTTCCCTGTGGCGGGCAGGGCTGCTTCCTCTCATTTCTCATCATATGACGCTGCCAGAGGTTCCCTTTTTGCAGGAAGAGGCAGACGATGCCTTTTCACAATAGCTAGAACAAGTGTATTTATAGAGCTGCTGTCTCTGTCAGCGTCAAAGACAAACACAAATTTGCTTGAATAATTGGAAAAAGTTGAAGTAGGAAGCCCGGAAACAGCTCAAGGACATTGCATTTTAGACGCACAGTGGTGCGTGCTGTGTGGTTGGTGCATATGCTTGTGTTGAGTTAACAAGGAAAATAACAGTCCATTTATTCTGAGGTACATAATTAAGTACCAGGATTCAATGTATTAAATATAGCCTGCACTTTATATGTATGAATGTAAAGAGCTTTTTATTCAAATTGTTATGTCTATGCGCTTAATGAAAAATCTCATTAGAACAAGCCTCCAGGTTTCAGGACAGCTCAATAGGATATGTAGTATAATTTTGAGTTACTAAGATTAAGGTACTTCGATTTTTCATTACATTTTTTGCTGCAGTTCGTAATTACTTTGTAGTTTCAGGTATGACATTTTAAAGAGTAGTTCGTAAAACATCACTTATATTTCTAATGCCACTAATTGTGCTTAAAGCATGAAAATCCAGTTGTGAAATTATGAGTATTTACATTTTGAATACCTCATCAAATTTTATAGATTTATAGACACTTGTTTACGTGTACTTAAAAATTGGATGCAGAACTTTACCTTGTAATTAAGTATTTTTCCAATGTGGTTTGACGTAATTGAAAGGAACAACACTTTAAACACTTGTTTCACCAACGGTGTTTTGAGAGTTGTGGTGACCGCAACTACGTAACACATGCATTATATTTACAAAGCTCCAGAGCAGCACAACAAATTTAAGACCTGCCTCGCGGGACGTGCTGTCTCGTCTTCCCGTCATTAGAAAACCACAGTCGATCTCCAACTGTGTCGCCCTTTAACTCATCATGTCGAGTACTAGCCCTCTCTATATCTGTGGACATCCTCCTTCTTTCAACATTTCTCTTTCTCTTCCTCTCCTTTACTGCTCTGTCTCTTTATCTCAGGGGATTTATGAGTACACAGTTTCACATCAACACGGGTGGAGACTCTGTTATGTCATAATATTTGAAATGAGAACATGGCTGAGCTTCAGCAGACTGCCAGAGTAAACTCCATAGTTGAAGATTTAAGCTGAATAATAGGTGAGATAATGACACGTCAAGCAATGTGTACCTTGGCCTTAATGTATGTGTGTGAGGGTGTATGCAGTTCTTTTAAACTTGAGTATAAAAACAATAAAAAAACTGTTAAGTGCAAAGTATCATTTTGTCTGATTTCGCGTCTTAAGTTTAAGGTTACATTCAGGGCTAGGTTTAAGTAAACATTATGATCAGTGTGGATTAAATTGAAGTTTAGGGATTAGGGCATGCAGTCAACATTGTGTGCGTGTGCTGGGCAGTAAAAATGGCTTTGTGACGCAAATGTAATCTTGCATGTCATGCTTGTTGACTTGTTTTTGTCGCTGAATGATCTGAAACCTGCAGATGTTTAATCTTGAGTTTTACTTCCTGCTTCCTGACAACTAAGAGTTTCTTTAAACACTAAAGCCTTTTTATTTTCTTATGTTGCTAAAAATCTCTCAAAATTCTTACTTCATCTCATATTTATGCTCATTTCCTACAAAAAGGCCTCAGAGAGATAAACTACTGAGTGATAGCAGATGTTTGCATTTTCCACTGTTATTTCCCCCTTAAGCGCTCTTCTTTCCTCAGATTGAAGCACACTGGCCTCACCTTAACACCACAGCTCTGTTTACAGAAGGGTCTGACATGGCGACAGTGTGGCATGAGTGCTATTGCGAGGTGTTCGTGTTGGTTTGTATTTGGCGAGCCTGTGAGGCATGTGAGTAACAACATTTTGATGGTTCTTGCATCTTTACGTGGCTATTAGGAGGTCCAGACTTGGTTTCATGGTTAAAGTTTGGGACGGTGTCTAAGAGTTGGGGGTAGGTGTGTAGTTGTAATCATTAGGGAATGTATTTTAGTCATGTAAGTTTCCTCACAAGTACAAACCTGCATGTTTGTGTGGCCTAAAAGCCGATGTCTCAGTCTGTGTTGATTTTCCAAGAGAGTTCCTCTGTGATCTAATCCACTTGATTTGCTGCTCAGGAAACCCTGTTTTCTGTCTCAACACGTGCGTTTGTGACTGCATGTCTGTATGTGTTTAGACAGCTGCCAAAAAAACAAAGTCATCACTGTGTGATTCCGCATACTGTGATGGTATTTCCCCGCTTTAATCTGAAAGCAAATTAAGAAAGGACTTTGATCAGAAACTGCATGTTGTTCCTTTTGCCAGAGACTTCTGAAACATAACAGTAACTGGAATAAAGGGTGAGGCTCAGGTCAGTCCAGTGCACCTTTACAGATCCACTGTAACCACTTCTCTTGTAGACTTTGGTTTGCCCTATAATAAAGCAAGACTTTCATAATTGCGGCCAGCTGTCATTAATGGAGTCATTCATTAATGCTGGAGGGCTGTTTACTGCACCAGCAGACACGCCGCACATGTTCTCATACATTTTATATGTGTAAAACAAACAGCTATATAATGACGGTATAAATCAAGACATGCAATGATCTTGCAAAACAAGTAAACTTATGAGGCATGTGTTTTCGTTCATGCTTCACGCCTTCGAGGAAAGGAAGAAAGGACCGATGAATCAAATTATTCCTGTGAAGCAAGATGCTGGCTTCGCATATGATGTTGTTCAGAAAGAAATGGAGTCATGGTTAGTGGTTAGACCCCCATAAAACTGGCACCAATGTGGCTACAGTAATTCAAAACAAGATCTAAGACCTCAGTATCTGTAGAATTCCTAATTTCTTACCAGTAAAATGAAATAAGAAATGTACCTCTTGCAATGTAAAAAGACAAATCAGGTTAGTTTTCAATGAATTTCAGCAGTTTTAATGTTAAAGAAAAAAACAAATGGGCTTGTGCCTGATCTGAACATCTAGGTTAATTCACTTTCATAAGTTAATTCAATAATCATACATACAAAATAAAGCATTTGTACAACTAAGGATTGTCAGCTGGCAGCATGTTTTCCATTTGTGACAAAATGACCTCAACTTATTATAATTTTTCTGACTTTTCAAGCATATCTCAAAGTGTTCATGCAACAAATAGCAGTAATTTGACTTTTATTTGATAGTTGTATGATGTACATATTTGTGTTATTTTGATGTTTCCCTGCATTTCTTTTATCCATTGCAACTAGAAACTGTGGTAACTAGAAACAATGTTGAGTGCTGGCTGTTGAAAACCATTAAACATTAGTATTGTAAGTTTTCTTTAATTATGATTTCCTTTTACACTTAGGAGTTTTACTTAGAACAGGCTTGAATCCCCCAGATTCAGAAGTGCTTGTAAGCACAAAAAAATAATCATCTTTCAATCAATGTCAGTGAATGTCAGTTTCTCTTTGTCGGAGCCATCTGTCAGAGGATAGATTAGACTGACCCTCATTACACAAGCCTAACCATTTATATGTAGCTGTTGTGACAAAGGAAAATCCATCAGTGGTACCAAAAACTGGAGCCAAAGTGGAGCTGCCTTTAACATTAAAGACTTAAAGAGGAGCCATTAACCAAACTCCATAAAAAGACATTCAGACTCCAGAGGATACCATCACAGGTTTTTGTGTTTTTCTAGACCTACGGCTATTATCCAAAGGGGTCACTGTGTCAGAGGGGTCAATCATGTGGAGGCTCACATCTGTGCCTAAAGCAACTAGCGACCTGTTACATGCATTTAGGGATGTTCTACTCTCCTTTTTCCATACTTAAACCAGTTTTTATACTTCATTTTAACACTGGTGGTGCATTAAATGCATACTTTAAAAAATCTATGAAACAGTAGGTATATCAGTACCAGTATTTCCATATGTTACATGCTGGAGGCTACATTAGGTATTAAAAAAGACATCAGCAAGATTTAGACTGCCCCTGGGTTGTTTTAAAAGAGACCTGAACTTTGGTTGTTTGCTCAGAACGGACCTGGTCAAACACTTACAGGATGGCTTGTGTTGGCTGCATGTGGCTGTGTGTGTGTGTGGCTGTGTGTGTGTGTGTGTGTGTGTGTGTGTGTGTGTGTGTGTGTGTGTTTCTTTTATGATTGGAGACTTTGAGTCACACGGCTCTTTCCAGGGAAGAAGGTGAGGGAGTGATAAGTGACATAAACATTAAGTTGACAATAATTCAGTTGTGCTTGCTTAAATGTGTGACTTTCATGTACCTGCGTGTGCATTGCAAGAGAAGGACGTTACAGAATACATCAACGAATCTGCAGTCAAGTCATGCTTCGGGTTCTGCATACACGTACGTGAATCCACACAATTGTTCTCCACCAATAGCCTATTCAAACACACACAGCGAAACACACACACACACAGCAAAACAGACGCACACACAGCCTCACAGAAAAACAGGGGATTCCAATCCGTCACAGAGATGACATCACAGCCCGCAGTAATAAAAAACAGCTAAACAAGGGAGTCCCCACTTCCTCTCGCTCCGACACATCCCACAGAACGAAGAAAGAGAGCGAGAGAGGGAGAGTAGTGCTGGGGCGAGTAACTCTCAATAGTTTACAGAAAGAGGAGGGGGTGGAGGGTTGAGAGAGAGAGAGAGAGAGAGAGAGTCCCTTTTAAGGGGTTCACATGCACACAAGAGCGCGCCGACGCGCACAAACACACATTAACTGTGTCTCCATAGTGACCAGCTTTGCTGCCCCAGCTTGGGGAGGAAATGCCAAACTCGGTGCTTCAGAGCCGCTCCACCAGAAATACACAAATTCACACACACACACACACACACACACACACACACACACACACACACACACACACACACACACACACACACACAC
>JBAJHX010000024.1:4992448-5012510 GCA_037176925.1 Amniataba percoides | reverse complement strand
TATGTATGTATGTATGCACCACAATACATGTTGCTCTAAATCCAAAGCCAAGTGCCAGTGACGGTTTCAGCAAATATGACAATGGAGTTATTTTTACACCGGTTGCCTCCTTCATCTTTAATTACAGTATACAGAAAATGGAAGCTTTAATATGTTTTGACTGGAATATTTCCTCATGCTTAGCTAAATATATGGAGAGAAATTACAGCATGGATGTGGCTGACTAGTCAGCATTTAAATGAGGCAGATATGAGGGATAAATATTAGCCTATAAACACTGACCATCAAACCAAGTACCAACACCATCAAGGAGGGTAAAAAAAAAAATCACCAAACTCAATTCAGCCCACATCAGGGGTGGTAACTTCCACCAAACTACAGCCATCTAAATTAAATTATGTCTCCCACCAATGCAATTAAGTCTCATTTAGCAGCACACAGCATAGATGATTAAATTTAAGCTCAGGCAGCAGCAGCATGAAACGAAAGTAAACAACATCACCAGCGACAGTGAAAGCTCAAACATCGAAGAAGAACTCACCTGAACATCATGGCGACTGGAGGCCAGGTGGGTGTTTCCTGTCAGGCATTAAACACCGTGAACGTCCACTTCTCTCCCGGTGTCCAGACGGGCAGCCCGACAACAAGAAACGTGATGACTTTGTGCAAAATTGGCAATGAAAGTACAGAGTTGGTGTAACTTACTAAGCAGAGGAGCCGCAGTCAGTGTCCGGTTGTAATTTCCGCACTTCACACCTGCGTGAATATGATTGGACGTCACTAATCAGCTGGTTGCTAAGCAGCTGAGAGGGAGCCTGGGATGGAAACTGTATGAAGGCTAACTGATATGTACTTATAATACTAAATTATAATAATAAATAATGGGGTTTCAGAATTACCTAATTTTATAGATAAATTCAACTATTTAATGTTTTTATCAAGCAATTAATAAGAGCCTTTTGTACATACTCTAATATATGTTGTCTAAATCTAAATTTGTGTTTGTGTTAATGCACTAAGTGAGAAATAACTAATCTGCATCTTGTTAGTGGGTCAGATTTTCATATTTGTATATCCAATTACAGCACTTTACTCCAGTCAAATGAACTTCTGTTCCAGTGGACACAAGAGAATATGTTTCATTTTAAATGGGCACAATTAGAAGTATATACCCACAATAAATCCACTAAAAGACAATTTACCTTCCCATTTATGGTTAAAAAGTACAGCATGTCTCTGAAATACTGTATGACTACATCTTTCAATAGAAATTTTCAAAAAATACAAATAAAAGCATAAAACAGCAAAAGTATCAGTTAAGTCTTCATGACAAGCATCGTTGCTTCTTGGCACAAATCCTCTAAGTCTTTAAACTCTACTGGAGGAGTGAGCACCATTTTTATATTCCCTTATTTGGTGTTTTGATGATGACAGTGGAGAGCAAAGTGATTCACATGATTTTCTTTACTCATCAAACCATCTGTGCGCATGAATGCATCCAGATTACTTATGTTTCTCCAATTACTCATTATTTTTTTCCCCTTTAAGTCCAAATGAGTATAATATGAGTAACTGTGCTGGCCTGCAGTACTTCAGTGACTGATGATAGTGTCTATGTTTGTGTGCAGATTAAAGGCAGTGATGCAGGTTGGACGCTGGGCTACATGTTGAATCTGACCAACATGATTCCAGCTGAGGCTCCCGACTCTCCCCCTCTTCCCCACGCCGGCTACGTCTCCATTGTCACCCTCATGGCGATCTTGCTCTTCATCCTCTTCATCATCAGCCTACGCCCGCTCTGGCCCTGCCGCTCCAAACAGCCCCAGATCGTATAAACACACACAGATCTATGTATGAGTAATGCAGAAGGAAGGAGTAAGTGGGGGCATGTGTTGGTTTGGGCTATTCCACCAATTAGTGAATCAACTTTACAATTTCCGGCCTTTGTGTGGAGGTCAAAGGTCAATGTCTGCTGCACAGCAACAGTTCTGCAGCTCATGTGGTCTTAAGGAAGTTTCAGAAGGACAAATACTTTCTCTCACTGGGGGAGTAAGTTCTGGTTGAAGGACAGTTTCCATGTTTGTGCGCATGTGTGAGTTTGAATGTGTGAAATCGAATGTGTGCTTGAATGCGTGCTTGAATGCGTGTATCCGTGTATCAGTCTGCATGTATGTGTCTTGAATTATGATGTGAATATGATACTGTATAAATAAAATAACCCAAGTTTATATACAATGTTTGATTTGCATGTGATTTGTACATTTGTGAAAAAATATATAATCAGTTATAAGCTGTTGCATGATTTATTTGAACACAAGATAATTGCATTTGATCAAATCTTCCATTACAAAATACTCTTGATTAAAACCCGCAAACCAGTAAAACAACAGCAACAGCACCTAAACTATCTTTGGAAGATAAACTTCATCTTTTTGATTCTTGTGATTCTTGTCATTTTCATTTTTAACTAGCTAACAAAGGAAATTGAGACATGAAACATCCTCCATACACTGCATATTTAGTTTGGCTCCCATGTAAACTGGGAAATCTTTGACAAAATGTAACAACTGTAACATGCCACAACATGTTTCCTCACCGTCAGACGTAACAATAACTTGCAGCATAATCACTACACATATACATATATTTATGAGAAATGCTCCCCAAAGCAACAGGAGAGAGTAATTCCCAGCAGCAACAACCTGCATGAGAAATATCCCTTGCATTTAAAATAAAAGTGCTGCCCTCTAGTGGTAAGAGTGTGGATATTGCAGCATGATTTCCCAATTAAATACATTAAGGTAAGACAATTTTACATCATTATAAAATCCATTAAATGAGGATTTCTTGCAGGACTCGTGTATTAGACTGTTTTAGTTTTATTTGGAGAATGTAATAAACTGCCAACTGGGTGTATTTCTACATGCTGTCAGGAGCTGAAGACCAATAATCACCTGAAAGCAACCAGGAAGACAAAATTGTTTAAATAGTTTGTTCCTGGCCATCACTTGATCTTCTTCTTGGAATTCTTGCACATGATGTACCATAGGCCCACTGATGGTACGCTCGATTCCCCAGGTATTGCTTTACTACTTCCAAGAAGGCAAATTTCCTATGCAAATAAAGCCATGTGTTATTTAATGTGCTGGGAGCGGATGTGAAATTATCTGCAGAGGCTTGGACTGTGCCACTTTGGAATTACGACATCAAGGCTTTGGCAGGAAGTGGAACCTTAGAGGGTTTCCCTCCGTTTGGGGGCCCGGCCCTTCCTATGTGACACAGATCTAGTTCTTATCTGCAGGGAATGGAGCAACAGGGTAGAGCAAGAAAACAATGCTATCCTGATAGTCTGTGGGCGGCTCCTGCTTTTTGCGCCACAAATATCTGTTGGTGTTGGCAGTGGCGGGGAGCGATGACTTTTTAAGCGGTTAAGCGTCTCCTTACAAACACAGTTTTGGCAGAGGTTAAAGCAGGTTTGTCCTGAGCAGCCACAAATGGCGCACAAGCCTGAAGCCCAGTCGCTCAAAAACAATGTGCTCCAGACAATCTGTCATCTCAGCTTTCCATTAAGAGCAGATCCCGGCGCTGGGGTGTAAGGCGTCGACTTGCCGTCCTGCTGTAAGGTTGCCGCCTGTTCCGACACAGAGGAGATGGCTGGGAGATGATCTGAGGCCGCGTTGTCCGAGGGGTCGGTCAGCTGGTCGTCCGTGTTATCCCGGTCGATGATGTTGGTGGTTTCAGAGTCCAGCTCCCGAACATTTTCTTTGTAGAACCTCTGCCTGAGGTGCTTCATCTGGGGAAGCTCCCAGCACGTCTCCAGCACCACCAGGACGCACAACAAGCCCAGCAGCAGGTAGACTGGCAGAGCAAAGAAACACAAAGGCAGCATGATGGAACGAAGCCTGACACGGTGTGACTAATAAGAACAAATCAAGGTTTGGTCGATAACAGAGGGTGTAGCTGGGAACAGCCACTGCAGGCTTTCAGTCCTTTAGCTTCTGTCTAAACCAAAATATGCAGCCAGAATATTAAACAGATCCTTAATAAAGTTTTTGGAAGCAAAAAAAGGCTTCAATCTGGCACTGAACTCATCCAATCACTCACCTGTAATGGCCAGCCTGTAGAGCTGCGGGTGTGGGTTTTCCTCTTTATTGTGGGTTTCTCCGGGGACGTAATCCCCGAGGCCGATGGTTGTGAGGGAGATGAAGCAGAAGTACAGCGACTCCAGAAAGTCCCAGTCTTTCTCCAGGGTGACAAAGATCCACGCGGGGATGATGAGGAAGAGCAGGGTCATGAGGACGGTCAGGCAAATGGCATGTATGGCGGCTAGCTTCGGTTTAGGCATGGCCCATCTGCGGTGAAAGTAGGACACTGGACGGCGGGTCACCAGCACCATAATCCTCTGCACCACCACAGAGAGGAAGAAGAGGGTGACGGGGATGCCAAAGATGGAGTAGAAGATGCAGAAGGCCTTCCCTTCGTTGGAGAGCGGGACAGTGTGGCCATAACCTGGAAACACAAGCAAAACATGCAGCATGGCCTTAATTTCAGGAGTATAATTAGAGGTGGGACTCTTCTCCTGGAGGCCACTTATCCCCTGTGAAGCTCAGCACAAATAACAATAATTAGACAGAAGAGAAGAAGGCGAGACAGAAAAACAGATGCTTGTCTTCAAAACAAGTCTGATCCAAGACTGACTCAGGCTTAAATATATAAAGAGATAACACACTAAACAAATAAATGAATGATTGATTTAACATCTCCCACCTTTTCATAACTTCAGGGGTTATTTTTGATTCGCTGCTTTTGGCAGAAAGTTAAACTCCTGCATGTGCTATGGGGCAATTCTCATTAAAAACCCATGATCTCTTGCAACACGTCTTAATCTGCTTCTGTTGACAGTATAACAAGTGGTGCAACAGCTAACGCCTGATGAAACGCTGGTATAGTCTATATAAACATTTAAATACACCGACAGGCTGTCAGGATGAATTTTGTCCTTCAGTCAGTGCGATGATTTCCAGATAACTTTTTCTGTTAATAAATACATGAACAGTAGCATAACGACAAAGTCTGGCAGGTGTTTGTCCTCCATCAGGACACATCTGTTTGGTTCTGACAAACCACAGCTGGGAAACCTGGAACAAAACCCGTCGATTAACAGCTTATTGCCATTATTATTGATGGTTTAACAAAGAGAAATCCATAACTACGTATTAATGGATTATCAAAATTTATAACTGCACTGATAAACGCCAGCAAGAGGGATTTATCACAACTTGGAAAACCAAAAGTTGTTGTGATAAACGACTTTCCGGCAGCTTATTTGTAAAGTATTAGATTTATTAAAACCCTCCTCCAACACTCAAAAATATGTTTTGCTTCCTGTTCTTCCATTTGGCTGCTTGAACTTCCCTGTGCAAGATGATGTATGTGCGGAGTTGGACAACGGGACATGCTCTCACATTCATCCTCTGAGAAGGGAGAAAGGTTGTCTGTGCTGCCCTTAAATCTCAGTTTCAGGACATGGGAGCAAGATTTAGTGACGTCACAGCTGGTAAGGGAGCCAATCCCAGTCCAGCACAACCTATGGCCTATAAAATGTGGAAAGGTGAAACTTCCAGCACACATACATTCACTGAGGGGGATCTTTTAGTGAAAGGGGAGACATTTTTAAACCATTAGTTAACCCTGTAAAGCCTGAACCATGAAAAAACTGCCAAAAAATTCTATTTTTAAAAAAAGCTGTAGTGTTTATTGATTGAATTTGCATATATGATTCTTTATTTTTGGGGCATTTTGATTGTATACATCAGGCAGAAAAATATAACACTGATGATGCAGAGGCCTCAAAAATTCGTGTATCAAATATACTTACTTTGAAGGGTCAAACTTGCACTGTTATTGCACAAAAACATATAAGACTCTTCTTTTTACCCTGAGCACTCTCTTTTGCCTTACAGCATGTGTGGAGTGGGTATAGACAATAAAAGCCTTAACAAAGCTTCACAAAAGTGCGACAGGATGAAACTGGCGCACCTGAAATGCGCACAGTGCGCTTTTTTCCCCTTTTTTTTAACACCTGAGGCCTCACCTGTGGTGGTCAGCACGGTGCTGGTGAAGAACAGGGACGACACAAAGTCCCAGTTGCGGTCGGTGTCGTTGCCCTGCACCGACACTCCGTAGTTGTTGGCCTCCAGGACGCGCGCCAGCAGCTCGTCCAGGCGCGCGTCGGACACGCAGGTGTTGTTGCTCAGGAAGTCGCGCCGGGCCGCCTCCAGCTCCACCCGCAGTTCGTGCTCGTAGGGCAGCTCGATGGCGGAGAAGATCCCGGCGCCGATCAGGAGGTAGAGGACGTAGGCGACGACCAGCAGCGCGAAACTGAGCGCGGACCGGTGCCGCTCCGCGAAGAGAGCGCAGCGAGTCATCGCAGCCGGCGGCTCACCTGAGATCTGCCATCAAGACACCACCTCACAGAGCACACAGGACTTTCTCTGAGGACCGACTGCTCTTCCTCATTCCTCATTCCTCACATCTCACCGGAGGCTGATGGTGGTGACGTCACTGACACGCCGCAGCAGGTAAGGTGTGTGTGTGTGTGTGTGTGTGCGTGCGCGCGCGTGTGACCTGCACTTCCATCTCCGACCGGTTCAGCAGGTTTTGTGTTTTCAGTCATGACAAAGGATTTATTTTCTCAGAAACTCAAGGTCTTGTTTCTTTAGACGCCCTGATTTACTCTTTTAAAAAACCTTTTGTAGTTTTAAAAAACTAAAGAAAAAGAAGAACAAAGGAAAATATTTCATTTTAAAGGACTGAAATATGTCCTTTCTCTTTGTTTTATTCTTTCCGGGATGATTAATCCTTAACCTGATATCATGCTTAAGAGTTAATATTTATTCACTTTACATGGTGGTAAAAAGTTACTACTTTACACTTGTACTCATTATATTACAGAGGGAATTAATCACATTTTTACACCACTGCATTTATCTGAAATGCTGTTTTGGTTATAATAAAAGTGATAAACTACTTGAAAGATTTTGACAACCAAACATCGACAGGAGCTGCTCTGATGGTACATTTACTTTTATTGCTTTAAGTGGAATTCGTTTATAATACTTTTATTTATGTAAAAGTGTGTGGTTTTACTGCTTTTGTCTCACTAAATTGTCTGAATGTTTCTCCCTTCAATGACTTTACCAACTTCATTGATCTTTGTCAGCTGAGTTTCCACTCAGGCTCATTATTTGCAATAACCACTTTCACCACAGAGGGGCGCTACAGACCACATTTCCACCATCATACTTGGACTGTTAGTGTCATCAGAGAAGACAATAAAGAAGAAGCCATTTGGAAAAAAAAAAGAAGTCTTTTATTGATAAGTTACCGCCAGACATCTGTGCAGTGCTCCACTTACTCCATCATCACTTTACCCTCCACACGTCTCCCGTTCATATCTGGCATCTGGCAATAAATAATTATTTACAACCATTAGCAAAAAAAGGCAAATGAGAAGCAACAAGAGGTTACTGTCAGTAGAAACGCTGCCTGAGTCTCACAGTAATATACAGCGGACGAGGCAGCCTGAAATCAATACTGTCGCATGGAAAGCTGATAGATAGATGATGGTCTCTAATTGATAGTCTTGGCAGGATAAAAAGCTTTGGCGCATCCTCTCTCTCAGCTGTGTTAAGATTTTCTGAAATGACTGTGGATCTCTGCTGGGTCGCTCAGTTGTCTGAGGAGAGAATAAAAGAAAAGCAGGTCACAGATGTCGTCAGAGGCACAGTGACGAGTAGCAGTGACGGGAAGTACATTTACTCAAGCGTTGTCCTTGAGCTTTTCTTTTTTAAAATGACGCTCTATATTTCTACTCCAACACCATTCAAAGGAAAATAATGTTTTACCAGGTTGTAGCCATTGCTACAGATTCAACATAATAAAAAGGATAAGGTTATAAAATAAAACACATTTTAAAAGTTAAACTAGTGGATCCTTTTTTGACCTCCAACAAAATGTCTTCTAGTTGGGACTAATTTGTCACATTTCAGGTGTCCATGAGGCTCTAAAAACACGGTTTAAGGCCCAAAGAGGTCAAATGATCCATTTTTTTTAAAGCAAAGATTAGAAAAAAAAACATTTTTCTATACATCTCTCTGTGTTTTTTGTTCTAATCATCTTGGGACTCCCCAGATTTATTTAGGAAGGCCCACACACTGAGACTGGGTGCCACTAAACTACCAAACTCCACAGTGTGTTAATAGAGATTTTAAGTCACAGCGATTCTTTTAAATACTTTATTTACTATTGTACTGGAGTATTTGGAGTACTTCACTGATTGGAAGCAAGTTTTTATTACCTCTGCACTCATATTTGAGGTCTGAGAAGAGGACGTGTTCCTGAGAGAAGACAAACAGTCCCAGTCTGCCTCCAGCCAGGGTGTGGTCGTACACGGCTCCCGAGTCCGATAAGATCTCCCTGCCCTCGTACACCACCACCCTGCAACGGAAACGCAGCACAGCTAGTATCATCGTACACTGTGGCTATCGTGTGTTTTTATCAGAGATGCAGATCACCTCAGAAAACCTCCATTAAAGTAAAAAAATCATCATCATTCCTCTGCTCAAATAAAAAAGTAGATTTATTAAATAGTGATAAAAAGACCTTTCCTCTTTAGGTGTATTTTGCTTGTGGTATTTATTTTTTTTTTTTTTACTAAAGTAGAATATGTAATGCAGCACATTTGTAATTTATTTTATGGAGAAATAGTGTTTTGCTCTTCATCCTTAAGAAAAGGCCTCAGATCTCAACATTCCCAACATTAGTGTTTTTTCATGTATTTCTGAGTAGCGCGTGACGTCAAATGGAGCTATATTTGAAGCAGCTACAATGGCGTTTCGTAGCAACTATCCAAAATATCAATGTGTGCATGTCCTTCAAAATCAAAGAGCAGGAGCTTCTTTTCAGTCCCACATTCAAAGAGTGCGCAGCCGTCCTACAATCATTCAGCATCAAAAATGCAACACTGCAATCACTCGCATCTCAAAGAACATCTCATAATTTGAGCAGCCGGGCTTGGTGCAGTACAATTTTGTTCTCTGTCCTCTCACTTTTTCTCAGCTTGGAAACCTTGCCACAGTGCTGATACTGTTTTCACTAGAATGCATGTAAACAGCAGCAAGCACAGAGAACTCACTGCCCGAGGCTTTTGTTTTGAAAGTCCATTTACAAGAAGTACAGCTAAGTAGAAGTAGATGTGGCAGGTTGAGGAGAACCGGGTACAATAAAGAAAGCGAATTACACTGTTATAAAATAACTCCTGGAGATTGATGATATCCTCGAGTGTGAGAACATCTGAGGCTGATTCTTTTTTTTTTTTTTTTTTTACCTCAAAGGTGGCTCCAAATGCGATTTTCGCAAATTTAAGAAGTTATTCAGCTGATTGTTAGTCCACTAAAACCCACATGACCTGGAATGGTACTGACTGAGCCCCAAATGTGCAATTTAAAGGACTAAAGCAATTTTTTTGCATGTTATATCCCATTTAGTTAATTCACAGAAACTTTTTTTTGCTTGTTTTCATTCACTCCATTTAGTTTTGTTCTGAAAATCCAGCTGCAGACACTAAAACCGGCTCTGAACGTGTAATCCCCAGTGATCATCATGTCTGTTTTTATTGTTGTGGAAGCAATATAGCTTTGCATGATAGTGGTTGCGAAAGCTGCATTGATTTGAAAAGTCTGCGCTGAATTTGTATGAATAGTTTCGCAAGACCAAACACAGACATGCTGCTCAAACCTCCCTGCAATGTGATTTTGTGCAGAAATAAATGGAAAACGGCGGCTTGGTTGAAAACTGTGGGGAAAAGGCATCCGCGAGTCAACAGGAAAATACTGTGATGTGTCGTAAATGGGCTAAGACATCAGTGCGGTCCTTGTGTGGAGGAATTTTCACTTGGGAGGAGCTGTTGTTTCCCCAAGGAATTCCTCAAATCTTTGTTTTTCCATTATCGCAGTCCAGCTGCAGTTTATTAGGGCTCACCGCGAAAGAGGAAAACCAGCCAAGCGGCGGATGCTTTGACTCGATACACCCACAGGTTCATATATCAGTTGTCTTGTTTGCGACTCTTTTCCAGATAACAATGAGAAAACACAGGGAAAAATTCCTCACACGCAGTTTGCTGGATGTTGCCGGGGTCAGTCTCATTCAAGAATCTGGCTTGAATAAATCTAACCATTGTTCATCAAGCAATAAATTTCTGGTAGGGTCCAAGTTATAATGATGTTATTTGTACCTGATGAACCCGGTCTTGGGCCTGTGGATAAGGTGCATTCGGTAAGCGGTGTAGTCCTTCCAGCCAATTTTATTGGGGTCGTGCCACAACGTTCTGACCTGAAATCAAGGTTGTTGTAGGGTTAGTTTTTTCTGTTAAAATAAGGAAACAAAGACACATAAAGTCGGTCGCTCATGCCTGGTGTCTGGTGTTTCCGGTGTGCCACAGGGCGTTGCGCAGATACTCGCCCGGCCCTGTGGAGGAGTTGACCAGTTTGATCGAGACTCCTGCCGTGCCAAAAGATTTGAACGGCTTTTTCTCCCAGTATGCCTGAGACACCTGCTCCCATGGAGAGAGAGAGACCGTGGAGGATAAATGAGAGTGAAGGTCAACTTAGCATTTGCACAAATTGATTTTTAAGGGCAATTAAGGTGACATTTCTGCCGCCGGTTATCACCTGCTTCCACATTACGACGTAGAAGCGCCGACTGGACTGGTAGCCGAAGACGATGCCCGCGTAGTCGTCATCTCGGTTGGTGTTCACGTAGAATGTCACACTGAAGTCTACTGCGCTGAACTTATCATATCCTGTTTAACAAAGGGGTATTAGTTTTATAAGCTAAGAATTTTTATGATGTTTTTTTATGGATTAAGTCATTTTTTCTTACTGTAATCACACCTAAAGCAATGCCAGGGTCTGAGTTGGCCGTCTGCAGCAGCTCGGTGCCTTGGCTGCGGATCACCCAGAGCGGGTCCGACTGCGTGGTGCCTTTTGGGTCCAAAAGAACAACTTGAAACTTCCTAAAGTCTGTGGACCCGATGTCCTGGTTCAGTGGACAGGGATCCAGCGCATCTGGAATACTGTCATTGTCAAAGTCGTCAAAGCATGCGTCTCCACTTCCGTCACCTGCAAGAGGGAGGAATGAGGAGAGAGAAGCAGTCACGTGATTTCCTGGACTAACTTTTGTGGGGAAAAAAAGGAAGAGAGGAGATAATGTGCAAATGTAGTGAGAAAGTCCTGTATGATGGTGGATAGATTAAAGAATCTCTTATTTGTGATTAATTACACCTCAGAGAGCCATAAACTGTTTATGTTGATGTCCAACATTTACATGACCTGGATCACTGGAGACATGCTGATTTTACTGCATGACTGTAAAATCCATTTATCATAAATTGTACCAAATATCTTTCCCATGTGACAGCAAATTAATCAGCGTTTGTTTACATCTGTATCATGATGTTTGAGATATTCGCAGCTCTGTTGACGGATTTTCAGTCGAGTATGTCTGAGTGGGTAAAAGGTGACACCTTTTTTTCACGATTTAGAAAAGCAACACCGACCATCAGAGTCCAGCTGGTCCCTGTTGGGCACCAGTCTGCAGTTGTCCCGGTCGTCAGGGATACCGTCGTTGTCGTCGTCATGGTCGCAGACGTCTCCCTTCCCGTCGTTGTCGTGGTCAGCCTGGTTGCTATTAGCGATGTAGGGACAGTTGTCCAAAGAGTTTTGGTGGCCGTCCTCATCGATGTCCTCGTTGTCGTCGCACATGTCCCCCACCAGGTCACTGTCAGAGTCAAGCTGCACACACACACAAAATAAGTGTAAATAGCACACCCAGCCCTGCATAGACTTGGACTTCTTGTGTATGAATTAAAAACAAAATCAGCCGTGTATTCCCGAGTGCCTGCTACTAATAAATTGTTACCCCAAACCAGATGCTCTGTGTGTTTTTTCTTTTTTTCTTCTTCTTTTTTTAGGACATACACGTGATGCTTTTAAGCATTTGGGTTCTGTGTTTTGTGGGACCTGCAGTGGGTTGTGGAGAAGGGGACAGTTGTCACATTGGTCTCCAACACCATCCAAGTCTGTGTCCCTCTGGTCAGTGTTGTACACTAAGGGACAGTTGTCACGGTCATTAAGAATCTCTGAGGGGAAAAAAAGGGACACAAACACACACACAGTTTTTACTTCACATAAAAAGCAGAAGACCAGTATAAATCAAGACTATTTTTGGATAAATGCTATTTGATCTACATTCAAAAAGTATCTTAATACTAAATCCTTCTTTTTGAGTTTTTTTTTAGTCAGTAAATTACACGGTCACTTTATTACATTACCAATTGATCCTGCTCCCAGTCTGTAGTGCTCATTACCAGAGAGCTTATTTCCTTTTACCAGAAGAAAGACCAAAAAAGAAATTCTGTCCTCTAAATCTCAAAAACTCCACAGTGAGTAGCAAATGTTGATCAGTGTTTTAGTGTTTGGGTCAAATAACAGACTCCCTGCCATGCATTAACAGCCCTTGTACTTGCTTCCTTGAGTTAAAGGTGAGCTGTAATGTCAGTCAAGTATCAAAAGACGTGTTTCAGCTGAAGGTGACCAACACTTTTATTCCAAGGTAACTTTTCCAAGGAACTAAAAAGACTCCTGCAGCCCATTGTTCTCTGTGTTTTCATCAACTCACAAAGTTAAAAGCAAATTAGTCTGCAGTGTCTGTTTTTATGCAATGTTTCTGCATGCTGGATTTCCTCCTCAGCATTAGTACTCAGTAAGGTCACAACTTTCACCATCTGTTGTAGACCTTGAGTTTCTTTGCGGATGCAGGCTTTAAAAAATCGTGGCTGAAATGAAATGCTGGGAAAACTTGACCAATCAGAAATATGCAGCGCTGCAAGGCCCACTCTCAAAGCGCCTGTACTTTTGAAAAGTCCTATCACCCCAAGCAGGGACTTTTTGGGTGTAAAATAATTTGTCTGGAAGTTAATTTAGACTCTGGTCCCTGTGGTGAAAAAGTACTGTGTTCCTCCAAAGATTGTGGCTGAGGTTAAATCACGGAAATCATCTGGGTCAAATACATTTTCAGTTAGATAAAGCTAATAGAAACATAAAATGTACTGTCGCTCATGGAGCCCCATGGTAATCTCTAAACGATAAAGACTTGAGCTAATTACACTTTTGCAATTGCAATTATGCACAATTTGCTGCATAATTACAGAATTCTCTAATAAGACTGAAATAATTGGCTAAACAATTAAAAAGTAACCAGGCCTGGTTGAGCGAGCAGCTCTTACCGTCTCCGTCAATGTCAATGCTGCAGGCGTCTCCCTCTCCATCGCCATCAGTGTCTGTCTGCAGCGGGTTGCTATCAAATGGACAGTTATCACAGCGATCCCCGACCCCGTCTCTGTCGGAGTCAAACTGCCGAGGGTTGTACACCAGCGGGCAGTTGTCCTACACAAAACACACACATACGTTCATGGATTCACACTCACACAAGGGGATGTGAGTCTTTGCCTGTTTTGAGTCATGGTATCCCTCTCACCCTCTCATCAATGATATCATCGTTGTCATCATCAGGGTCACAGGCATCCCCCTGCCCGTCCTTGTCCAGGTCTTCCTGCCCAGAATTTGGTAACATTGGGCAATTATCCTGCAGCCAATCACAATTCAGTTTAATACAACCATGTCCAACCAGACACCAACCAATCAAATTATTTTTTCAATTATTTTACCTTATGACAGTGATAGGTTGCATTCTTCTTGCAGGTTAATCCGTTGTTGGGCCAGCCATCCAGATCAGAGTCTTCACCACACAGGAAGCCATCGCCCGCAAATCCGACAGCACACACACACTTGTATAAAACCTCAGACGCCAGGCCGAGGTACACACACTCAGCGTACTTGTGGCAGGTGTGCGTCCTGTCTTTGCAAGGGTTGTAAGGTTCGCACACCTAAAAATCACACACAGCAAGGATACAAATGCGATTCGTGGGCACAGTTCAAAGTGAGGAAAGAAGTTGAGGAATGCAGAAAGTAGTTCACATAAAATAAAATGCTCTCTTAAAAGAGGAAAACACGTGCCTGCTTGGTTCTTTGTGCCTCCTGCAGTCCGAGGCCATATGGCTGGGTGCCTTTGTAGCGAGGAGGACAGGGCAGACAGTAGAACCCGGGGTCTGTGTTTACACACGCCGTGACACACACACCCTCGACTTCACACTGCAGAGGTACAGGGATTAACGATGATCAACAGCCTCTGACTGCAAAAGGTTTGACAGGTGTTGTGTACGGGACGAGCTCTTTGCTGGGGTCAGGCTGCGCAACATTTACTTCTTTTAAGAGGGTAACTACCTCAGATTAGGCGGTCACAGTTTCTTCAGTGACAAACTACAAGTTGAACTCAAGCATTGTAAGTGTCACAGAGCATGTCATAGATGTTGTCAGCTGGGCCAGGAAAGGTCAAAAGCACTTTAGGTACTTTTGGAACCACAGATGCCGGTACAACATTTTACACCTATCCATCTGTGCTCTGTGTTTTTTACTGGATACTGAACAGTTGAAAAGTAAAGAAATCAACTATGTTATTAGGAAACAATCGCAGGCGATTATGGACAACCATAAAATATTTCTCCACAATCCATCCAGAGGACATTTAACAAGAAAAACCTAAAAGGTAAACCTCTTGGTAGCATTATAGTAAAAATCAAATTGTCATCAAAGTCACTGGCACTCATCGTGAATGTAAGAAATTTAGAAAAACTTCATGATAATCGATCCAATGGCTAGACCAAAGTGTGGACAACAGATGATCATTTCTATAACATGGCAGAAAGTTCTGACATTGTCCTACTGGAGATGCAGGATTAGATGGCTTCAAGTTACAATCTACTAACTATTGTTTCCAGTTTCCCCACATAACATGACACTGAGGCATTATTCAGGTGGTGTTAAGTAGTCCAGCATTTACCTGCCCTTATTACCTCATTCTCATCTTCACAGTGAGTGCCATTTCCATATAAACCCAACGGACAGCTTCCACACTCCCACGATCCATCGATGTATGATATGCACTCCACCCCGGGAAAACATGGATTTGACAGCAAACAAATATCTGCAAACGCATACAAATGTGCACTTAAATCTTTTATAGTCTTCTATACACAGAATCACAATCCAAATAATCCAAGACTGGATTTGTGGAAGTTTATATTTGAATCATTTGCCTGTTGTGTCCTAAGCCTCAGTAATTAAATAAAAGAGAGTAAATCCTGGAGGATGTTCTTTTTTTATCCTCTGTTTGAAAACATTTTCCATCCAATCAAAAAGGAATACGGTTCATCCATGCCCAGGAGGTTTAGTCTAGCATACAGATTAAAATCTTGTTACACATTTAAGATGTACCCACTGCTCAGCCTGAGGTGTGTGGACAAGGTTGAGGTTTACCTAAAGGACAGGGTTGTTTGTTACATGCTTCATAGTCCGTGGCATCTCCAGCACAAGGTTTCCCCCCGTTCTGAGGGACGGGGTTCGAACACTCCCGCTGACGACTCAGGAGGCCTCCCCCACACGACCTTGAGCACAGCGACCATTCACTCCAGCTTGTCCAGCCTCCAGCAACTACACAGAAACACATCATTTACCTGTAAGCCATTTGAGTAACACAGCGCAGTCCGTATGCGTGCTCGTGTACTCACTGGGGCAGGGTTTATTGTTGCATGATTGGGTCTCCCTGGCACTGCCTGTGCACCCTTTGCCCCCCTTCTGCGGTGGAGGGTTGTTGCAGAGGCGGACCCGCGTGATGTTGCCCTCTCCACATGTGGTTGTACACGCAGACCAAGGAGACCAGAGTCCCCAGTTCCCATTAGCACGTGCTAGACATGAATCAAGCACATAGTAAAGTCTGTAAAAAGTCTTTTTTTTTGTACAGTAGCCTGGAAAAGTCTCGAATCCAACACAGACCACCACCACAGCTGTGTATACATTTACAGAATTACGACAACATGTTTCCAATTATGATTAAAATCTCTAGAATCCATTCGTCTGAGCTCCCTATTTTTGCTCTTTGAGGAATTTTCAATCTGTTCCATTGGACCGGGTCAGGTTCAGTCAATCATGAGAAATAAATTAAATCAAGACCTGTGACAGATCAGACATGCAGACTGATGTCCTACCCTTGCGGTCACATTTCATCAGCATGCAGCTGCGGGTTTGGACTGAAGGGCCGGAGCAGGCTGGCATGATGCCGTTGCAGGATCGTCCCCTTTGCTGTCCTCCTCGTCCACAGGTGACCGAACAGTCAGTCCACTCAGACCACAGGGACCAGCCATCTTCATTATCTTTAGACACACATATAATGTTGGTATACCTTTACCAAAATGTATGATCTTAGCACTCATGTTTCAACACTGAATCATAGTTAGGAGACAAACCAAACTCACTGAGACAGACAGGACAGCACTGTCCATCAATAAAGGATGGATTGATGCAGGAAACAGGAGGACAAGATGCCTGCTGACACACCACCTTCCCGTCCTGCATCAGGTGAGGAAGACACAGACGACTCTTCATACATTCACAATCTTTAACGATATCATTAGTCCATGTTAGTCTGAGCCAGATGTTTTGCTTAAATGCCAGTCCTCGCAGAGGAATGGTATGCCGTCATGACTCATAATAATATTGGTTACTCCCTCAATCCATCCTTGACAAAACTAATGGTGTCTATAAAGAGAAACAGACTCAGAGAGAAAGATGAAGCAAGCATAAAATATAGGAAACTAACAAAGGCAGCTCTGGAAATAAATGAAACCACATTGGAAACCAATGGTGAAAGCTCAGTTTCTCCCCAACTGGTTAATATAACTATGCTTCACTTCCAAGCATTCAATGACAAGATGATTTCACTCTTATCTCTGAAACAATATAGACAACATTTAGTTTTTTGTAAAAATAGAAAAAAAGAGACATAACTTTTTTTGTAATCCAATTTTATGCTAAGTTTTTATGTTTTTTTATGCTGAGCTAATGGTCTCCTGGCTGTAGCGTCATAGTTAACAGATGTGAGAGTAGTGTTGATCTTCTCATTTAAATCTCAGCAAGAAAGCATATCTCCTAAAATGTTTGTTCCAGGAATTTTCCAGGCCAAAGCCTCAGGCTTAATGCTGCAGCAATCAAGTCTTGACTCTTGGTCAAGTGTTAAGTCTTTTGAGTCAAGTCTCAAGCATTCCTGTAGCCCTGTAGCAGTCAGATCCAAGTTCAGTGATGATGTATTTATATAACAAAAAATTAAAAAGGGACTCAGGCATAAGTCACAATGACTTGAGACTTGATTTGCCCTGTGAAAAATTAGAGACAAACAAAACATAATCAGCCATAAAGGTGGAAGTTATTGCCATTAAAGACTGCAACATCTAAAATAGATAATGCAGGTGATGTTTCAGTCTGATCAACCATTCAGCCAGACCTGTACCAGTCCTGTTGGACTGTACCAGGAGACACCTCGCTGTTAATATTTTAGATTGTAGTTGTGTAAGATTTGTTCACCACTGACCTGGCAAACGCAAGAGGTGCAGCTGTCAACCTCCCAGTTGTCCCCCTGCTCGTACACCCGTCCGTCCTGCACACACCACACCTCCCCGTCTCTGTCTCTGTCAAGGTCATCGACATCATCACCGTCATCATAGCCATAGTCGTCATCTTCGTGGCCATAGCGACCATCTCCATGGCCATAGCCGCCATCACCGTGGCTGTAGCTGCCATCACCATGGCTGTAGCTGCCATCACCGAAGCCATGTCTGCCATTGCTGTGGCCATGGGTACCATCACCGTGGCTGTAGCTGCCATCACCATGGCCATGGGTACCATCACCGAAGCCATGTCTGCCATTGCTGTGGCCATGGGTACCATCACCGAAGCCATGGCTGCCATCACCAAAGCCATGGCTGCCATTGCTGTGGCCATGGCTGCCATCACCATGGCCATGGGTACCATCACCGAAGCCATGTCTGCCATTGCTGTGGCCACGGGTACCATCACCGTGGCTGTAGCTGCCATCACCATGGCCATGGGTACCATCACCGAAGCCATGTCTGCCATTGCTGTGGCCATGGGTACCATCACCGAAGCCATGGCTGTCATCACCGAAGCCATGGCTGCCATCACCAAAGCCATGGCTGCCATCACCAAAGCCATAGCCACTGCCACCATGGCCATGGATATCATCAACATGGCCATGACCACCTCCTCCGCCGCCACTACTGCCACCACCACCGCCACCACCACCACCACCACTGCCACCACCACCGTTGCCACTGCTGCCACCACTGCCACGGCCATGGCTATTACTAGGGCCATGGCCACTGTTGTTCCTGCCGTTGCTGTTCCTGCTGATGCCGTTTCTGCTGATGCCGTTTCTGCTGTTGCCGTTCCTGCCGTTGCTGTTTCTGCCGTTGCTGTTCCTGCCATTGCCGTCATTGCTTAGCTCAGCCAAAGATATCCGCATCTCTTCATTTTCTTTTGACTGAGAAAACAGAAATACCTATATTTTAGCTTTTTCCAAACATTAAAATCATCATCAGAAAACATATACTATATATCATCTAATCATATGTATTGCCATGTATTAATACACAGGGACCTGTTGAATAAGGCTAAAATGGTGGTTGAGTTGATTTGTGGCCAACATTTTAACACTGATGGTATTCTTTCTACTTGTTTTTTCCCTCCCAAAATTACCAAGACATTAACCACAAACCACAGAGCTTTCTGCCAGAAAATAAGGATGTTGCGACTTGTTCCATTTGTACTGGAAGAAAAGTTACTCTCTGTTGGTTTTGTCACACAGATTTCCCACAAAATTCTACCCTGTCAAATACAATGTAAATTGCAATGCAGAAGCTGGTCGACTTAGACAGCTTTCTCAATAATTGTTTAAATTTTCTTCATTGCCATTATAAAACTCCCAAATAAATGTTATATCACACTTCCATTTAAATTGACACTTCATATGTTTACCATTTTTTTTAAAGAAAATACAAGAATCATTATTTTTTAAAACTGTTCTGTTTCTTGTTGATCTAAAATTCAATTTATTGCTCGTGTCATGTTAAAATATAAGTAATATCAGAGAGTTTAACACAACCCACAAATGCCAACACACAAAGATAAATTTGCATAAATCTGTCTTACTACTCTCTCCAAGTCTTCAAGCAGGTTGCTGGTCACAATTCGCAAGCCGTGGATCTCGGTGAGCAAGCCCACCAGCTCCTCACAAGGATGACGACAAATTTCTGATGACACATTGTCAACCTTTGCACCACCCACACCTGCAGAAGAGCCACAAGTATGTGTGGGCTGTGCAAGGTTTTATGCTTGACTTGAGATGTGCATATGTGCATATATTTGAATGCAGGTAAACAATGAGCGTCTGTGAGCAAATGCCCATGTGAGAGCACGTGTGGTACCTGCACACACAGCTGCTGCACAGAGTATCAGAAGCCAGGGGAAACCTCTCAGCGGACTCATTCCTGTTCACACATAAATCACATATGAAATATAGCAACTATACTGTTACAGCGGCGCACGATGCAAGCAGGGGTGCTGCGGAGGAGATAAAAGAAAAAGGAGAAGATGAAGAGGGGAATTAACCTTGCATACCTGCGCACTCCTCGCTGGTCTGCCTTTCTTCACGATTAGAAATCTCGGCTGGTAGGCTCATCCCTGCTGCAGCTCCACAGGGGCTGTGATGGAATGTCTGTCTCCCGCTCCTCTTCCTTATTTCCTTGTCTCCTACTCACCTTGGCATCTGGACCGGCACAGCTTTGTCAGTAATTTGCTGCTGAAGCATCCAAAAGAGTGAGGGAAGAGAGTGAAGAACAAGCAGACAGCTCTGTGAGTTCTGTTGAAAGTTCTAATGTGGTTATGTATTTGTTTGAGTGAGTGTGTGTGTGTGTGTGTGTGTGTGTGTGTGTGAGAGAGAGAGAGAGAGAGAGAGAGAGAGAGAGAGAGAGAGA
>JBAJHX010000024.1:4910906-4964458 GCA_037176925.1 Amniataba percoides | reverse complement strand
ACACACACACACACACACACACACACACACACACACACACACACACACACACACACACACACACACACACACAGGTCCCAGCGCAGCATTATTACCCACTCAATCTTACTTGCCCATTAAACTCAATTTCTCTCTTCATTTACTCAAAATGGTGCGTGGCTCTGTGTCTTCCTACCTCTCTCCATCTCTCTCTCCCCGGTTCTCTCTCTCTGCAGATTGCCCCGGTGGAGATTGATGAGAGCTATGATGAGATGAAGCAGGATGCGCGCACGTGTCTGTCTCTCATGTCCCAGGGCCTGCTGTATCCCGAGCACATCCCCCTGGTTCTGGCAGCGCTGCAAGAGGTAATGTGCACACGCTCAAAAACACACACTGCCCCACCTGCCCGCCGTCAGTGCTCCCAGCCCGATGCTGCCCAAGGTGTTGTTAGTCTAAAAACAACCTGCGCTATTTTCATTTTGCTTACATTGTGATGCTTACAGTATTTCTGCTGCCAGTGTGTGTGCGTGTGAGTGATGCACCATGTTCAAACGCTCACACAGTTTTTTGAAACAACCACAGCAGCTGCGGTTTCATATTTGATGGGAGACGGGATTTTTTGGTTTCACCTTGACACCCAGACCTAAATTCTTTATCCTGTGGTTGCAAAAATCTCTTGCTGTGCGAACAAGTTGTGTGAAGGAGTAGGATGGGATTTGGGAAATACTCAACAGAGGGAGTTGGGCGAGAGAATTACATCTGTGCGCCAAATGTGAAATACAGTTATACCTGTTTAGCACTGGCGTTTACCTTGAGCACATCCTCACAGAGCCACTTGCAGGACTAAAGGCTGGTTCCATTTATAACCTCCAGCAATAAAGTGAATGTCCAAAAATGTTAAACTGTTTTAAAAGTATGCACATGTTTGAGGACAGCTGCCCACAGTAGCACTTCTAATACTCCTTTAGCCCGATGCGTTTCCGTGAGAAGTCGTCAATCCACTCATTAATACACACATGGAGGTAGCGTGCCAGATTAATTTGTGCGTTTGAGAAATCCTGTCGTCTGTGAAGTCATCTGTGTGCTGGAGCACTCGTGGTCCCAGACAGCTTAGCTAATACGAGTCTGTTCCTTTTTGACTTTAGTGAAAAAGTGTCTCAGCAACACTAGTGGATGGGTGAAGTTTCAGACGCTCATGCTCCCCTCTGGATGCGTTGCGATTACTTTCAAACTCTGACTTTTTCTGTAGCATCCTCAGGTCAAACATCCTTACGACCGGTGAAAAGAAAACTCTGTAAATTTACCACATTATTTGAATAAAAATTTCAGCTTTGGGGACTTACTCCAAGGAGCTCTGTGCAAACACCACGACCTTTCTTTCTTTGCTTTTTCTCTAGATGGCCGGGAGTCGGTCGTGGCATGCACGCTTCTCGGTCCTGACCTACCTCCAGATTATGGTTTTCTACAACTTGTTTACCCTGCTCAGTCTGCCCGCCGAGGTGCTCCGCATCCGAGAGCTGGTGATGCAGCTGCTGCTTGACGAACAACTTGAGGTAATGTATGCACCAAAAAGGCAGCAAACAGTGGTTTAATACAGCCATTGCCCCTCTGTAAGGTATAATTGTCACAGGATTATAAATGGCCACTTATTGTCCCCTGGTCTCTCCTCACTAAATCTTAATCCCTCTTTTCTGTTCACGGTTATTGCTTAAAAATAACCCTCTGCCTCACTGCTCAGCTTTTAATTTATTTTCCTATTTTGGAGCCCTTCTCTTCATCTGTGGTTATGTTGATGGAGCACTATGGCCGCCTTGCACTCCTTTTTGTAGCCGGTTGTGATTTAGGTGATCTAAAAATAACATAAATCAGTCTAATTCCCAAAATGTAATTTGGCAAATCATATTTGTTTTGTGCTGTTAATCTGGACCAACTGTTGTTATGTTGCTTCATTATTCATGTCTATTTATTGAATGTAATCAAACTTCACTACTGGTGTGCAGGAATGTAGAAGTCTCCTCTAATATTGAGTTAATTCATCTTTTGTACAATCCATGTCTCGCTTTTAAGACCTCCTTTAACCTGTCTCTTCCAATCGATCCGGACATGCAGGTGAAAATCAATAAGCGCAGGGCTTCACCTCGTTGCTCTACGTTGCAAAAACAGCCGCTCCTCTTAATATTTTTTGTAAATTGCATAAGTGCACAGCTGGCAGATGTGCTGCCATTGTGTCATTGTCTATTTCGATGCATCATCCGTCGCTCAGCACTTATTCATAATTTATGCAAAGTGATGCAGGACGGCAGTAATGTTCTGCAAGTGAATTTTACCTCAGCTCAACTCAGCATCCATCCCTCCTCCTCCTCCTCCTCCTCTCCCTCCTCCTCCTACCCCTCCCCCTCTGCTCATCTCTGTCCTGTGCGCCTCGTTTTTTTTCCCCCCCGATCTCCTTGCACTCGCCTCTTTTAATAAATTGTGTATGCGCCCTAAAACTGCCTCGTGCTCTCCACCGCATCCTTTATTTGTCGGTTCTGATCTTTGCCGCTGTGTCTTTTTTTTTTTTTTTTAATTCTCCCTCCCTCCCTCTTTCCTCGCTCTCCCTGCAGGTGAGGGACATGGCAGGCACCACCCTCAGTGGTTTACTGCAGTGCCAGTTCTTCCCTCTGGACTCCAGTCTGCAGACACAGCTCCAGACGCTGAGTCAGACTCGCCTCCCCAAGGCCAGGGGAGAGCTGGCCTCCACAGGTACACACACACACACATTTACGTGCACGTCACAATCACACAGTGAAGCAATCACAGTAATACTTGCCCTATTACCCTTTCTTATCCCAGGGGAATTGTGAACCTTGAAATTCTAGGGCCCATTTTAACTCCCCATTTGTGTGTGTGTGTGCAGATTTAGTGCGGCGCCATGCCGGAGTACTCGGCCTCAGCGCGTGCATCCTGTCGAGCCCCTACGACGTCCCAGACTGGATGCCTCAGATACTGATGGACCTGAGCGACCATCTCAACGACCCACAGCCTATAGAGGTACGCACACACACACACACACACATTAGCACACACACATAACACAGACGCACACTCACATACAAACATCTAGCTCAACCCAGTGTGAGCTGAAAGAATACAATTTCATTGTCCAATTGAGGAGAAAATTGTGTCTTTGGCCTTAGTTCAGGCATGAAGAAGACATACAATGTAATCCGTAGTGCGGAGTTTGAATAATACATTACAGTGACGGGGAGCCAATGATGATGATCATTTAGAGCGTCTTCTGCAAAGTGAAAGAGATGAGAAAGGAAATGCAATAAAAAAATATATATATATATATATATATTTGCAAGTAGCTGAATTACACAGTCTGTCACAAAAGCTGCTGAAGAGAACAGTTCAAATTCTATATGAAAACAGCAGCGGTATAGTGTGAATAATAAAGGATACGATATTGTGGTTTCTAATCTGTAGTCAAAATCAGTTTTAGGTTGTCAGGCTAGAGGCACTCTCCCCTTCTCTGCTTCTTTAAAATGAGATCCAATCATTTTGTTTGAAGGCCGTAATGTAAAATGAATGTACTCGATGTTTAAGTCATGAACACATTCGTGGTTCTACTGATCATCAGCTTAACTCCTTGTTTTTGTGTCCTTGTTGAACCACGCTAACTTTTCACTCCAAACTTGTTTCTCTTTAAATAATTCCTTTCGCCACATTTTTTGAATTGTTATATGTGGCATTTTAGCATGAATAAGTGATGATTGCCTCATTAGTTTTTAATCAATGTAAACAACTTGGACCATTGGCGGAGAGACTGTCAGCTGCTGTTGGATTTTACACTGCGTTTGACATCATGCGTCTCCAGATCAGCGAGTGACAGTGGCTTTGTTTCTGTTTACGTCGCGAGTCATATTCAGCCTCGTTCCACCTCCACCGCTAAACTGGAGGGTGGCTCTCATTGTGCAAATAGATAGTGGCTGTCATCAAAGGCTGTTATCAGCTCTCTGCTCCTCAAAACAAATGAAGCAACGGGGGAAAAAAACTATGAACATCCTCTTTGTTGCAGGAGTTTACTGCCGAGTTGGATGGAAATGTCCTCAATTTGAGACACAAACAAACCACTTTAAAATGTTTACTCCAGTGATGGAACATAATGCTTCTCTGTGGGCGAAGGAGCTCTACTCAGTCTTGAGAAGGCTGCTATGCTGTATATATGCTGTACATGACTAATTTGTGTTAATATGTTAACTCCCTTTAAAGTAATTTATTTGAGTTTTGAAAGAAGATTATTTAAGTTTCCACATGCTCTAAACAAAAGCCCTGAATCAAATGGTACATCAATGGTATCTAGAAGTGAAAAAGATCAACTATGATTTAAGACACTGACAAAAGCCTGCACAGATGATGATGTACATTCACTGACTGTCTTAAAAGCCTTGAAAAAAGGCAAATATTAGTGACATCTCCAGTATCATACTGTATACTAAATTATTTTATAGATTTTGTTGTTACAAATAGAGTTCTGAAGTCTGCACCTTTGTGCCACCACATAAAAATACTCTGTCACATGTAAAAAGCCATTCAAAACTGTAAAAGTGCCAATGTTATACTATCCTATTATATCACTGGATTATTATTATTACTGATGCTTTCATGGGTAGGTATGTGCTCTTTTACTGTTCTGGTTCATTGAGATCAGTTAGTGAGTTTAACATTTGGAGCTTTAATCAATAACCGTGAATAACAAACTGATGAAATGGAAAAATGTATTATTCTGCTGTAAAATAGAAAAACAGCATATAATGTAAACGCCAAGGTTAAAAAAAGCTTTTAAAATATTAATTTAAGTAAAGTGCTTGTGTAAAAGTGCATTCCACCTATGTTTTCTGTCAAACTCTTTAAAAAAACATGTCTCGCAGGTCTCTGCAGGCTGGGCCATTCGTTCACAATCCTTGATGTCAGTATTGATGACTCTGTTTCTTTTGTCCCAAGATGACGGTGAAGAAGACCCTGTCGGAGTTCAGGCGCACTCACCATGACAACTGGCAGGAGCACCGGCAGTGCTTCACTGACGACCAGCTGCTCGTGCTCACAGACCTGCTGGTGTCGCCCTGTTACTACGCCTAGACTGCCAGCTGCCGTGCCATGTCCTCTGCAGACTGACCGACCAGTACCACAGAGGAAAAATGACACCTTTTATCACTGTTGGGAACTCCAGTCCTCTGTGCAGCCTGTTAAAATACGATTTGAGGGCCCTGCCTCACGTGCCAATGTTGGCCTTCAGTCTTGGGCAAAAAAAAATTTTACTTACTTGGTGTGTTTATTTTTTTCCACCAAGCAGCTCATTAGCCCCAAAGGTGGCCGCTTTACTTTAGAGATAACCGCCCTTTAGATTGTTTTTTTTTTTTTCCTTTTGGTCTTATAGAATACATTCAACCGCCAATTTGTCCTCATCTGCCAGAAACCTCCTGTATTTTGCTTTACCTACTTTCAAAAGATTTTATAATAATAATAATGATAATAATAATAATAACCATAATAATAATCATAATATACATAAATTATATGATAATATAAATATGTAGCGTTAATGGGAGCATGACATTAATAGCACTTAGCACTATAAACTATTTCTACAGTGTAATCCAACACTAATCAAAATCTGTATGATATATAATCTTTAATACTGATAAAAATCACATAATTGATATCTACAGATGTAACCCAATACTCTAATCCAAATCTGTATAATATATAATCTTTATATTGATATAAATCATGTTATTGATATGGTATAAAAGTATATACATTCATAAGCATATATACACATATAGATATATAAATATACATACACCCACAATAATATTATGTATAACTATAATGACCTGTACTTTCATGTTCTCATATTCCTGTACAACCCACTGTGTATTATACGATAGTGCGACACTGACACTTTACTGTTGTTTCCTGTGAAATAAATCCACTTTGTAAAGAGAGATGTGTTTTATTTGAGAGGAAGAGTGAGTGTGGCCCGCTGTACGTCTGTCAGGGTTGACTGATCATGTAAAATACCTGCAGTTTATCTGCGGACGTCCGTATCACAGAGCTGTCCGCGGCAGATACGGGGCTCAAATACAGATGAGATGTCTTCTTTCTGCACGGGTAGTTCTGTGGCCAACATGTCACAACAGTCCGCAGCCAATAACTGTGTGTGGATGTGCGTGTTTAAGAACGTCAGGATCATCGATAGAGTTGTCACCGTTTTTATTCAGATTTTTTTTCTGATGAAGTGCTGTTGACTTTGATATGTTCACCATGCTGAGACGTTTGCAGAATGAGTAGAGGCATATCTGCTGGGTAATCTGGGATAAAATACATGTACAATGTTTGACAGCGTGATTACAGTGGTACCTATTCTGAAATTTTGTTTACATACCCTGAAGATGGATGGAGGGTATTTACCAAGGCAGGGTTATCTGGTTTGACGATCAACATTGTAAGAAAAATATAAAAATGTCTTTCTTTATCTTTGTTGACGTGTTTGGCCACGACTGATGATGCTGCTAAAACAAATATTCCCCTTCAGTTGTCTGATGAACCTTGGTCTTATGTTTTTAAATAATTTCAATTATTTTAAGTGTAGCCCACTTCAGACACAGGTATTTTAAAATAATGATGACCTTACATTATAAAGACACCAGGCTAACCAGTGTCAGACATAAATGAGACTCTCACATCTTAGTGTTAGCGTGCTAACATTTTCCAATCAGCACTAAACAAGAAGTACAGATGAGGCTGATGGGAGTGTAATTAGTTCAGCTGGTCTTCGGTCAAAGGCCAAATTATACAAATTAACAATGTGACTTTTGCTGGTGCTTTGAGGAGAAGTTAGGGGATCAGCAGAGTGCAGCTCATCTTGATGGGAGATGTAGATTTCACACGTTGAACTGATTCACAGAGTGATATTTTGCTGCATGTGTGAAAACTTTGACATGCAGTGTGGAGATGAAGTTAGAGAAGTTAGAGAATCTACTTCAAGTTTCAATGAAACAGCTGCTGACATATTTCAGAACCAAAGTGGTGGAGCGACCAGTTACAAAACTCATCCGAACGAAATTATTTTTATGTTGTTTGTTTTTTGTCCTTTTTTTTGCGAGCCACAGCAAAAAAAAAAGAATTATTATTTTTTGCTTCCTTTACTTACTAGGGACTGGGTTCATTCTTCCAACCACCAACCAAGACTTGATGACGTTTGAATGAAAATGTGATTATAGTAGTGATGCTGTTTGCTAATGTTGCTATATTCTTTATCATATCTGATTAGAAAAGATCAAATAATCAAAAACTGGATCTAACTGTTGCTTATTTAGTGGGTAATATTTAATGTGCACAGACATAATCCATATTTGAACATGCCTTTATGTTTGTCATTTAACTATTTTTGAGCTTTCCATACATATAACTTTTAGTGTAATGCATTTTTTCTTTTAATTTCATTACAGTGAAATTGTAGGGACGAAAAACTGTATTTTCTGAACAAATATTTTGACTAATATCCTGATTAGCCTCGTGTGTGTTTAAACCCTGAGATAAGTGCAGCTCAGCATATATATATGTATATATACATACATATATATCATTGATCAAATCTCAGCCTGTTTAAATGTGTGAGTGTTTTTGCCCAGTATGTAATCTTTCCCTCACTAAAGATTCGAGAGAAAACAAGTGTGCGTCCGAGTCTTCGGGCAGAATTGTCCTCACAGCATCAGCCAGCTGAAACAGGTACTCCGTATTTTTCCCGCTTGGACCGGTAGAGTTGATGATCTGGTTGGCAATTTCCTCCAGAGGGGCGGGGCCGAGGTAGTCTGGATTGTCCTGAGAGCCGATGTAGAGCAGCGTCTGGCTGGGCGGGGGAGTGAGCGGCGGACGGGGGTGGAAGGTCACCGTGATGACCTGATAACCACCTTTTTCTCTGTAGTCGAGGTAGCGCTTCACTTCCTGCTCCCGGCCCGTTGGCAGCTTGTACGCGACGCCCCAAACGCACCCCTGAAGAAAAACAGGTGATTCAATACAGAAAAAAAAATAGCCATTAGATTACTTTGCTAACATGTTCATATCATTCAAGTCATTATTTAAAGCCGAAATGTCTAAATGTCCACTGGCCTCTCTAATGTGAATATTTTTTTCTAGTCTTTTAAGTCAATAAAATGAATATTTTTGGATATTAGACTGTTGGTCAGAAAACTTAGCAATCCAAAGATGCCATTGACATTTTTTAGGTTTTATATAAGATCAACTGACTGATTGAGTGAATCGTTCACATTGTGGATAATGAAATTAATAGTGAGTTGTGATACTCAGATACTTTTACTCTATATAATACTAATCCATCTTAACCATGTGTTCAAGATCAATGTAAATTAGGTCTGTTTACTCCATAAAATGTAACAATTGCTGCCTATTTCCCAGAGCTCAACGAGGTGACTTCTTCAAACAGCATTTTATGTTCAACCAACAACCCAAAGCCAAAACACATTTAACATATTTCCGAAGATGTAAACGAGAGAAAAGCAGCAAATCCTCCCATTTAGCATGTTTTTTCAAGACATGCAGGATGTGTCCTACATTACGAGACACACTGTGCATCTTTTTATCTCTCTCCCCATCAACTGCAACGAATTATCTCTCAACCAAGGTCAGAAAACAATACGCCGTCCTTTGCTTTGTTTCAGCTGGAGAAGACGCCACCTCCTCTCAAGAGCCGTGTGCACTCCTCGTTCACCGTGTCTTTGTCTAACGTCACGCTAATAAAAAATACATCCATAACCTAACGTCAACCCAAGTCAGAGCAAATTACTTCAACACTTCTTCAACAACAAGATAGTTTATTTCTTTATATAGTTTGGGAAACCTGGAAGTAGGTGTAATAAAACCTGCTGTTCACCAAGTTTGTATTATTATTTGGGTACAATTCAGAGAAAACTCAGTGTCCAATACTGTGAAAAATAATGAGACTGTTAATTATGAACCATAGATGGCAATAATCTATTATTACTGTGTAGATAAATATGAACATTAATGAAATACAAGGGTGGATAAAGTATGTAGACCTTATTTTGGCTCATCTGATTGTATGTTGAAATGCATCTTTCATTCTTTTTGCATATGGGATGTACAAATACCATGCACATATGTCAATTACAACAAAGGGGAGCTGCAAAAACTGTGTTAATTGGCAAGAGTTTTTTATTATCATTTAATTATACTAGTCATGTTAAACTAAAAACAAACACTCTGTTGATTTGTGGAATAGCTGGCAGAACATTAAAAGATTAATTATTGTAATCAGCAAAAGGAGATAAAAGAGGTCAAACGTTTGCTGGTCACCTTTAGTATGACTATTTTTTGCTATTCTCCGCTTCATCTCATTGTGAACTGACTAAACTGGGTTTTTTGTTTCAGTTGGCCAAAACAAGACGTCTGAAAATGTCACCATGGGCTCTGGAAGGGTGGGGCGGACATTTTTCACGACTTTATGACCTTTTATAGACGAAGGCCATGGATGAAACAATTAACCGAGAAAGCAAATCAGCAAAGTAATAGACAGAGAGATGAATCGTTAGTTGTATTGCAAAGTGATGGCACCACTCAGTTCAGGAAGCGTCTCACCTCAGGATCCTCCACCAGCGTCACCACCCGGCCAGGCTGCAAAGGACGCAGAAATAAAAGACTTTGAAACAGCTGCAAGAACTCGTCCAGTGATGAGCAAGCATGGAGAGACATCAACAAAACTTGAATAACACAATAACAATAAAACTTTTAATAATAAAACATAATGACTTGTGATTATAATTTGTTAAATGGCATCACACTAAAACTTCTATCTCCTGAAGTAACTTTAGTCTTATAAAGAAATACAGTGCAATATGGCCTCTTACAAAGTAATAAATCAAATAGCAAGTGTGGAGAGATGTCAACCAAACTTGACTAACACAATAACTTTTAATAATAAACGAGAATGACTTGTGGATATAATTTGCTAAAGGGCATCATACTTCATCATACAGTAACTTTACTCTTATAAAGAAGTAAAAACAAAAATACTGTGCAAATAGCCTCTAATAAAGTAAAAGAAGCAGTAATACAGAGTAATAGGATACTTTTAGGTTCGTTCTTTTGTTGGATACAGGCCAAATGTGTTTGATTATTTCTATAAACAACTTTTATTTACAATGTTGAATAAAACTAAATTAGCTGCCACTTTATGCTGAAAGGGGGCTCTGTTAGCCCCCTGTTGACATGGTAACGATGCGTCAGCCACCGCCACGGTTATCCGGGACTCACCTGGCCCGGTACCCCCCGGTGGTCGGTGCTGCCCTGCCAGAAGCGGCGGCTGAAGCCTTTTATGTAGCCGATCCGCTTCTCCTCGTAGGGAAAATCCACTTTCCAGATCAGGGAGCCGTAACCGAAGACCCACATGACGGGGGCCGGAGGCGGGGCGTTTACCGGGATGTGTACCGGGAAGAGAGAGAGAGAGAGAAAGAGAGGAGGGGGCGGGTAACTCGTTCACGACATCCCGGCGACTCACCTGTCGCCACACCTGAGGTAGTAACGGACGAAACCCTGCGTCGGCCGCGGCGTCAAGTCAGCAGTGTGTTGTCAACACTTCCGCTTCCGCTCAGCCATCTTCAGTATAAAACCGGACCTCCCAACACGTCGCTTCTATCTTTAATTTTAATCACCTAAATGAGTCTTGTGCTGCCAGTCGTAATATTTTATTGTTTTATTTAGAGGTTTTTAAATTCATATCCTCTGTTATATCACTGTAGGCACGACTTTGCGAGCTCCCTGCTTTTATTTTGAAAGTTCCAGGTTCTCTCAAGCTCTGTGTGTTTGTGGATCTATTTTGAAGGCAAAGGGTCAACCTGACATCTGTCCAATCACAACTCCTACACTTCTCTCTCCACCCACTCCACAAATAGATTTGTATGCTCTTTTTCTTTCTTTTTTTTTAATAACCAAACATCCATTAAATCTGTAAAACCACACTGACTAGATGAGGACTTATTTGCATGTTTACTGCACTTTATTTTATGTTCATGTTACAAAATTGTATCTTTTTAAGTTTATGTTGACACCAAGAAAACCAGAAATCTTCTTACCAACCTTTAAGAGCAGTTTCAAAGTGCTGCCTGTATTTCAAAAATTTACATATAAAATGATAATAACACATTAAAAAAACACAAAGAAACAATGGGGCATTAATACATAATACATGCATCTATATGACCTCCTGAGAGGAAAAAAAAGGATACCTTAGGAAATGTAACAAACATTTAAAAAATTATAATCTGAATGACCTATTGACCTCTCAGATCTTCAATAGACTACCTATGATATGCTCCAATTCATTTATTATCAATGAATGTCTACTTTTGCCATTACATTTGTTCAGAGGTAATGGGACAAATAAGAAAGTGGGCCTCCATCCTGACACCAGGGGGTGCTGAGTTTCTATTTCCCTCAGTGTGTCATTTTGCGTCCTCCCAAACAACATGCTCTCCATGTATGGCGTGTGAGCACTGATTCAGAACCAAATAAAGTGGACAGCAACAGTCTGGCATGTAATGTCAGCTCCACGAACGGCAGCCACGCTCATTCTGCAATGAGCAAACGGCTTACGTAACTCGCCAGGCCCGAGCTTGGAAAGGCAGATCTGTGGTTGAAATCCACAGCTGGGCCAGAAAAAAAAAAAAAAAAAAAAAAAAAGCTGCTGAGGAAACATCTGGCGTAAAGATACCCTTTGCTCGAGACACCAAAACTAAACCTGGTGCAGTGGAGCTTGTCACTGGCTGACAGCGGCAGACTAAAGGTCAGCTCTCAGGTGGGAATGTGTGTAAATGTGAGAGCGCGAAATACACTTTAAAATATATTTTTAAAAAAAGAAACACACGTTCTTGAAACCTGTGATCACCGACTCAAAATATATATTCTCCCCGCTCTTCTCTCTCTTATATTTTGCACAAATGTCATGACAGTTCCTGTCATTTGAAACAGGTTGCTATGTAAAGGCAAAGAGATAGACTGTGCAAATAATGAGCTATTTATAATAAATACAAGCCTGTGCAGAGCTACACGGACGAGTGCTTCCTGTACAGGCTAAATCCTGCTCCAAATATCTTAAACCTAGTGTACACATGATTGCTATCTCATTCGTATGTGAACTCACGAGAAGCTTACAAGCTGCCCCCGGGTTCACCTTTTGTGCAGTATTTGTCTTTAATGGGGACACATTTCTATCTTTGTCTTCACCACAGTTTCTGGCATGTTTATTCTATCATGATGTCAAATAACATTAAAATGCAGGGAACTATAAATGATGTCGTGTATAGCCTGTTTGTCGTAGAAAAGAGACAGTTTTTATGGTGAGGGATATGTTTTACTTGCTCTGAAGAAAACATCCAGTAGGTGCCTGTGAACCTGGCAAATTTATTATCTCTTGTTTGGAAGATAGAAAACAAAGGTGTTGCAGTAAATGTGAACATAACTCAAGTGGAAACATTGTGAATAGAATTTTGTGGAATTTAGTGGGGAGAAAAAAAATGCTCCTCTATCTTTTGCTATCAGTAAGGAAAACTTTTTTCTTTTAACAACTTTGCAGCTTCCTTTCCCAATACAGACCTTTAAGCAATAACATGACTTCAAGAATCCAAATGAAATCTACTGTAATCCGCCCTTAATTATTGATGTAATCGAAAGAGCCGCTGTATCAACATGATAATCAAATTAAATTAAATAAGTCATTATTCCAAAAACAATTAATGGGCGCTGGTACATAGGTGGCTTTGCCCTTGTGTCTTCCCCCATCAGGATTTTTCTCCCAGTCTCCATACATGTCACATTAACATCATGTTATTCTCATAGGCCTGCTGCCTCTCTGACAAGCACATCCTCTCTGCTTCAGTCTCATTTCCCCTCACCCCCACCTCTCTTTCTGCTCTGAAGCTGTTGCTAAACCTTCCCGTTCTCTTCCCGCAGACTTTATTTAAAAAAATAAAGAGAGAGAGAGATTTACTCCGTCTCTTTCTTCTTTATCTGACTCGCTTGTACTGGCTTCCTTTCATTTAGGCAAAGTCTGCATTTTACTCCAAAACATCTCATTTTGGTATTTCTTGTATTTAAAGGGGCACTCTGCCAATCTGTCACGTCAAGATCAGTTTACCCGACAGCCTTAGGAAACAGTTGTATGATGTTTGCCGTGGCTCTGGAGGAAGCTCTGCAAAGTTTGAATCAACAAAACATGGGACTTTGCAGAGAGACACTACTGTGTGTCTACTGAGAGTCAGCATTAGTTTCTTTCACCCCAGTCGTTCTCTAACAGTAATAAAAACGTTTAATACTTCCCTAACTTTATAAAGGTTGTATTTTTATTTTATCTGACATTACCTTAGACATATTGGTGTAATTTTAGAAAATACTCCTATGTGTTGATCTGTTCTATTCTATTGTAATTTAGTGTTTTTGTAGAGGTTGTTCCACAATAGGGACAAAAAAATCATGGTTTTTGAGCTGAGTCTGTTGCTTGCGAGTCCCCCATCTTTGTGGAAACACAACCCTAAATTGCAGGAGTGCCCCTTTAGGTGACGCTCCCCACTGTTTGCTGCCTTGTAGTGTCTGTTCCTGCTCTGAGTGGCTTTTCTTGTTGGAGACCGAAGCATCCAGGAGAATGTGTCCTGTTCTCCTTTTAGTTCTTTGTAGTCTGTGCCAAGGCCTTATTCTCTTTAACCCAGTTACGTCGTGCATCATTGAATGGCGCTTTCAAACATCCAGAGCTTCTTTTGAGTTTGTTTGTCTCAGCCAAGGCTCCACGCTGGCCAGCTTGATTGATCCCTTCTGCGTTACTGCTCACCGTGAGCGAGCATGTGCCACCACTGTTGCTTTCTCCAAGCCATCCTTGTAAAAAGAAAAAAAAAACCCTGCATGGTCTTTATCTCTTTAACCTGCTCTTTCCTCTCCGGGTTGAGCTTTAAAAAAGAGATTTCTTCAGCTAGTAGAATTTCTTTTTTCCACCATCCACCTGTAAGATCAGCTAACTAACCTCTGATATTTAGTTGTTCTCCTGCAGCGATTGAGGTCTACAAAACTCATCCAAAGGTCTCCTCCATATTGACTCATTCTAGCAGCAGTGGTTGCGCACAAGAAAAGCTCTTGAACCTCTGACTCCATCTCAGCAGCCATAGTGAGGGATTGGCCAGCTGAGCGATAACAGCCTACTATATGTAGAGAGCAGAGTTGAGTGGGCCATTTTGGGCTCTGAGGCCTTAGACTGTTTGATCCTGAACTGCTCATATGACTCCTGAGATTTCGCACACAGGCTCACATACACACTCTCCCAATGCAGCCACATCTATCAGCGAGCAGCACCGCCTGAGCCCCGTGATTCTATTCTCAGTGTAACAACTAATGATGATGATGATGTGAAGGACTGTAAGATAAGAAAGTCATTATTAGCAAGTCAATATTATCTATTTTGGCTCAGTTTTTACACTGAGGCTGCAAAAACCTCATTTGTAAAAATGTTGGACCAGCATAAGCATTGACTTAGAATAATAGAATAAGAATCATGTTCACACTGGCATGACTGATATTCTTCCTCTGTCTTCAAACGCTGCAGATGTAATAACGCAAATGATGATAAAACAGAGAGTTTCATGGATGGTAAATTCTGTGTTCTCCTTTGTCTTTGCAGAAACAAAAGCCAAACATTTGGAGCCCGTGTGAAGACAGAGGCCTCCGTTAATGCATACATTCAGAGTTTGATCGTAAAATTGACGTTCCTGCTGAATAACCCTCCCAAGATAAAAGCTGTCACTCGTTGCCAAGGTCTTCTGGCTGAGACGCTCACAATAACGTGAAAGGAGCAATGTGGATGTTTGCTTTTCTGCACCGCTAAAAGAGCAATATCCATTTTATTCATTCTCTTTTAAAAAGACCCCCCTTTTTTACAGCTCAATTAGATGACTGCTGATCTTAATTTGTTTTATAGTAATGAACCACTGGCTACTTTTCCTCATTGACTGATATCAAATAGTAAAACCTCTGTCAGCAGTGCAGTTATACGTTGCTACTTTTTCCCTCATTCAATTTTTAAGTTAGATAAATTAAATTGGGGTCATTGTAACCTTAGAATTTTTTTATTAAGAGTCCAATCATCCAACTTGTATTTTTTATTCCCCCTGCATGTGGTGAGTAGCTGCAGAGTCTCATACTTCTCCCTTGGAACTGACAACGCTGAAGGGATTTGAGATATTCTCCCCCCTAAAATTGGTATAAATAAGGCTTATGTTCGATCGCTGCAATGGAAACTAATACTCCAGCATGTCTGAGTGAGAACCATGAAGTGTTATAGGCAACTGATCAGAAGGGACTTCCTTTGGTTTCTCCCACTGCAGGAGTGTCTACTTTAAAATGATCTATCTTGGGAATTGCAGAATATGTGGAAGACCCCACAGCACAATTTGCAGTGACCTGCAGGATGTGTGGGATGAAACAAGTGTGCCTCATTAAAAAAAGATTTACAATAAACTGTAAACTGAGTTATGATGCAAATTGGGCTTGGTGCAGCTTTGCCACTGAAAGCATAGAGCAAAAATATTTAAAAATAGTCTTTTTACTCATTTAAATGTATGAATGACTCATGTGTTCAGTTTAAAAAAAGAGGCAACCATTCATTTGTTTTCACTACACTCAGAAGTTTTTAGTCTAAAGCCTCGACATTCAACACACATTACGCCAGCTCAAATTGATGGCCTGAAGCAGCAATAAAAATGATTCCACAGGTAAGTGGTGTTCTAGGAGAGGGTTTGGTTGCGATAAAATCTGACCCTGAAACAGGCTGCATTGCTATAAACTATTCAGGCAGAACTTCGGCTGGAACAAGGCTAATGGCCCTATTTAAAGCAGGAGTAGGGAACTTATTTAAAAATGACTCTTAGTCATATTTGCTATAACTGTCACTATGTCCTGAAGGTAGTACCTGAGACAGACAATCTGTAAAAAAATAAAATAAAATAAAAAATCTCACTTCTGTGGCTCCACCAACAGCCTCTAAGGCCGTTTAACAAGAATCCTGAGTCAAAAAACAACCAGAACATCTGATACCAGAATATCTGATAACAACACTTTACATCAGAAGAAGAGTGATGAAGAAAACTGAGACTGAGTTAAAAAGAAAAAAAATCATGCTGTGGGGAGGCACTTTGGAGGCAAACTCATGCAGCGTAAAGGGAGGGGAACGTATGTTTGCTCTAATTTTCAGAATACGAGCACTTTCTCCTGATAGTACCAGCAGTCTTAAAAGCTTTTAAACTGTAACAGCATCAGCTGTTTTAAACAACCCATTTGTGCATGGCCTAAAGTGCATTTAGTGTACTTTACTTTTGCTGGTTAAGCAGCTCATCTAGACGCAAAGTAAGACACGTGGCTTAAAGGTGTTGGATTTTGGTTGCTTAATTAATCACAGGTTTCAGGGTAACACGAATTAAACCAATCAGAGAGTCATCTCCCATTCCCTTTAAAAGGCAGGTGCACCTGCTCGTGCGCGAAATGAAAGTACGCCAGCATACCATCGACGGGAACAGCGGGAATCCATCAAAGCTCCCTGAGGTGAAGCAGATGTGGGATCTTACAATGTGAATAACGTGCCCTACAAATAGCAGGAAAATACTGCATCACTGACTTTAGACCAGGTTTTTGGTCAATGGCGCAATCACTCTCTGCTGCCCCAAGATAGCAGTGTGCTAACAATGTACCTGACCACATCTCACATTCAGACGAACACACCCATGGACACACTGACACACAACGTGGGTGCAGAGCATGAAAATGACAACTGCGCTGGTCAGAAACTAGTAATGACAGCTGCACTGCACTATTTACAACTTTAATTCAGGTGTAAACATGAACGTCTATTCCAAATTGCATAACAATCCATCTAATAATTACAGACACTTTACTCAAATGGGTAAATGTGAACCTCAGGTTGATGCAAGAGGAAAGGTCAAGAGATCTCTGAGCCAGATTGTGTTCCATCCGTGCATCAGATGTTGAGATATTTTATTGTATAAATGAAACTTTGACCTGCTGATGGCAACAGGGCAAATGTCAGGGTCATTAGCATATAATGTCTGGAAGCCATTAATGTCCAAATCTTTAATTGTGTAAGATTTCGTGGCAATCTTTTATGTAGGTGTTGTGATATTTCAGGTTGGAACAAAGTGTTTTACCAGCATTGCCATCCACACTGCAAGCATGGCTAAAACTCCTCAGGCAGAAAATAAAATCTTACCACAGTGCTGGTGAGAGAACAGGCTTGAGTCTGAGGTTCAAGAGTCAAAGCCGGAGCTCTCGGACAGCTGGCTTGGAATCAAAATGGAGTGAGGGCCAGAGTGGAGTCATAGTCATATCAGAGCAGAGCCGGCGTTGGCGCCAATCTGGCCGAAGAGCCACAGAGGAGATGGAGTGGAGATTGAGTCGGTGCCAGAGAAAAATTTGAGCAAAGCTGGAGCTGATGCCCATTCTGGAGATGAGTAGGAGTTGATGTCAGAGAGGGAGTCTCGCTTTTACTGAGGAAGCAGGAGCCGATGACGGAGAAGACGATGAGTGGAGTCTGAGTTGCGTCAGAGTGGAACGAACCAGATAATTGCTGGAGAGGAGCCAGCACAAAGCTGCTGGAGTCTGTACTGAAGTCAGAGAAAGAGCTGGAGTGGGGGAGGAGTACAGAGATGAAGAGGTGTAAGAGACTGGGGATTCATGAAAGTTTTCTTTCTTTCTGTCTCCATTTTATTCCCTTTCTGGTTTTAACGATGTGTTGAATTTAGAAACAGAGAACAGTGTGAAGCCGTCGGAGAAAAATTGTCCTGTCAATGAATATGTTGAGCTTGGCAGGTGAAGAGGCCTGATTTGATATGATGAAAGGGAGTCTGTCACTCTGGCTGGAGACAGAACATTTTGCTCTGGACACTTGACAGACTGGCTGCTGGTAGCCGCAGAAAAGAACATTTTCTCTCTCTTTTCTCGCTGTAAATATTGTCATCTGCGATTCTCCTTCTGACCTTTAACCATGCAACCATTTCAGAGCTCAAAATCAAATCAGTCATTAATCTAATTTAGAAATTAAATCATTTTATATAGTAGAGAAGAATCGTGAATGACATTTTTGTCCTCTTGTTCTTCCCCCAATGTTTAATTAAAGTGACTTACTGCATGTTGATCTGTTTCAGAATATCCATTTCTGCTAAATAATTCCTCAAAGATCTTCCCCACCTCCAGGAGGTGATCCATGTTTGGCGAATGGATCACGAAACTGGGCAGTTTTGTGCCAACATTGATGATTCCCAGATTATGAATCCCCTGACTTTGGTAATCCTCTCTTCATACCACCGGTTAATCAAAGCTTTCCCTCATCCTGCAAAACATCTCAAGGCCTGCTGGGTTGATTGGCACACATTCATGCCCCACTCAGGATGAATTGTAAGAATTTTCATCCAACCTTGTTTTCATCTATTGCCACCATTTGGTCAAAATACTCATTTGTCCCTGGTTTGTTTGATATCTTTGTTGAAGGTCCTGTAGAGCAATTGAAAAAAAATCCATTACAAAAAGTATTGGAGACATTTTTCTCTGTCTTGGTTGCCATGCATTTTCTTTCAGCCTTGGTTAGACAAAAATCTCCTCATTAAAGAGCTCACCCAAAATATTAACTTCAGACAACCAGAACAAATCAGGGTTCTTCGACTGATGTTTTTCAAACAGATAATTGCTAAAGTCACTGTACATAGGGCAATGAAGCAGGTGAAATCCATCCTAAACAACACCAAGATAACAGAAAAATACATGAATGCTGCGCAGTCTCTCTCATCCTTAGATGTTACTTTTAGTTTAGTTATCTTAGTGATGCACATTGAGATCTTTTTTGTGAATGACCCATTCTTCCCTCTCTGCCTCAGCCTTGTGCGGAGAGTCATTTTATTTTTCTCCTTTTTCTTAACTAGGTCTGAGAGAGAGATTATGCAAAAAACAAATAGCTTCAAAGGTAGACCAGAAAATGGTGCATTTAGTCAGTGTGCTGCTGATAACACAGAGCATGTCATGGTCATGGTGATGTGACAGTGGCAGTTATGTAATGCTCCTTAGACATACATTATCTCCCTACCTTTGATACATTTGCTCTACAAAACCATTAAAACCATTGCCCATTCAAAAAGGGGAAAAAAATGTAGTATTTTTCAGAAGAATGCCTTGTAATTACCTTACCTTACAATTAGCAACAAGTGATTATAATAATGAAAAACTTATTTTCATTCCTGTGGCTGTGGCCTCATATTTTGCATACACATATGACAATTATATCTATTTTATCCTCTAATTCCTGGGGAACAAATGCATTTCCCAGAGACATGAGATGTGCTTTATATTATGAACAAATGCACCACTAAACCTTACATCACTAACATAATATTTCACCCTGAAGTATTAAGACACATATTGACATTTGCATTATCTGTAAATGAAAATCCCTCCATGGTACACCACCGCCTGTTCCAGACTCCCTTTCTTTCACCCACCTCCTCCTCTTTCGTTTCATCTTATTGTGACAGCGTGTGTTATAAGCGCTGAAGTGGAGGCACAAATGGAAAGGAACCAGTTTGTAGCTTGCGATGATGAGGTGGCCGTGACTGCGCGATGGGTCAGATTGGAAATTTAGCCAGGCCACCGGGGGGGGGGGGTAATTGTTTTCCAGGGATGGCAAGGGTTACATGGGAAAGCTAAGGGAAGAAATGGGGGAATGAGAATGAAGACAGGGGAGGGAGGGTAAGTGAGTAGGTAAGCAACATAAAGAGCCATTCTCTCCTCCTCCTCCTCCTCTTCTTTTCTCTTCTCTTCTGTCACTTGTATCACTCTGTCCCTCCTCCCTCTCTCCTCCCGTTCCTTGTCCTTATCAGATAAGCGAGGACGCCTCCATTCTGAAGGTGCTACTAGACATCTCCAATAACTATGTGTGTGTTCATGTGTGCGTCTGTGTGCGTGCCTGAGTGTGTGTGTGTGTGTTTGCATGACAGTTATGGGAGCTTGTCATCGTGCTCCTCTAGATCAATGGAGCACAGTTGCCTAGCAACCTGCTGATCGGGAGAAAGGAGGCGGGGGAGAGAGAGAGAGAGAAAGAGAGAGAGGGAGCGAGCAGCATAAGATTAGAAAAGGGAGAGATGGAGAGGTCTGGAGAGGGAAGGAAGGGAGGAAGAGAAGTGGGTGAGATCAACAGTAAAGAATGCTGTGGTTGGACGATGGGAAATAAGAGCTGAGACAGTAGGGCTAAGCGCGTCGAATCTGTCTTTGCGTGTACTGTAAGAGTAGGGTGAGGAGGAGGGAGGCAGTGGGTGGAACGTGGGGTGCAAATGCATGAATTGTGCACAGGCGTGTGACCGTGCGTGAGCGTGTGCAACAGTAGTTTGGGACTGATGAGTTGATGTTGATACTATCGCGCTGAAATAGAACATCAAAGCGCTACCATGGTGACGCCAGCAGCACACTCTCTCTCATTTAGCTGCTGATTTAATTATCTTTATCTTAAAGGGGAACAAAGTGGTTAAACGCACTGCATTGGGAGGGAGCGGCGGTGGAGATAAACAGCGGGGAATGAGCAGGAGGAGGTGGGGATGGAGGACGTAGGGGGGTGGGGGGGTGGAGAGGGAGAACTTGGAGGGAGATGAATTTGGACAGGAGGAAATGAGGAGAGGGGAGGCGGTGATGGTTGGGGGGGGAGCAAGGACGAGGCGAATGAAATGAGAGGGAAAGAAAGAGGGATGGAAGGAGAGAGAGTCTGATGATTAGGTGTTGGTTGGCCTCAAGAGAGATGCACACATATGCTCCAGATCGTCTATGATATTTACACAGTTTCCCTCTCTCTGCCAGCGATGGCAGGAGGAAGCGGGAGGAGATGAAGGCGTGTGAAGGGAGGATGGGGCGTCATTATAAACGAAGAGAGAGAAAAAAAGAAGAGGGGGGGCAGGATGGAGAGACAGAGGAATAGCTGTACATCCCAGAGGTATACTCTGTGACTGAGTTAGAATAACATGTGGAGGCAGAGTGGCTGTTAAACTTTATGGAGGATTGAAAATGGACAATTAGCATCTCAACGATCTCACTGTCACCTGGAACACCCCCCCACACACACACCCCCTGTTGTCATAGTAACCCTCCTCTTCGCTGCTCACACTCCCTAATTCATGCTACCCCTCTCCACCGTGGCCGGAGCACACACACACTCGCGCCCTCATGCTCCAGACGCACAAATGGGGCACTTTGTGTGGGTGATCAATACAAACTATGTTCTGTGTGCCTCTGGTCTGGGGCTGGTTTTTCTTCATTGAGGGAAATCTGAATGCTGTGGCAGACAACAAGCGTTCAGACCGTCCAGTGCGGGCAATGTTGCGGCGACAGTTTGGGGAAGTACCCTCTCCCGGTTAAGCCGTCTCACAGAAAGCGATGTCCGTAAAAGAAATGGTCTCCCAAGATTGGTGCAGAAGAAGATTTGCTTCCTCTGGCCTCAGCACCTTCGGGATGAAGTGGAACGCCAATCGCAAGCCAGGCCTTACACCCAGCATCCCTTCTCAACCTGGCTAATGCTCTTGCACTTAAGCGGGAGCAAATCCCTGCAGCCAGGTTCCAGAGTCTTGTGAAAAGCCTTCACAGAGGAGTGGAGGCCTTTATGGCAGCAGATTAATGCCCACGGTTTTGGAACGAGGTGTTCAACAACAGCCGACATTTTCACTTTGCACTGATGCGTTTTAAGTGTCCCGGGAAGCTGTGACAGTGAGCCAGCATGCGCTAAACCAGCTAAACCCCGAAACTTGAGTCATCGTTAATTTCATTATTCACACCTGTGCTTCTCCCGCTGTGACATGTCAAAATGTCTCCCATGACGGGTGCGATGTTTTGGGGGTTTTATGCATGATTTGTGTGCGTGTGTGCTGTTCAGTACAGATGCGTGGACAGGTTTGTAGGTGTATTCGATGCCTTCCTGCGCTCCATGATGTCGGCGTAACTGCAGGCTGAAGGGCACTGGAGTTTTCCCTGTGAGCTCTGTGCAGCTATGATGACATTTTGGAGGCCACAAGGGTAAAAGGTGAAAGGGGAAAGGCAACGCTGTGTTCCTTGTTACCGGTTTCCCTGTTCATTATCCACTCTTAAAGTCAGTTCCTCTGCACAAAACTGCTCTGACCCCTGACCCTTAACTGTAAGGCATCGATTGCCGCTGGGCTGAGAGTGGCTGCATTGCCATGACAACCAGTAGCAGCTGGTAGGTCAAAGATTTATGGTCATTCTGATGCGCGTGGACACACATGGAGCTCAGCACACACACGAATGTGGATCAGTGGTGCGAGGAATAATGAACTATGGATCTTGAGCTTTTTTTTCCTGTTTGGTCACATGTAAGCAAGCCCACTCTCGCAAACACACACACACACACACACACACACACACACACTCACTCTCCTCTCACTCAACCTCCTCACCCAATTGTGTGCACACACGTACGCACAATCAGACGGGCTTTGTTTGGATCTTGTCGGTCACTCTCCATCTGCTGGTCAGATGATCAATGCTAATGCCTGCTGAGAGTTCTAATGACACACAGATCTATATGCAGATGGACTGCACGTTTGCTCTTGTGCTTGTGTTTAAGGCGTGCATGTGCAAGTGTGTGTGCCTGTGCACGTGTGTGGGCATCCATGTGTGCATGTTTGTGCACATGGGCTAATGTTATTTGTGTTTAGAAATTGCAATCCTTTGATGAGGACAGGTCAGCGCTATTGTTATAAATGAGAGTAAGATTGCAGGGAGGTGACCTCTCCTACCTCACACACAGAGACACACACTCACACACACACACACATATACACACATGCGCACGTGGCTGTTTGCACTATTGGCAAGTGGAATTAGTAAATGTATGAGCTACACAGAAACTCATTACAACACGATTAGAGACAAACCTCCCATTTAATCTCATTTAGAAAAGGGTGGTTGCCTGTCAAACACACTCACACATACACACACTAACTCACTTATGCGCATGCACAGATACACACACATTTGTTCCTTGCACAAAGACCACCCTCTCTGTGTGAATGACAGCAGGGGTGTGCGTCTGACTCATGAAATAATGCCCCTATAATCACATGCTCTCACCTCTGCGCAAGTACAGTGTTTTAAATGCCACAAAAGCCCTTCTACATGCACACTGTATAATCCCACTGTTTATCACACCACCATTAAAACCTGAGTTTTCTCTACATGTGGCAACTCCTCCCCTCCTCATCCGCCCCGCCACTGAGCCGTTTGTCATCATTCACCGCGCAAACTAGGTAAAGCTCACCGTCTCAAGCTCAGCTCCAAACACTGTAGCACAAACTGACATAAATGCAAGCACAAAATATGGGCGCGCAAACACAAACACACGCACACATACCCACTGGATGCTGACAGATGAGTTTTTATTTTTGGCTGTATATTCTCTCTGCTGGCAGTTCAGACACATATTACCCGTGCAGAAGCACCCCCGCACACACACACACACACACACACATAAAAAAATGTATACACACCCGGATACACACACACACATACACACATATACAGTGACCTTCTCTCTGCTGAGTAGGCAAAGAGTCAGGGGTCACTGCCTGCTGTCAGCCTGTCAGGGAGGGGAAGGGAGAGGGGAAGCGAGAGGAGGTGGAGGAAGAGCAAACGTGGTCGGAGGAATGTACAGAATGGAGCTCCTCCGCCTCATCATTCAATAAAGACTAATGCAATCAGAGGCGGCCCATATCTGTCACGCTTAATGCTGGCTGATAGAGTCGCAGCAATTTAAAATGCTCATGGTATAATGCATTTCCCTGTGCCTCTTACTGATGATGCATCACATCACGCCTTGATGGCTCTCGTAGAAACTGATAACCTGCTCTGCAGCATGCTGAATGTTGGAAAAGCGGGGCGTCCATTACGGCTGACCATTTTGCCTGTTTTTATTTTAAACAGGATTTCTTTTCTGAAATCTATTTAAATAAAAAAAAACCAAACAAGCTGAAGTTACCTGAAGTCCGCTGCTCAGATAATTATATGATATTCTTTGGTGAGCATGGCTACAAATCTGTTGCTTTCTCAGAGCGGATGTTTTTCCAAATGTGAATGTATTTTTAGAATATCTGTGCTCTCAAAAACTGTAGTGTTGAGTCATGAAAATGCTTATTTCTTATTGGCTTCAATCTTCAGCTGGAATCAAGTGTCATTTCTCAGTGCAGCTATGGGCTTCATTGTGTCCCTGTTCACTGCACTTCTTGAAAATCCTTGAAAAGAGTTGATTTCTATTGACGTCGATGGCAGATTATTTCATTCATTTCAAGAAAAAAACACATTTATGGTTCAGGGTACAAAAGTTACTCGATAAGATTGAGATGTTTGCCATTTTTTCAGTTAACATTTGGACTATCACTGTATTATAATGTGAATTATTTGTTAATTTAGTTGATTAATGTCTACATGTGAATTTTTACCTCTTATTTCCTTTACATTGAAAAAAAAGTGTTTCTATCAGAACTTTCCTTGTTTTTTTTTCTCATTGCACAGGGAAGAGATGGAAGAACGTCATTATTTGATAATGCCATATGGTCCAAAAGGTCATCCTGGCTCGGGGGTGGGGGAGGAGAGGGAGAAGGGGAAGGAGGAGCAGAGTTTAACAGGATTTGAGGAGCGGTGGTGGTTTTGTTGGTCAGTCCAATGGGAAACCAGGTGCTGATGTTGAGATAGTTTCCATAGTTACTCCTCCTCCTCCCAGTCTCGATCTCCTCTTCTCCCTCTCTAACACTCCCCCCACCTCACACATAACAACACACATGAAAACATGTGCACGGCTCAGACCTCCCCTCCACATCCCAGTGCTTTTTTTCTTTTTTTTTTGCTCAGATGTCTGTTGCTCAAATCAATTTAAGCCGTCATGTTCCAGCTGTGTGGTCACACGTTGCAGTGGGGCTCAGCCATTAAAGCTGCCTCTCCACCAGATGCCTGCATGTGCCGGGGTAAATATGTACATAAGCAAAATGTCTGCAGCACCAAACAGCCAGCACAGACTGTAAAACCCACAGATAAAGATAACTACTGCACAAAAAGAAAAACAGGAGTAATGTATGTGCGAGCATTTGCACAGTGTAAAGTGCAGAATGCGACTCCATTCACAGTTTTATGTGGAGAGCATCTTGAATTGGCTCCCACGATCAGGTCAGGGCTGTTCTTTTTACAGGGGGGTCCCAGCCTTTGGTTGCCAATTTCTCTACTCTCTACTATTCCTCCTCCTTCAGCTCCGCCGCTGGATGAAGGTGAGCGATGAAGCCGAGTGAAAGGAGTAAAACAGATGTGCCGGCGAGTCAGAGACAGACATGTACAGATTGAGGGAGAGAGAGAGGGGAAAAAGAGCAGCAGCTGGCCCAGGGAGAGCACCTCTGAGCTGGCTCGACACAGCTGGAGTGCCTCCCTGGGACCGACTGGAACAAAAAAAAAAATCTGTTTGTGTGTATCTGCATGTGTGTTAGCTGATGATCTGTGTGTGTGTTGGAGAATATCTGTATATGTGGAGACACCTGACGCCCATATGTGACGCAAAGTGCACCTCATAAGCATCAAACAGCAGATTCCCCAACAGAAGCAAACTTCGCTCTCACACACACTACGTGGCCAAAAGTATGCGGACACACTGCGCCCTCCTGTATGTGACTGATGACGGTAACCACGGCCATTTAAGAATTTAGGAGGCAATTGCTATGTGTGAGGTCAGTCCAGTTTATCCCAAAAGAATAGACAGGAATGAGGTCAGAGCTCTGTGAAGGCCAGTTAAGGTCTCCCACACCAAAACTGGGGGTCAAACCACCTTAAAAACCTCACCTATAGACCTGATTTTGTACACATGGAGGTAAAAGCAAAAGTGGCAGTACACCATTATAGTGTCCATTTACTTTTGGCCATAAGGTGTATATGTACTATGTGTGTGTGTGTGTGTGTGTGTGAGGGACAGAAACAGAGGTGTGTGAACCCTCTCTCTTCGTCCTCCTGGAATCCACCGTCGCTCGCCGCGTTCAGCCGCTCAGCATCGCTCCCGGTTCTCTGCTCGTTTTCCGCCTCCGGTAATTACGTTTCGGCTTCGCGCGGGCGGTGAGCGCGCGCCGTCCAAGGTGCTGCAGCAGCGCGCGGCCCCGCCCATCCTCTCCATCTCTAGCTCTCTCTCACACACACACACACACACTCTTCCCCTCTCTCTCTCTCTTTTCTCGTTACCACGTGACGTTTCCTCTGCCGAGTCTCGCGGAGAGCATCAGACTGCACCTTTTCCTCCTCGAGAGAAGAGAGAGAGGAGAGAGAGAGACACTGAGTCACAGAGGGAGAGAGAGAGAGAGGGGGGGAGAGATAAAGGGGGAGACCAGCAGCACCTTGTCGCCGGTGATATTTTGGTTGTTGTCCGGTAGACCGGCTCTGTCTGCCGCCGGGCGCGCGGCGGCTTCATTAATGGGAGGAAAATCGATGAGCTGCGCGCGCTGTTTGCACGGAACCACAGGATGCGCGTGAGGTAGGTCCGCTTTCTCCTGCCTGTGTGTGTGCCTGCATTGAGGGGGGGGGGGGGGCAGGAGGAGGAAAGAAAACGAGAGAAGGAAGGAAAAAAGGAAAAAGAGAAGAAGAAGAAAACACCGTCGGTTTATTATTATTATTATTTTTTTTAATTACCGTAACAGGTTGTCAGTTGTGATAAATGAGAATAATCATTTTGGGAAAAAAAGTCATCTCCGGATAGCTGAGCTGTAGTTCAGTGTCAGGCTCAGGTGATGAGAATGCCCCCCTATCCGCCGCCCACTCCTCCCCCCAACCGACCGACCGACGGTGTAATCACGGAGAGAAAAAAATGGAGAGGAGGTATGGCCGCAAATCGAAAATCAATATTTCAACCGCATTCATTCAGCCCGTCTATCGATAACTGTGATGTCGCCGCTTTTCAAAGGTGGAGCTGAAAACTGTGTGTTAAGAAGCTGTATGTGTGTGTGTGTGTGTGTGTGTTCGGTTGTTAGAAATGAGCCGTTAATTCGATAAACGAGGCGGTTTGAGTCATCCGCCGCAGCGCGCGCGGCTGCTCGCGCTCTTTGTGATGGAGCGATCAGAAATCCTTGACGGTGGCGCGAGCTGCCCATCGATTACCCGGATCATCAGTATCATCTCTTTAAATGAAACAGAATAAAGAATATAAAGCTCGTTGGTTGAGATGTGTCGCTCAGATGAACAAATGTCAGAAGTGCTTTGAAAAAAAAAAGGTTTATGACGTTAAAGCAGTCGCAGGTATGCCACCTTATAAAAATCTCCTGCGGCATGATGGGAGCTCTGCTGAGGAGGTGCTGTTTGTGAGTGTGTGTGCCAGCTCTGTGTGTGTTTGGCTCAAGTCACTGCTGTGTGGTTTCTGTCTTAGTTTTACTGTGTGTGATCAGGATGTTCATGGGCAGTGTTGATCTGGGCCTTTTAAATGTGTAATGTGACTGTGTGTGTGTGTGTGTGTGAGAGAGAGAGAGAGAGAGAGAAAGAGAAAGAGAAAATATGTGTGTGTGTGTACAAAATGCATGAGAGAGAGTAATTTGAGAATGAAAGCTTGGCTTGTTGTGTGTGTGTGTGTGTGTGTGTGTGTGTGTGTGTGTGTGTGTGTATCTGTGTGCTAGAATTTGTGGTGTGTGTGTGTTTACGTGTGTGTGACCCTGGTTGATTGTGCCGTCTCTGTTCTCTCTGTAGGTCGCTGGAGAGAGTGATGACGTGGCAGTGAGACACACATACCTCACTCACACGCACACACACACACACACACACACACACATTTGCCCACACACACATTTCAAGTTTTGCCCTACTAAGGCAGCGTGGAGGGGGAGAAAAATTCTGCTATGACGGTGTCATTTCTCTCCATTACCAATGTGTGAGCCACACACTCACACACACACACTCATACTCCGTGGGGAGTTGCCTTCATGGGGGATCAGGCCCTATCTAGGGCACAAAGATGGAGTTCACATCCTCTCCGTCACATATCTAACACTCACACAGAGGCACACGCTAACACACACACCTGGAAACTCATATGTCAGAAGTGAAGACTGAAAGAGTGAATGGAGAGAAGACGTTGAACTTCTTGGAGAAGACGCAGACATCAGGCCGAGGCGAAAGAAGATTCCCCAAGTGTGCAGAGAGGACGGAGGGAGCTGCTGTTTGACCCCCCCACACCTCCTCCTCAACTGGAGCTGTACGTGTTGGAGCTTCTCCTCACAAAGAGCACGACCAAGAAAGGAGGGTGCACCTGAAGCACGCAGAAAGTGTTCCACGAAGCACCCTACAGTTGTCACCATGAGCTGTAGGCTAGAGGGAACAGCCCAGCTCTAGCCTCTATCTTCTCCCGTGTGTGTGTGTGAGTGTGAGAGCGAGTGTGTGTATGAGTGTGATGGCGGTGTGTGTTTGGGCGGCAGCCCCCCTGCTCTTCCTGGGGCTGTGCCTGTGCAGTGTGGGGGGCCAGGCCCAAGGGGAGGTCCTGGAGTTTGGAGGCGTATCCAGCCAGTGGGGGCGGTTTCCGGTGTGGAACGCCTGCTGCGAGAGTGTGCTGAGCTTCAGCCTGCGGACTCACAGCCAGGAGGGCCTGCTGCTCTACCTGGACGATGAGGGCTTCTGCGACTTCCTGGAGCTGCTGCTTCTTCACGGCCACCTCCGCCTGCGCTTCTCCATCTTCTGTGCCGAACCGGCCGAGCTGCAGTCAGGCGTGGCAGTAAGCGACGGGCACTGGCACGCAGTGCGTGTCAAGCGGGACTGGAGGAACACCTCGTTGGAGGTGGACGGGCGACTGGAGGGATGGGCGGAAGTGAAGAGCAAGAGAAGAGACATGACAGTATTCAGCCACACCTTCATGGGCGGGGTGACGCCAGAGCTCCACTCCTCGCCCTTACGCCTCACGTCCCCCTCGGTGCGGGAACACCCGGCCTTCCGTGGCTGGATCACGGCAGTGAGCATCAACGGCTCACTGGTGACACTGGACAGCTCGGAGGACGTCACAGTCACAGCTGGCTGCGGGCCGGATCACCAGTGCCAGAACGGAGGGGTGTGCAGCGTGGTCAACGATCAGGCCGTCTGCGACTGCTCCGACACCGGTTACCAAGGCAACGACTGCAGCGAAGGTAAGGCCCAGAACCATGCTGACCCATCATATACATCTCATCCTTTAAAAACACACACACACACCCTTAAATATGCACATGCACATGCACATTCAGTTACTTTTGTGGAAATTTATTCCTCCAGTTCCAAACATCAGCACCTCCAGTGTAGACATCTATTTTTCATTCACACCTTCACAGCTACTCTGAGCTGGTGTGTATGGACCAGCAGCCTTCACAGTGCAAGACATGCATACTGATTATGTTTGATATTGATTTTTTATAGCTGCCAATGACTCCCAATTTAGTATGTACCTCCAGAGCTCAGAGCTAAGCCCCCCTCCCAAGAAGTGCAGTCAGTTCAGTGAAGCCGGAGCTGAGACTTCGAGAACAGCTGTTCTGAGCGGCATTCAGACCGTCAAGCTTGAGAGTCTGGAGATTTGGAGACAAATTCCTGAAACTCGCAGAAAAGCTTTACCTGTCTGGCAGTGCTAAATCCTCGATGGGCTCAGTTGGCGTGCTTGGCAAAACACAATAACCGTATAGATCCAATATAGATGTGGTTGCCGGCTCATGTTGAGAGCCTTTAATTGGAACTAGGCCGAGAGGCTGGAAATCAGTGGTTGTTACATGGCTGACACCTGGCTGCCTGTGTTAATGGATTTGCATTGATTCTAGATGGGCTTTAGAGGTGCCATACATAGGGTGTCCAAATGAAGTGTGCACAATCCATCGGCATTAGTTTGACCATTTTTCAGCCTGTGAAGATGCTCTGTTTGTCTAAATGTGAGTGTGTGCAGCGTGTGTTTTTTGTGTCAGTGTTTCCAACGAATTTTAAAAGAGGAAATAGTGTCCTGTCAGTAGTTCTTTATAAATATGAAGAATAAATAAACAGCCTGATGTAAAAATAAAACTTTAATGTGGAAGAGGCAAACGAAAAAGGCTGTTTCACAAGTGATTTAAGAGCTCAACTCTACAAGAACACCCTCCCTTAATACTGTCAAACGAGCCTTTGGTCAATACAAGTGTCAATATACAGGGCGCTGTAATGATGGCCATTACAAAAACGAAACAGCTGCTTAATGAACTCCGCTACCTTGTTATGGCCAGTACTGCAAATGCTTTCATTTCCCGCTGCTTAGTTGTGTGTGTCGTCAGATTTGCTTCACTTCATTCACAGAGCAAATCTGCATTCTTAATCAATAGCACTCTCAACTCTTGTGTGTGTGTTGTTTTTTTTTTAAATCTTTGTGATGCCAAAGATATCTTTCAGCTCTGCCTCAGCGATTGACATTTTAAAGACACTAATGCATCTGCAAAAAAGCGGCTGCCTTGACACGTGCCCCCCCACCCTCAACTTTCTCCTGTTTGTCTCCATCCTGACACCCAGCACAGCTGTAAGCCTCACACCTCCATTTAGCTACCCACCATATCACATCCTAGCATTTAGTGGACAGTGGGATGGCCTAAGTTACCATGGAGACAGGACTAATAAGGAGACCTCATGCCAGGAGTCTCTCTCAGTACTCCTTTCTTCCCTGCCCCCCCCCCCCCCCCCCCATTTCTCCGTCTTTGCTCTTCAGGCATCGCGTCTGCCAGGCAAATCTACTGTATATTCATGTTTGTGGTGGCGACTGTGTGTTTATGTATGACAAGCATCCTTAAGGCGCCGATGACTATTTCGACCCCTGGACTGGTGCGTGATGCTCACCAGTGCTGAAGCGTTTGGTCGATTGACAGAGGAATAACTAATGATGCGATTACACCTGCAACGATGAGTCAATGAATGGATTTGGTGCTCGACAGAAAATTGATCTTGAACTTTTCTGATTATTTCAAGTAAATAAAGCCAATAACTTGCTGGTTTCTGAATATCATTTAGATTTTTGGTTATTTCTTGACATTTTATAGATAAACCAATGAATCATTTAACTGATCTTAAGATGTCTTGATTTTAAAAATAATCATTAGTTAGTGGAAAAGCGTTCAACACGTTCAGGAAGTGGCAGGTGAAGCTATGATCAAGCCTCTGCAGAAACTCAGCACCGCACGGAGAATTACGTGGTGATCTGAGCCAGTCTAATCCAGTCTGCTGTTTTGCTGCTGGTTAGAGCACAGTGGGAAACACAGACAGCGCTGACACACACACTCACACACACACACACACACATACCTGCGCAAACACATGGAAAACAGACATTACAAACACACAAGGAAACACATTCACACCGTGCGCAGGCTTAAGCACCACCATTAGTCACAGCACCACTGAGGTACCTTATAGCTGTGCAGCTCTACAGGCCAAACGGGAGGTGCAGACATTTTACATAAAGGCTCTCACCAGATACAATACCTGCTCTGGACGGGCACTTTGTCGCTCAACAAGAGGCTACTTGTACCTTTTAAGGGGCTGTTTTATATTCCTGGAGATGGACTCACATTTCCATTGTGAATGATGCCAAGTGTTGCCGTGGAGAACAAGTGCCGATATACTTTCTTTTTTTTCCCTTTCCCCTCTTGGCTGTAGTGGCCAATGTAGTAGTAATACTATAAAATGGTTCCAGTTAGGAGGTCTGCTCAGATGGATATATATCGAGTGAGTGGTGTTTTCCCGCAATAGATTTGCTATCATGTGGAATCATATAGCATTTTCAGAATAAATTATACTTATATTCTACACTTGATAAAAACGCAGCGACAGATAAAACATAACTGGGTTGAATTTTGCTGCAAGACTGAAATGGAAATGCAAAGATCCCTTCCAGCTCCCTTTTTGAGTGTTGGAATAAGTGTGATGTTTCAGGCTGGTGTTTCACTTGTCTCTTCATGGTTTCTCAGATTAGCATTTCAGGCTTTAAGCAGAAATTGCTGCAGGGTTTAGAGTGTGATGGTTAGATGATGGTGGAAATCGAGAGTGGCTTAATGACTGGTTTCAAAGCGTTACTTTATGTCTTTTTCTCGCTGGCAGTGATATTTGTGTTACTCATGGACGTTAGTTCAGGAAAAGAGATTCAAGGTACAGATCTATTTCAGCGAACCAGCAGCTTTTTTTTAAGGCAGAAAAAAACAGCAGCAAATGGGGCCGTTTAACAAGAACAAGGACAACAGAGTGCAACAACATCTTCCGATGCTTGGTTCTTATCTTAGACCTCTCTGAATCACGGAGCTCATTCTCTGAAAATAGTTCAGAGATAGAGAGAGGGCTGAGAGGAGAGCTGAGCAGATGATGTATTATTCGTGGATGGCTTGGATTTGTTCGAGGGCCGTGTTGCGGTATGAATTTTTTTTTTTTTTTTGTTAAACCAGCCTCTTGCACTGTTTCGGCCTGACAAGATGCTGGCTCAGTGGGATATTTGTGACCACAGGTTTTGCAGGCGAAGCTATTATTCATGCATTAGCATCACTACCGGTAAATAACTCCAACCAACGTATGTCAAAATAAACGAGCTACTCTGGAGATGAAAATGCAAAGGCCATATCACAGAGGGTGGATGGAAAACTGGCAAAAGGAGAGCGGAATAAAAGCTCAGATTAAAATTCCTTAACTTGATTTGAGACTTGATAGCAAGAACATTTTTACAGGTTCAGTTCTATATTTCTTGATATAGAAAAATGCCATTTAAACAGCATTTAAGGTTTTGTGAAATGTTGATAGTGTGTAGTGGAACCACAGTGATCTCTTTGGAAATGAGGGCGATCGCTATTTGCAAGTCCAGGTTTTTATTGTTTTCTGAGAGTCAGCCAAAGTCGGGTATAAAGGTTTATCTCGTGCGCGATACCTTGAAGTTATTGTTATTTTGAACCCCGCAACCTCACTGAAGCTGCGCAATAAAACTTTGAGATAAAATTATAACCCTCTGAAAATTAGAAAAAAAATCCGTTATGAATCTTTAATATAGAATGAATATGCTTCGCTTGAGGAAAAATGGATCCTAAGGACCGCGTTTGAAGCCAGAAATAAGCAATTTGGCTGTGGCGGTGCTAGTTTCCGTACACGTTTACAACTACATGATATCTTCAAGGCTCCCTAATGATCCACTTTTCTACACGCGCTTATATTTTGCAGATTTGTGACCGGCTTAGACACATTCATAAAGTAATATATTATTATGTACTGTAAGCATTATTTTCTCCCCCGAAAGAAAGTATATTACATCTTTCATACCAGAGTGGGGAGAGGGCTATTTATCAGGCTTTTGTTCCAAAGCACAGCAATATGTCAGTTCTGGAGAAAAAATATATTATTTGAGTTACGCTGTTAGCATGCTAATGGCTCCACCTGTTTCTGCCATGCTACTAGCGCAAGGGCAGAGGCAAGGAAGCACTCAACAGAGCGCACAGCACAGAACACACACACTTTCACATGCACACACAGACAAACACACGCAAACACACTCAGTCCCAGTATTAAACCACGCATGCCCCCTTCGTCCTCCTGCACTGCTAATCCATCCCTACATGTTTTCCTGCTATTTCACATCATTATTACTGCCATAGTCAATGTAAGTGTGTGTGTGTGTCTGTATGTGTGTGTGACAGAGCGAGAGAGTGAGGGAGAGATTGTGAGTGTGTGTGTGTGTTGCATGCTTTCTGTCGGGGGGCTCTGGGGAGAGGAAGCGGCTGCAAGGTAAGTTTTGGGGTAAACGGCTCTTGAATCCAAACGTACAGGTAGGAAAGTATATTTTCGCCCACACCCCCTCCACCCTCTGTATCTACAAGTGTGGGTGGGTATGTATGTGTGTGGTGTGTGAGTGTGTGTGTGTGCGCTTATGTAAGTGTATCTGCACACATGTGAAATCATAGAGACTTTTATTTATTTATTTTTTTTTTTTTTAAATGTGGCTGTGTGCGTATACATATATATGTATATATGCGTGTGTATATATATATGTATGTGTATATATATATATATATATATATATACACATATATATATATATATATATATATATATATATTCATATATTTATATAGACAAACCTCAGTTTTGGCTACCAAGTGCAGCATGGTATCCATTGTGACGTTTGCGTGGACTTTGCATGTATGTTACCACGGTAACCCTGGACGGGTGTGCATGTACAGTAAGTAGCCATGGTAACCCAAGGGCTTAGCATGCATGTTAATGAATGTCTGTCTCTCTCTCTCCTCGCCCGGCTGCGACACCTTTCCAGAGCACAGCTACACTCCAGGTAGGTTGCACTTCTATCTATCTATCTATCTATCTATCTATCTATCTATCTATCTATCTATCTATCTATCTGTCTATCTGTCAATCTGTCTTTCTCTCACTTATGTCTTTGTCTGTATTTAAGTTCTCTTTTTCTGCTCTTTATTCAAACATCTCTCTTTGCTTCTCTGTGTGATTCCATCTCTTCCATGTTCTTAATTCTTTTAAAATAATTATCTAAATACACATTTCCCTTAGCTCTGTCACCATCTTATTTTCTCCACCCTCTCTGCACCCATTTATGTCTTTTCCATGTTCAGTTTTGTCCTTTTACTCTGGCTCTCGTGTTTCCATCACATCTCAAGTTGTGGAAATAAAGTACACGGTATCCAGCGTAAATGTGTTTTGGTCTTTGTGGGTATGTATGGGTTGGTTGCTGAGATCTGGTAAGTCCAACATCTCATGTGCTATCATGTGAAGTGGCTCCAGCCTCAAGATTACAGAGACACACAGAAACTGTACTGTATACGACCTGGTTCCTGTGCAAACGTCTGTGTGCGTACCTGTTTGTGCGTAGGATCGCTGCCTAGGATGAGTAAGTGAAGTCATAGCAAGTTTTTTTTTTTTTTTTTTTTAGACATTTGTAATAGTTTAGAGGGCTCGCACACACTCATGCGCACACACACTTTTACACAGAGAAGTTAGCCCTAACCAGCATGTCACTGAAAAACTTCTGTATCACCAAAACACATACATGCACACACACATATATTCACACACACACACACACACACACACACTTCACGCCCCATGATCCTTTGCTGTGCTGACTGTGCTCTTGTCTTCCTTTAAGGTCTGGCACACCTGATGATTGGCGACCAAGGTATGGCCTCCTCTTACCTCACTTCCTGTTGTCCTCTGCTATACCATCACCCCCTCCCTCCTCACACCCACACTCACAACCCCCCCCCCCCCCCACCACCACCACCACCCACCTCCCCTCTCCACTTCATCACCACCTGGCGCGGAAGGAAGTTGTCTCTCTAGGCACTGAACTAAGGTCAGTTTTTTTTTTTACCCCCACACTGTAATTGAGATTTCTTCGGCCCCATTTGGTCTCATCAGAAATTTCAGTTTTAATTTAGGCCGAAATGGATGACTTGGGCATTTGCAGCGGAACGATTAAACGATGATAAATGAAATATGGCCCTTGAGATTATTTTTTGGTTTTTGATTTTTGAAGAGCGTGATGAGCCTGAGAGCAACTTCTGCTGGCATTTTTATATACTATAACCATGTCTGCTGATGTGGGAGGGTGTGTACGGCTGCGGGTTGACGGCGCTTGGCTGGGTTAGACTTGGCAGAGCTCCAGGTCATGGAAATGGAGCCGAGGCCCGACTGACCGACTGACTCCATGGATGGTTTGAATTGGTCTTTACTCTTCCACCTCATTTCATTTTCTCTCATCTGTATCTAAGAGTTTGGCCGAGTGGATGGGAGTGTTGAGCGTGTGTGTGTGTGCGTGCACGATGTATACATATGTGCGCATGCATGCTTTTACATCTCAGTTTGAATCAATGACTGTGGCAGTTTTCGCAGAAACACTCCCACACCCGCATCCATCGATGGCTTTTCATCGGCTTCCAGCATGCCTTGCTCTGGCCGTCGCTGCTCCTCGCTCAGAATCACGTGGGCTCCCGCCGGCGAGCCCACGTGATTCTGAGCGTGTGTGAAAGCAATGCTGCTGTACCTCAACTCCCCAAGTTGTCCAGTGTTTTTGAACACAGCCCAAGAACAAGTGCCACCGCTCTGCCTTTTTGAACATTGTTCACCGATGAACAAAACTCACTATGCCACCTCTCTCTTCTTGCCTTCTTTCTCCTTTCTCTCCCTCTCACTGTTTGGGACACCAGCCTCTGTGAAGTTCAGAGGTACCCCCCCACTGATTTTTTTTATCATGTGTATGGCTACTGGGCTGTTCTGGATGGTTTTGAAGTTGAATGTATTGACAGGCTGTATGTATGGAAAAACGAACCTTCAGTGCCGTTTGGCCTCAAGGTTCTTATTCGGGGTTGCCATTGAATTTCAAGGTTTCATTTTTGGTAAGGTAAGCTGTTGATGCATGCATGTGTGAGCGTTCTCACATTCGAGCGTGCATGCGTGCGAATGAATAGGCGTTCCAGCCTACAGTGCTTTTGAAAAAGCTGAAGGTAGGTGCTGCTGGATCGGCCGGCTCTGCATGACGCTGATGAATACACTGATTGACCCACATAAAGACGGGCCTGACCGTGACAGGCTGATCTGCGTCTCTTGTGCTCTTTGATTGGATGAGAGAGGACATGATGACGGCTGTCTCCCATTGTGACAGGGCTGCCTTGTATTCAGTGAAATGTGCTATTTAATGAAAAGCTCATCCAAGGCGGCGGATAGAAATATCTCGAATGGAGCACAAACGGTGGCTTCAACCACCTATCACAGCGAGACATCTCGATTCTGACAAGTATATTTCTGTCTGAGCTTTTTTTTTTTCTTTTTTGCCATGTTTTGATGGCTAAGTAAGCTCCTCCTGCTGGAGTTTGTGCCTTAAAATGTCTGCCGTGAATCATCCAGGTGGCAGTGAAAATTTAATTTCTTCATCTGGCTTATGCTCAGCATTTTAAATCACCTACTTAAGCACCGACATGTATTAACATATGTTTCCAGCATTATTACACAATGTATTCAGTGTGTTTGTGTATAGCGGATGCCCTCACTATTAGGGATGTTTGGATTGTGATAGGCTGAAAGTAGGACTGTGGCTGATTTTTTTTCTTTTCTTCTTCTTTTTTTTTTTTAAACCTTTTGAAGTCTCTTTCAGAAACTGTACACATGAAAAGGCTATGCGTGTGTGCGTGCGTGTGTGTTTGTGGGAGTGTGTTTTTGCTCTGCATACTGAGATGTAAAGGCTGTCAAATGGTGAAGACGAAGCCTAGCTTAGGTTAGCTCAGCGTAAAGAGGCTTTTTGAGGAGCCCGCAAAGCTAAAATGAGTTTCTTTGAGGGGGTGGATCGGGTGTGGGGAGGGGTGTCTTAGAGAGATATATAGCATGTGTGTCTGCTTGTGTGTGTGCGGCTGTAGAAATGGAGAAAAAGCGACTGCGCCTGTGAGAGGAGAGCTAAAGGAATGAATGATAGAGGGAGCGGAGAGGGAGAGAAGGAGGCGAGGGAGAGATAAAGTGAGTCGTCTCCTCTCCTGTGATGTAGAGCAACCGCCTGTATCTGCAAAGGGACAGCGGTGCTCCCGTCTGCCCTCCCAGCCCAGTCATTCTCCAAAGGGACAGCAGCCCTGATGGGGAGCCGCGGACCTTTCCCCTCCTCCATAAAACACAACCATCATTCTCCCTGGAAGCGATACCCGCAGATCACTAATCACTTTGAGTGGGTGAAAATGCACGAATTGTGGAGGGAAGAAAGAAAAGAGGGAGCCAAATTGGATTTTCATAAGTATCGAGCAGCCAAAGGAAGAGGGGGAAATGGATTTTTTTTTTTTTTTTGAAAAGTATTGAGCAGCAATAATCTGGATGGAAAATGTGCTTAAAGCCAAGTAGCAGATTTTGCCCTTTCTCTTCTCTCTGTCCAGCCAAGAATAGACCGTGAAGGGTTCTTGGTGAATGAGTGATTGTAGGTTCTGAATAGGATTGAGAAGTGACTCTTTTGGGCGTAATTGGCAGGAATGCTCGTTTATGATATTTATCTATGAATTTGTTTTTAAAAGCTTTTAGCTGGGCTGTCCACTTAATAACGGCTGCTCGCCTGCATGTCCGAGTGTTCTCGATATCAATCCGACAATCTGTGCGCGGCATAAACAAGTGGTCAGCCTCGCTTGAAGTGACCTTTACTCGCGCGCTTACGTGAACGGACGGACAAACAGACACACACTCACACACAATAACCTTTAGAGAGTGCCCGCTGAGTAGGTGAGTGAGTGTGTATTCAGTGTAAATATGCATGAGTAAGGCTGCCTGCACATATTCTTCACGGTCAGTGGATGAAGGCAGGAGAGGGAACGAGGTGTGTGTGTGTCCGTATATTTGTGTGTGTGTGTGTGTGCATGTGTGAGTGTGTGTTCAGGGGAGGTGGATTGTGAGTCATCACTTGTGACTCATAAAGCGTCGGCAATCAAAGCGGCTCATTTTAACACATTGTCTTATGGCAAAAACACACAGATGGAAGCACACTCAGGCACAGGATACACACACGCACATGTTCAGTGTCACACGCTTTGGGTTTCTCTTGAAATTGTCTTTTGTTTTTGTAGCTCCACCTCTCTCTTTCTCTTTCTGTCTTTCCCTCTTTCATGTTCTCTCTTCCGGATATACACATGTGCGTGCTCTTCTCACAAAAACACACACAGGCGCGCACACACGCACACGCAGGGGACGAGCTCCGTGCTGACTCCACCATATGTGGTGTTGGGAGTGGTAGCAGACGCCAAGACAAGAGGAACCAGTCAGTACCAGCAAAGTACAGCATGTCTCCTACCTCTTACTCATCATCATCTAACAGTCCTAATAATAAATCACACAGGGACTGATTATCCTTTAATAAAATGTGGGCACTAAATAACAGATATTTTGTGATTTTAATTATATCTTTACAGTGTCTTAACTCATCTCAGGGGTGTTGGTAATTAAACTAGTTGATCATCTGAAAATTAATCAATACCAATTTAGATGAATGATAAATAATGTAAGTTTATAAGCAAACATTCACGAACTCCAGTTTCTCATCGCAGAGAATTTCCTGCCTTCTTCCCCGTTTTATATCCTTTAGGAACAGTCATTTTCATTATGAATGGATCTGTAGATTATTTTCCTGATCTGTCAATTAATCATTTTGTTTATTGAATATCAGAAAATAGTGAATAATGATAATTTCTCAGAGCCCATGTTGTTGTCTACAAACATCTTCTTTTGTTGCCAAAATGAAAATATTCTATTTATTTATCATTTGTGCTGAAGAACAGCATTCAATAGAGAGATAGAGTTTCTGTCAATTGACAGAAAGATTGATTGGCTAATCTGGTAGCTCTTTGCAAATAAAATATTGTTTGGTTTGGGGCCTGGTGCTCCGTTTGTGGTAATTTGAAGATGTCACCCAGCAACTTGTTACTCCATTTTATAGACCATCAATCAATAAACTGAAAACAAAAAAAAGATTATTTGGCAGGGAAAGTAATCATTACTTGCAGCACAAAAGTACTGAAGAAAGTTTCCTTTTGTTTGTGTCAGCAGTGTAGTGTAGCCCCGTTTTTTTCTAAGACAATTCTCTATTGTATTTAAGAAACGTTGCCTTTTAAAATCACCAAAATACCTTGTTGGGATTCACCAAATGTCTCCAACTTTTAGTAAAAGTCTGCGAGTCCTGAAATAAATACTGTGATACACTGTATATTTGTTGATCAGGATTTTTGCCAGATTAACATTAGCCACTATAGTTTGCTTGCATAATTTCGCAAAACGGGCAAGTGAGCAGCACCCATCTCGAGGTGAGAGAGAGCCGCTTGGTGTTAAGAGGCAAGTGTCTGGTGATTGGCTGCCCGCCCGCCTGACTGGCAAAAATTTGGCTCCTGATGGCCACATCTTGAGCTGTGGATTAAAAAAAAAAAACCCTGTTAAAACTAAGTTTTGCCGTCTCTGGCCATCAGTACCGATAAAGCAGTCACAGCAAAGTTTTGATTGCAAAATGCACAATTTTTCTACGTATACCCTTTCCACTAATGGGACTAATTCTGCCTCTCCTCTCTGCTACTAACACCCATTATAGTACTGTACTACAACACTCATTAATGCTTAACACCCATGCAGCTCTTGTAATGAAAGTCCCGGCACCACATACAGAGCTCTTCCCCCACATTATCAGGGAGATGCACGGCTAAAGAATTCACCAAGGGGAATGTGTAGCAATCCCCACTCGTAAATGTATACATTTATTGGTAATTGTATGCAATTACCATCCCGTTAGCAAGAGTACACATTTAACATTTTCGCACATTCGCCGCAATGCTAATAGGAGGCACACAAAGCCGGTGCACCCTGTAATCGCCTAAAAATAAAGACATCAAACGGACTCCCCGTTTACAGAGGATGAAGGGGGAAGATAGAGCGGAGGCCGGCTTCAAATGTGGGAGGGAGGGTGGGGAGGAGGGGTTGGGCGGCGTAGGGTAAAGGAGTGTAGAAAAGTGATGGTGAGAAAAGATAGGGGCGCATTCAGAAAGTGGGAAAAAGAGGCTTGGGAAGAGAAGGTCGGAGACGCGGAGGGAGACAGGAAGGGAGATAAGACTGCAGCGTTTCTCAGCAGGGGCGCCGCATCTCTCCTTGGGCTCCCTGACTTGACACAGTCTCGCATCAGCCCAAATGGTTTTCATCAGCGATGCAGATACCTCATCAAACACGCACACACTCCCACACACACGCACCCACACATCCTTTTTAGGAAGAAAGTGAAAGAAACAGGCTAGTCGCTGCTCCAATTGTCTCTTACCTGTTCTAGCAATTTCCATTGTGTCTGGTTTGGGTGCTGAGGGCAGTGGCCCAATTGGCGATTCACTCCAGTACCCCATCTGGCATTTGAAGTTCATTTCTTTGCTGTTTGCCAAAACAAGAACAAGCACACAAACAAGTGCACGCACACTTGCACTCAGGCTTTTGCACACGGGCGTCCATTTACTTGTGGCACTTGTCTGGCATGACCACGGCAACTGAAATAGCTACGGCGTTAATTAAAAAGCCATTACGTTACCTTTATGAAAAGAGGTGTTTATGCTCTTATTATTTGTTAACAACCTGCTGTAAGGGGTTTCATTAGGGATGTGTGTGTGTGTCTGTGTGTGTGTGTGACAGTGCTGCATGTGGAGGAGGAGGATCTACATGCATGCAAATGGGAGCACCGTTGTTCGTCTGCGTGGGTATATTTAACTTGATGCTTTCAGATCAGTTTGGCTGCCTGTGTGCACAAATACATATTTTTTTGGGGAGATTTCTCCGCGACATGAAGCATGTACGTGTGTTCACAGGCACACCTGTGCACGCGCATGTGTGTGTCTAACACGGATGAAACTGACTCTGATCTTATCCAGCTTAAGACAAATACACTGTTCAGCCTGCAGACATTGTCATGGAAACAAGCCGGTTTCCCTGGGTACCAGAGAGAAGGCCAAATTCAAGCTACAGACAGAGAGAGAGAGAAAGAAAGAGAGAGGAGCATAGATAAAAGAAACAAAAAAGGGAGAAGAAATAAAAGATTTGAACATAATGGGAGGAAGTGTGCTGCTGGTTGTTTTGTCTTAAAGTGAAATTCAAAGGGATTAACAATATAAGATATTTAGCTGTGTTCTATTTGTGACTCAAGGAAATTCACTTTGAAATTCACTTTGAACAGATAAGACCATATCTGCTCCAAAACAATCGTATATTCAGTATGTTTATACTATCAGTGAAGCGAAAATGCTTCTTTTGACTGTTTTTTATCACCACAAAAAGAACATCTCTGCGTTTTGAAGACATCACATTGGATTTATGCACTATAGGGCTGCAGCTACTGGCTCTTTTCATTACTCACGAATGAATGTAATGGCCATCATCATGATGAGTAATTAGTCGATTTTGGTTACTTTTTTAATGCATTAATAATTTGCATCATTTTTCAAGACAAAACTTGATGCTCCCAGCTTCACAGAAGTGAGAATTGGCTGCCTTTTACTGTCTTAATTATAATAAATGAAACATAATTGGGTTTTGGACTGTTTGTCAGACAATACAAGAGAAATTGTAACGGGCATCTTCATTGTTTTCTATTTTATAGACAAAAGGATTAGTTAATGAACCATAAAATAATCCTCAGATCAAGAGATAATAATCACGAGTTGCAGATCCATAGTGAATAAATGGTTTGATCTATAAAGTGCCAAATGTGACATATTTTAATGTGGCTTCTTCAGAACTGAAAGATATTCAATTTACAGTAAAGAAAAAAGGTGCTTGAAATTGCTGAATAATTTTAATTAATCATTTCCTCTCTGGCGTTACCTGTGGGGCCGGTCACGCTGCTCTCAGAACTGGTGCCCAATTTTTTAAACCGTATATCTTGTGTCAGGAATGAATGCCTTCAATTTAACAACAACAACAACCCAAAAAAAAAAAAAAAGAATAAGAGCTCAACGTTGCAGACCACCAATCTGTCACTTGTGTCCTGACAGTAATATCCTCCTCTACAGTATTGCTCCCTTGGCAGTGATGTGATAGCCCAATCGCTTTCAAAGCCAGATGCTGTATATCACCGAATAGAGATGGAAACGGCAGTCGTAGCCTTTAGTGAACTTGGCTCTGTGGATTTTCACACTTTAACTTAATATAGAGACTATGCATACGTTAGCATACATTTACATACATTTCCTACGCTGGTCATCTATCTGTATACTGTATGAGCGCATAGTTAATCCACCTGTCTGTTATTAAGGAGGAGGATGCCTTCATGCGGGATGTTTGACTTTATGCTGTGTGTGTGAGTGTGTGTGCATTTGCGCGTGTGGACAGTCTGAGAGGAGCTGATAGCAGAACTGCATGGTGGGCTAAAAACGAGGTGCAGGGGAATTGCAGTGTGCTATCTCCAGAATGACAGGGCTGCCATGATTGAGGCTTGCTACACTAGGATTTAGATACACCAGCATTTTTCCCTTTTTTCGTTCTCTCCAGCCATCCATCCCTCGCTTTTCTGCCACTCCCTCTCCTTGTCTCTCTTTCTACCCCTCTACCTCTTTCCCTTCTTCTCTTCCATTTTGTGTCACCCCTCTCAATGAGCGTCTCAACCTCCTCCCATACGCCCTCCGTTTTTTTTTCCATCCCTCCTTTCACATTCCCCCTATGCATCTTTCCCTTTTTCTCTACCCTGCATCCTCTCCACCCTGCTCCCTCTATCAGGTGCTGTATAACGTAGGCTCCCCTGATGTGCTCCCAGCCTCCATCCGCCATTTTGATTCAGTACAGCTGTCCATGATAATGTACTGTTCACTCAATCACTCTTTCTCTCTCTCGCCCTCCTTCCCCATCTCTCTTCCTGTCTCTCTCTCTCTCTCTTTCTCCATGAAACACACATGCACACACACATTTGCTGTAGCCCCTGTAACACAGGGTTGCCATGGAAATGACAAATTAGTGTGTGAAATGCTGAGGAGACCCACGAGAAGACACACACACACACACGTCTGTGAGCTCACCATATGCACACAGACACACGGAGAAATCCAAGTGATGTGTGTTTGATCGTCGGAGGGGCGGTGCGGTTGCAGCTGGTCCCAGCAGCAGCAACCATCAGATCAGTTATTCTCTCTCGCGCGCGCTCCCTCGCTCTTTCTCTGCCTCCCCACAGACTGCCTTATTCATTAGTGTATTAGTTTAATGATAGCCTTCAAAGTCCAATGCCAATCACCCTCCATCTTTACATTTTTGCCTATTCCCAATCCACCTATAGCCTCCGAAGTTATTAATTGCCTTCTCCTGCAAGTTTCTTTTTTTATGACACGGTTTCCTGCCTCCTTGTTTTCCTCTCTCCTTCTTTCCTTTCCTTAAGTAACCCCATTTAATCAGATCAGTCTCAGTGAGATGAGTAGCTGTTTTTGTTCGGTGTAGAGCTGCGAAAAGAAGAAAAAAAAAACGCTTTCACTCAGATAGGGCTGCATCTAAAGATTATAATCAGTATCACTGATAATTTGATTCAATTGGTCAATTGAGTGTTTAGTCTGTTAAGTGTCTGACAGCAATGAATAAATGCCCACCAGAATGTAAAATAACATCCTCACTTTGATCATTTTGTCTAACAGACAGAACAAAATCCCAAATTATTCAGTTTTCAGTGATATAGAAATGAGAAAAGAAGCAAGTATTCAAATTTAAGAAGAGCCAATAAATGTTAAATTATAAATTAAAATCATACATTTATTTAGATGTTCATTCAGATAAATGTTTAAATACCAATCTGTTGCTGAAAGGTGCAACACGACAACGGTGATTGATGAAAGGAAAGACAACATACCTGAAAAAATCACAAGAAGTTCACGGTTTTAACAAGTCTTTCAAACTCGCACTCTTCGACCCACCTGTGTGCCAAATGGCATCCTGTTTTTTTTGTTGAGTTGTGAGTGAAGTGTTACTATGGCTGAAAAAAGCAAGTAAACATCAATGACAACAGACACGAAACACACCTGCAATGACTGATTATTTGGTGCACTGAATGAATGTTAGAGATTGTAGTTTTATAGTAGTATAGTAGATTGTAGTTTTAAAGGTTGCTATCAATTGAATCATTTTCATTCATGTCAATATTACCTATCAGTTTATTTATTCAAATCATTCGGCCATCTTTCAAAAAAGCTACAGAAATAAAAAGTCAAAGAAATCTCTAAAGCAAAGGACATATTTTAGCAACTGTGTTCAGAGATTTAATTTTACTGTCAGAGTCTAATCAGGGTTTCTCAGCAACGTAAAGACTTTAGAACAAAGAGAACAAAACAACCATCAGACTTTTCCAGCTATAAAACCAGCGGTCACATTTGAAGAAACATGAGATCAGACAACCAGCAATCAGCAATAACATAATCAAAAAATAAATCTGCTGTCCACATGAAATGAAACTATCTACCTTGAGAGATTCCTTTTTCCCTCACTTACTACCTTCATTTAATCACAAAGTGTCATCGCGATCAAGGTCTCTTTTTCAAGAGAGACCTGAGAGCGATGAAGAGGAGAGTCGTATAAAACACAAAGATAACAGAGCTTAAAATCTCCAAAGGAAATGAGACATTTTAGTTCGAGAGATTTCCATTCCTCTCCTCCGCTTTTTCCTCTTCTCCCTCTTTCTCTGTGCTCCTTCATCCTCCCGCCCGCTCGCTTTGATCGACAGTGCTCTCCACAGGATGAAGTGTGACATGTGGTGTGTATGTCAGTGTCTGTCTCACTGTTTACTCTGAGCTAATACTGACTCACTCCATTAATCTGAGCTACAACAGATCCACTCCAACCTGCCCACTTGAGAGCGCAGACATGTGTGTGTCTGTGTGTGTGTGTGTGTGTGTGTGTGTGTTTTTGGGCGTGTCTGCTCGCCTCGGACACATGCGTGCGCGACACATGTTCCCCTTTGTGTCGATGTCACCCAATATGCATTTTCCTGCCTGATTTGTGTGTGTGCGCGGGCCGCCGTTGTTGCGGGCCAGAGCTTCCAGATCGATGCAGAGATGCTTTATGTGCTCCTGTCTGGTCTAATGACATGTCTGTAAATTAGCAACAGAATGGTGGAGCACCACACTGAAACTTAATGGCACCTCTGTAAATTACCGCTAGAATGCTGCCGGACGGCTGCGTGTGTTCTCATTGTGAACAACTTGGCTTCCCGCTCCCCACCTCCCCTTGCTCTGCCACCTCATCTACATTTGTCTGCCTCTGTGTGTGTGTGTGTGTTAGCATTTGTGGCTGTTCCTCCTGTGTATGTGTGTGTTTTTGTGTGTGCCTCCCTCCTCCTCCCACTCTCTCTCTCTCTCGTTCCTCTCAGTAAAGACTAGCCCGAGGCCCTGGGTTGGTAATAGCTTTTCTGACAGCAATACACCAATATTTACAGAGACCAGCACCCACCCACACCCCTGCACATTTCATGCACACATAAAAAGCATACCCTCGCCGGCGAGCCCCGTACACATTCACGTGCTTGGACGCAAAGTTGCACATTTTTTTTTGTCTTTTATATTATTCCTCTTTTTGTCGCATGCTCGCGCGCTCTTAATTAACATGCTGGGAGGGAAGGAGTCACACACTAGGGGAACTCACACACATGCTGGCAAGCAACTTGTTTCTCACTTATATACTGGCATTCACACTTTTTTTTCATGCAGCAGTAGCAAAGAAAGACAATTGCTCTTGAATTGTGATTTATTCTCACTTTTTCCTTCTCATTATTCTCTCTGTGTTATATTCACTCAAGTGCAGCCGATTCCATTTCAACACTCCTCTCTCTGCTTCTCGCTACCTTAATAACCTATTACACTTCAGTCTATTCATTACGTGGCACCCCCATCTTCCTCCTCCTCTTCCTCCACCTCCTCCTCCTCGTCCTCTCCAGCGGTTCCTCACCAAGTGTCTGTCTTGCTCCAGCCTGACCTAGTGTGTGTTAAATTCCCCTCTGTTCTCCTCATTATCGTGAACTACAAGTTGCTGGTTGTGCCAGAGGCTCCTCAGAGCGAAAGATTTAAAAAAAAAAAGGAAAAAAAAAAAGAGGCCAACAAGCTGTGCGCAGAGAGGAATGGCGTGTGAAGGGAGGTGTGAGAGATACGGGGACGGTGGTGAGGAGAACATAGAGTGGATGCGGAGGAAGGGTGATGCTTTGGGGTTGGGGGGGAGGGTGGATGGGTGTGAAGGAGACAGATAATGTCACCCCTGCTTGTGTATGCCGGTACAATAGTATGATCATTTTCGGCGGGCAGATGTGTGTGTAGGTGTGCATATCTGCTCCTCGGCTGGCTGTGTACTTCCATATGAGTAGGTGTGAGAGAGCAGATAAGAGAGTGTGAGCATAAGGATGATGGATTGCAAAACCTTGGTCTAGTGTCCTTGGGGGTCACTAAGGGTGTGCAAGGTAAGTCGCCATTGGCTCTCTGCTTGTTATTCTGAATTCTAATTGGACGATCCCGCCCCGCTTTGGCTGCCATGACGCTTACAGGCTGCTGTTCTCCATCTTCATCGTCAGGTTTTTTTTTTCCCCCCATCCCTCTCAAGACCTTCCCAACTTCGACGACATACATACGCAGACACGCACATCCTCACGTTTGATGATCATCACGAAATGAACCATGTTGTCAAACAAGACCACATCACTTCAGACTGCCAGCACAGCTGTTCTCTCAAAAGAGAGGATGGCAGGTTTCATAACGAGTTTGGAATGCTACAGACTCACGACTGTCTCTCTCGCATCCACACTGTTTAATCTCCAACCCACATGAGTGATCAAAGCTTGTTTACACACCACTCCATGGTACGATTAGAGGTATGGAAGGAAGTGTTTCTTCCAAGTGCTGGCATCAGTGAGGCTTTGCTTGACAGTAACAACATTTTCAGCATCTTAAACAATATGTTTTGTGCCGCACATCCGAATCAAATTTAACCAGGCCCGGCAGAGCTTTGTTTTTACCGGCTGGCTCTGATGAACACCCACCATTTTATCATCTTTGAGCATATTGTGAAGAGCAGTGTGGGAAGAAGCAACACAGCTCGGATATTGTGCTAATCATTACAATAATGTCAAGCTCGAGTATAATGGCTCCTCTTTCCTCTTTCCTCCCCCACCTCTCCCTTTCCATCCCAGCACGCGAGGAGTATGTCGCCACCTTCAAGGGCTCTGAGTACTTCTGCTACGACCTGTCGCCCAACCCCATCCAGTCTAGCAGCGACGAAATCACGCTCTCCTTCAAGACGCTGCAGCGCAACGGCCTGATGCTGCACACCGGCAAGTCAGCCGACTACGTCAACCTGGCACTGAAGAACGGTGCCGTGTCGCTCGTCATCAACCTCGGCTCCGGGGCCTTCGAGGCCCTGGTGGAGCCCGTCAACGGCAAGTTCAACGACAACGCCTGGCACGACGTCAAGGTCACCCGCAACCTGAGACAGGTAACCAGACAACGGGAGGCGGAGGAGTGATCGACCGAGCAAACAGGAGAGGAGAGGAGGTGTAGAATTAGTTACGCTACTGAAGACGAGAGCTTTGAGGGGTCATAGGGAGCGACAAAAAACATGTTGTAGACGAAAAGAGGGAAGCATGCTTGGATTTCAGTTAGTAACAGATAAATAATTGACAACAGTTTTGATAATTATGATTAAGCCTTAAAGTAATTTATCAAGCAAAAATGCCAAACATGTGCTTGTTCCAGCTTTTAAAATGTGAGGATTTGCTGCCTTTCTTTGTGCTGAATAATTGTAAATTAAATATGTTCAGAATATTGGACCAAACAACAATTTTGAAGATGTCGTCACTCTGGTGATCTGTGATGGGCTTTTTGAACCACTTTGTAATATTTTATCAATCAAGTGATGCATTTTTTAAAAGATTTTACCTAAAATTAACATGTCATTTAATTGCAGCGCTGAATGAGATTGCCTGTTATTTAGTGTCAGTGTGTGTATGACTCTGGTGAACCGCAGTGACTGCTGCAGATGTTTCAGGGGCAGTGGGCAGCAGAAAAGACTATAGTCCGCAGCAAGAAACTAATCAATGTAGAAGCTACGGTCAGTGGTCTGTTGTCCAACTGCAGTGATGCTGTGGTAGGAAGAAAATACCTGAGGTTTTGGTCTTAGTTTACAGTGGGTTAACCACCAGACCAGCACCGCTTTCAGCTCTAGGTGAGTGCTTTTTCAATTGTGGGCGTGTGTGTGTGTGTGAATGGATGTAAGTGAGAGAATGTGTGTGTGCGCGAGTGAGCGAGAGCGAGCTAGAGAGCGATGAGGGTCACTCGCACTCAGGTGCTTGTAACCCACCTGTGCCCTGCCTTTACCGTTTGCCTGTTTGTACTACTAACTTGACTACTAACTTTACTAACCTGCTAGTGAAACTAACCACCATCCATGGAATGATTCATTCTACTAACCTAACCTGTGCCCTTCTCCTAGCGAAACCACTCCAACCAACCTACTAACCTCACCAGAGGCCTTCTAGCTTTCCTTTTTTTGTTCCCGAAGTTGTTCTGTTCACAGTTTTTTGCTTTCCTTTCTCCCCCTCTCCTACAAAGCACTCAGGCATTGGACACGCTATGGTAAACAAACTCCATTGTTCGGTAGATATCATTCTAATTGTTTCTTAGTTTGGGTTTGCCCCGTGTCTATTTCCTTTTGAACCATAGACATCAAAACTAAACCAATAAAAGGATAAATGCGGTTGGTAATCTTTTACGCTTAAAAAGCCCCCCCGTCCCCCCTCCTTGCCAACCACTTCTTTTTTTCTTTAAATCCTCCCTACCCCCCCTTTCTCTACCGTTTTTTTTCCACCCCATCACTCTGTGACTGACATGTAGGCGTGAACTGATTGGCTCATCCCTCACCTGCACGCAAATGGCGAGCCCCCCCCCCCCCCCTTTTCCTGCATGGCGTGACTCAAAAACCCTCCCCCTCTCTGATTGGTCCGTAAAATGGATAGAGAGGACCCTCCTTCCCCTCTTCTTTCTTTTCTTTTCTTCTTTGGATTTTCCGTCCTCCACTCTGCCACTGCATGTTCTCCATGGTGCCTCTGATTCATCCTGTCCTCTACTGTTGATTTTCTTTTTTATATATATATTATCAACTGTGTCCTCCTTGCCAGCGGTTGCATGCAGAGAGAGGAACAGGCTGCATGTTTCTATATTTACGTGTTATGCGTGTGTATGTTGTGGAATGAGCCGTGACCCATCTAACACCTGTGCGTGTGCGTGCATCAATATGTGTGTTCGTCCATGTGTCATCTCATCCAGAACTCGCTGATCTAACAAACCCCCCCCAAGACCACAAACTAACTAACGAACTAACACCATCATCACAACTCACCCTAACAGCACAATAACATAACATCATCACAACTACTAACAGCATTGAAACCATTAACCCTAACCTCAGTAACCCAACACAGCTTGGCCTGACACCACTTAACACTACTGTGGCTGTGAGCAGTGCAACAACTAACAACTACTAACGAGTAAATAGTACTAACACCTATTGTATGGCACGAAGAAGCCTGCGGAGACTTTACTAACACCCTGCCTGGCTGGGCAAGTTTGCCCGGCAATGAAAAGCACCATCAGTGAGAGGGAACTTACTGTTAGTGGGGATGTAGTGTAAAGAGCCCACAGCTTTTACGGGCAGTCGAACATGGTTAGTGATGTACTGCAGAGTATCAGAGCGATAGCACCGTTAACTGTGACTTACCTGTGACAGGGTCGGCAAGCAGTGCAAGCTAAAAGCCCCCATGCAGGCTATTATACAGCAGAATGGGCTTGTTAAATTATAAGAACGCCAGCTTCAGTGTCACTTAAGGTGGAGCATTAAGGAAAGCTGTTGTTAGTATATTAGGATGAAATTGCATTTTCTGCTTTCAAAATAAAGCAGCTTAGACTGCGGCAAAGGCATAAGGAGGAAAACTTTTGATGTGAAGTGTTGAACTAGCGCACACAGAAGAAGCCTTTTAATGCAACGCGGCACAAGTGTTCTTGGTTTTAGTCTGTTTTGTCAAGTCAGCAGGGGAAGAATGACAGACTGTGATTTTGAAGGCTCGGCATTGAGAGTCAAGTCACAGTCTATCCACCAGAGGTGGCACTGAAGCTTTGGGTATCAGTAAATCTTTGTTAACCACACACAGGATCTAGTTCTGTACAATAGATGCTGTTGACAGGCAGAAGCAGAAGTGCAGTCTGAGTCTAGTTAGAGAGCACAATGTGGTAGATGGAGCTGCAGAGCGCATTACGAACTGTAGGCAGAGGCAGTGATTCAGCTGAGGACAGCAACACATTTCTAATGTCAGTGAATCCAGCAAGGCAAGAGGCAGCACTACTCAATTACACCACACTGATCCAACCAAACCAAATCAAAGTCCCAACAGCACAACTGGCCAATTCCCCAAACCAATCAGACCCTCTCCCCACCAGAATGCATACACATTGGTTACCAGAGTACCGGGGGCTAATTTGGCTGGTCAGCGCCTAGCTAGCGCTTAGCGCTGCCTTTGGTGTGAGTATATAGCGTGTCCTTTCCCTGTGCTTTGTTATGTAGGTGACCATCTCTGTGGACGGCATCCTGACCACCACGGGCTACACCCAGGAGGACTACACCATGCTCGGCTCTGACGACTTCTTCTACGTTGGAGGAAGCCCCAGCACCGCTGACCTGCCCGGCTCTCCAGTCAGCAATAACTTCATGGGCTGCCTCAAAGAGGTGGGATGAATGCAGGATTCATGATGTGAATGAGCCCCCACAAAGAAAACACATTCAACATACTCATACTAGTGTTAGGCATTATGGTTGGCAAAAAAAACAGCATGATATTAATACGATTATTTTTCCAGGACTGGTATGTGTTCACATACAAAATAGTCAAAGTGCTCTATATGAGACAAAACTGCACACATGTAAAACAACATCTTCAATAATTAATGAAGTTAGTTTTTAACTACAATTTGCTCCGAATTATTCATTTAGACTGAATGAGCTACTGATATATTCTCCACATGATCATTTCTTCATAATGCAATTCCACTGAAAGATGATGAAGGATAATATTTAATTATTACCTAGTTTATTCACTCGCACTGCACTTATTTCTGTTTACTCTCAGATTTTCAGAAACTCATATCATCTTTTTATCTCACATTCTTTCTTTCTCTATATCTCCTTTCCCTTTCCGTCATGCATCACGCAAACATTTTACACACATTATTTTATAAAGCACACACACACACACACACACACACACAGAAATGCTTCCATTTGGCAGACTCACACAAACAGTCCCAGACACACACACCCTCCCCAGCATCAGAGAGAATCAGTGATGAGTGTCGTTGAGGGAGTAGATACAGCACTAAGCACTAACATGCTAATTAGCTACGCCACAGAGACGCTCCATCCATCCGCTGTGCTTGAAATGGGCCACAACACTGCAACAACAAAAAACTCACACGACACACCGGTGAAAACACACTAACACACGCGCACATGCGTATAAACACTTGCGGATGTATGCACGTGCGTACATGAGCGGGCGTGCACGGATATGCCCACTAAGACACACACGGACGAAGATAGTCAAATGCAAATAAACGTATAAATGTGCATACGCAGCACTTGACACAACAAAACTCCCCGATACATCCTCGCACCCCTTATACACACAGCATGTTTGAGTCTCCCTTTCATTCACGCAGACTCACACAGAGGCATAAACAAACAACCAAACAAGCCGACAGATGATGTGCCAAACAGAGAGCTATCTGTATCGGTGGTGAATGCGCTCTGTGTTGCTTCATTAAGACTGATGGTGTTTAAACGAGGCTGCCGCTGTCAAAGTGAACCCTCCACTGGCACATTTACATATTTAATACGATGATATGATAATCCATGTGAGCAAATTAAGATGTATGCAGTGAATCACGCGCATGAATGATCACGGCTCGTGCATTTCACGGGGCGCAGGCACACACACACACACACAGGCTAACACCATTTTGCACACTTGCGGCACTTATATTCAAGAGTCACCTTCACTGCTGTGCATACAGACACAAAAGCGAATGATAAACAAAAAATAAACATAGAAGACGTTTTTATAAAGTGGCTGAGTTCCTCACAGGTCATAGAAGGAGGTCTGGATTAATAAAGCAGAGCCTGTGTGCGCCCGTCTCGCTCGGCATCAAAATGCTCGGCACAAGCGCGCTCGTTACACTGACGGCGCTCAGTCAGAGAGCGTACTGTGTGCGGGAGAGGAAAAGGGAGAAACAGCGGAGGGGAGAAGAGAGAAGGAGTGAAAGCGATCATGCAAGAGGCAGGGACAAACGGGTGTTATCAAAAGATGAGGATGGAGTGTCTCGCTCATTTTAGGGGTTGTCACTTTCATATAAAAATGCCAAAAACAGTTGAATAAAAAAAGTTCCTTGGGTTGAAAGATTGATGGATGTGTGGTCATTTTTAAATTGCCTTGTCCTCTTGTTAGCTCATCGGCATTGTCGTTTTTTGGCGTTGGCGTTTTTTATGTCTGAGAAGGTTAATCAAAGCATGTCTTTGCTCATAGTTGACCTGCGGGGAGAGTACATCTAGTGACCAGCAGTGAAGATAAAGGCTGATTTTTTTCTTTCATCCAAAGGTGAATTAATGTTTTCCTCTTTTCTTTCAACCCCGTCCCCTGAAGGTGGTGTACAAGAACAATGACGTGAGATTGGAGCTGTCTAGACTGGCTAAACAGGGAGACCCAAAGATGAAGGTACGCACTCCAGACAGCATGTGAAACTTGAGCCAGACAACACATTATCCTCTTGTAGAGATTTTAAGTAAATGTGATTATATTTTTGAGAAGTAGCCGCAGGCGTTTTGTCTTTCAGTGAGCTCACAGC
>JBAJHX010000024.1:4900068-4910806 GCA_037176925.1 Amniataba percoides | reverse complement strand
AGGGAGACCCAAAGATGAAGGTACGCACTCCAGACAGCATGTGAAACTTGAGCCAGACAACACATTATCCTCTTGTAAGAACACAGACATGGTTTTGGACCACAACCTCCTGTCAGGCCCTGCCACGCTTATACTGTAGAGATTTTAAGTAAATGTGATTATATTTTTGAGAAGTAGCCGCAGGCGTTTTGTCTTTCAGTGAGCTCACAGCTGGGAGCAGCTGGCTTTATTTCTGTCCCAGACCACAAAGGAGCCATTTTGCTCAATTTAACCACCAGTTTGTTTTTATGCTTGAACCTTTGAACCTTTATTTGTACCTCTACGGTCCCCAGGTAAGTGGGGTGGTGTCCTTTAAGTGCGAGAGTGTGGCCACGCTGGACCCCGTGACTTTTGACACGCCAGAGTCGTTTGTGGCGTTGAGCAAGTGGACAGCCAAGAAGGCGGGATCGATCTCGTTTGATTTCCGGACCACAGAGCCGAACGGGTTGATGCTCTTCAGCCACGGCAAACCCCGACAGCAGCAACGCAAGGACCCGCGCACGCCTCCCACAGTCAAGGTGACAATATACACACTTGTGAAACACACAAGAAAACTTAAAGCTAAAGAAACAAGAGTAGAAGTCTACATGCCATGCAAGCTGCACTGAGATACATCTTTATCGTGTTCACCATCTTAGTTCAGGGTACTAGCATGCCAACATTTGCTAATTAACAGCTAAACATAAAGTACAGAGGCTGATGGGGATGTGATTAACAATGCATATAACAAATTAAGATTTTGACCTGATGATGGTGATGAAATCTCCATTCTGCACAAGCTCTATGAAGCTTCTGAAAATGTATAGGTTTACTAATCTCCAGTAAAAGCAGATGACATTGCGCAGAGAACCTTATTATGAATTGTTAGACTGGAGCCCAATCACCTTATTGTGACTTGCAGCTACAATTTGCATTTTTATTGCTTGCCATAAACGTCCTAGCTTTTTACAGAATACTGATGCCGGGTCTGCTTGGCTTGCAGGTGGATTTTTTTGCCATTGAGATGCTGGACGGGCACCTGTATTTGCTGCTGGACATGGGCTCGGGAACCACCAAGACCAAGGCCATCGACAGAAAAGTCAACGACGGAGAGTGGTATCACGTGGACTTCCAGAGGGACGGACGCTCAGGTACGCTCGCAGCTCTCTCTCCACTCCAACGCTAACCTTGACCACAGAGGTTGATAAGAATAACACAGGAGTGGAGGATAATGATCGGGGGAGATTGTACTTCAACATTTAATAGTAAGAGCCAGCCTAGTAAGACCATTTGGCTTCCATCTGCATGCTGAGTCTATTTAACTCAAACTGGGGTTATTGAATCTGATTTTAAGGGTGCTGTATAGACTGTTTCTAAAAGAATCAATATGCAGTAATACTGTAAAATTGACTGTAATGTGTTGGTATAATTACCAAACCATTGAGAGTATAATTAAAGCAATTGGTTTCCTTTCTCCAGTTGTTACTGTTAGTACTGTTGAAATCTTGTAAATGGCCACATTTGCCATTAAGCCCATGCTTCTTGTAGGAGATAAGCAAAACAAAAGTACACAGTGCTGCTGGCTGTCTTTAAGTAATGTCATTTCCCTTTTATATCATATGTATTATATCCCCCTGTAAACACACACACACTTTATACATGCCTGCATTCATTTATACAACTCCAGTATTTTATAGTAATATAGTTACTGATTATAGCAGTGATAACTGGTGGTGATGATGATGAGGAGGAGTACAAAGAAGGATGACGATGTTAAAGATGATGATGATGATGATGATGATAGCCGTGGTGGCGGCGGTGGTGGTGATGACAGCGATGATCGTGATGAGGATGTTCACGCTGAAGGTCATAATGATTGCTGAGGTTGTTTTGATGAACACAGGAACCATCTCGGTGAACAGCGTAAGAACAGCGTACACGGCTCCGGGAGACAGCGAGATCCTGGACTTGGATGACACTTTGTACCTCGGAGGACTGCCTGAGGACCGCGCCGGACTCATCTTCCCTACAGAGGTGTGTGTCCTCATTTTATTATATCAGAGCTGCAGCAAAGAGTAGATTGATTAATTTAATTTCATTTAAAAAGCAAATATGCCAAATATTTAATATTTTGGATTTTTGGACTGTTGGTTGAGATAAAAAAAAAAATCATGATGTCACATTCAGCTATAAAATAATTGTTAGATGTAATGTTGGTTAAGAGTAATAGGAAAGAGATAACAAATATGAACTGAAACTTATAAAATAAATATAATATACAACATATATCTCATTTGGCCTGCAGTGGAGGTGAGCACTAGCTTTATTTCTCTACATTTCACAGTTTAAACCATGATATGTGGAAGAAAGCATGAAAAGTTTCTTCCCTAGATTATAGTCTGGACTTATCTTATTTGAGTTTTTAATTAAAAAAATCTCAAAGTTAAAGAAAGATAACTTTGATATTAAAAAACTTTATATAAGCAGCTTCTATAAAAAATAAATACAGTAATAATGTAATATAATAGATAAATATATATTAGAGTGAAACTATGAGAACTGAACAAGCTACTTGAACAAACTAGGTTTAACTTAGTTTCCCATCAAATGAGGCAAAATGTTGTCAAATTCCTACCGGTGAAACTGCTCAACGCCGGTCACCTCTTTCTCAGGTGTGGACAGCTCTGTTGAACTACGGTTACGTGGGCTGCATCAGAGACCTATTCGTGGACGGGCAGAGCAAAGACATCCGGCGGCTGGCCGAGGCTCAGCGGGCGGTGGGAGTGAAGCCTTCGTGCTCCAGAGAGCCGCCCAAACAGTGCCTATCCAACCCCTGCCAGCACAACGGCATCTGCAGGGAGGGCTGGAATCGCTACGTCTGCGACTGCTCGGGGACGGGTTACCTGGGCCGCTCCTGCGAGAGAGGTGAGAATGACGCGGTGGAAGGACGAAAAAAAGGAGGGAGGCGAGAAAAACACTTCAACTGGACTTTTGGCAGCCTGTGCAATAGTTGGCACGAATGCTAAAGTCACATTTTCACAATAGAGATGAGTAAGCTGGTTAATTACAGTCACTAAGCGGCAACATTTTGTGAAAAATTAATAATATGTCATGATGCAAAGCACAGTCATAATGACAGCCTTGTCATTTACTTTTTGGCTTGAGAACACTGAGTAATGCCAAAGGAATGAGTGACAGAAGACAGATGGCGTGGGGCGGAAAATCTGAAGTTTTAAAGTCAGAAATAACTCCATCAAGTGTGGAAGATATATTACGATCATCAGTTATATTGGGCAATAAATTTTTATTCATTATACCTTTAAGTTATGCTTTTTTTCCCTTTAAAAGGCCCATCCTAACAGATTACATCAGTGTGACAGTACTTACTCTGATGTGCGCTAAAAACGTACCTTCATAAAGATTTATAGCAGATAAAAATGTGACTAAACTATTCAAATAAAAAGGCCTTCAAATTGGGTTTAGATAAGTTTACCCTCCCTCTGCGTCTGATGATGGTGGAGAATAGGAAGGTGGAAATGAAAAGAGAATCAGCAGAGGTAAGGTGGAGACAGGAAATAAGGGGAAAGCGAAAATGAGCCTGCTTGCTCAACGACAAAAAATAATAATAATAGCGCTCCATTTCTATCTTTAGCGGGGGGTTTTTTCTACTCCAAAACACAAATTTTTCAGTGTGAAAGTGAGAGCAGCAAGATGGAGGCAGGGAGAGGAGAGGATCAAACGGGGACGAGGAAGGGGAGGCGGGAGCGAGGCAGAGAGCTCGCAGACAGGACTATCGGACCGCTGTGGATGTAAAGAGCGGGAATCGATGGGAGAGGAAATGTGCAGAAAGCAGGGAGCAGGATCTGTGACAGGGGAGGGTGGGAACCGCCGGGCTGGAACCGCCATATGACAGCAGGTGAGGAGATGAGGAGGAATGGGAGATGGGACGAGAAAAATCTGACGCAGGGAGAGAGAGAGAGAGTTATGAGAAAAGGTATGAATTCAGGCCAAGCAAGAGAAATGGAAAGTGGGAAAGATTGGCAGAGGGACTGATACGGGGCCTGTTGAAAGAAGCGAGATGGAGTCAGACAAGGAGAAGAGAAGAAATGTTGTTTGTGCCACAACTGCTGACGCGTCTCAAGTGATGATTGTACTATCATCTAACAGGAGATATACACACACAAACGGGCGCGCACACACACTTTCTGAAAGGTGTTGATATGAAAATGTTTTATTTCGGAGGACAAACATCCGCAGTGTATGTTTATCGTAGCGATGCACCCTCTCTCTCTCTCTCTCTCTCTCTTTCTCTCAGCTTCTTCTCCTCTATATCTTTTCTTCGTCCCTCTCTGTGTGCACTGAGGGGTCACTAACTGGTGGTTCAGTGGATTAAAGGAAGCACAGATGGAGAAGCAGATGGAGAGAGTGATTGGCCGTGTTTACGCCTTCTACCTGCGGTTTCTCCCTCTTTTTTTATGCCTCCCTCATTCTCTCCCTCTCTCCTTTGTTCAACCCCCCCTTTCCATCCACCCAACCACCCACCCTCTCTTCTTTAATGAACAAAGATGGTCGTTTGCGGCCTGGCTCCAAGATAATTTTTTTTTTTTTTAATTATTTGTAAAGAGTCGGTCGCACGCATATTTCTCGCGACACGTTTTCACATCGTTTAACACATTTTCTGTTTCGTTCCTCTTGCTCCTTTGCTGCTGTTCACACTGGTGGGTTACTTTTTTTCTTTTTTCCTCGCTGTTCTGCTTTTGCTATGGAAGCTCATTCCTGCCAGAAAAAGAAAAAAAACTGATGAATTGTTTGGAAAGTTTTATTTTAACACACTAATGGGTAAAAGGTTGAACTCCACAAGTTTTACTAACTAATTTATCAAAATTCTGCATGTTACAGCATTTAATAACTATAGCTAAGCCTGACTAATTCCAGTCAATCCACAGTTAAAACTAACACACCCTGTATATAAGTGAAGTTCATATTGATCTCAAATAATACATTTTTTTTAGGATTTAGAAATATTAAAATGTTGAGTGAGTCTAAATGACTTATTGTAATGAGAAATCTATGCTAATAAAACAAAATGATTTAATAATAAGAAGAAAATGTAGTACTCAATGAAATGAATCAAGCACAAAAAGAGAAGAAATGAAGTGAAAATAAGATATTAAGTCAAGGCTGCTGAAATTATGACTGCTTCAGTCAAAATAAGTCGAGACTAAGTCAAGATTTTGACTTATCAAATCAAAGTGATGAGGTAGAAAAGGATAACACACACATTTAATTGTAAAACACCCAGGTCTATGGTAAACTCATTCAGTGCTGTCAGCAGCTCAGCGAAGCGTGTCGACACTTCAAGATACGTAATTGCCTTAACTCCCAGCATCAGCAGCTATTTTATCACGCTGCTCTGTTGGATCTGTAAATCCCAGGTACCGCTCCGTAAAGCAGAAGTGATATTCCATGTTGCTGTCAACAAATCCCAAGAATAGACTAAAACCAACAATAAATCGATTCTACTAACAAGTGTTGTTTGCATAGCACAGACCTCCGTTGTTTTCCACTGGGTGTTGTAGTTTGAGTCAATCCAACATAAACTATTCAGACACCATAAGTACTCATTACTGCCTTAAGTCCCCATCAAACTCACTGCTTACTCCTGTTTGAGTGACATTTGCTTAAAACACCAGTGCCCAGCTGTTGTAGGAAACCCTTTGAAAAAAATGAGATTACATATTGTTAAAGGTCTTCAGTTAGAAGCCACAGACGGGGAAGAAAATAAACTAACAAATTGTTGTTGTTTTTTTTTCATTTTATGGGATAATTGACAACAGCAAAAACATGGAACATTGCCAATCTTGTCCTTTAACTACTTCTTCTGTTTGCACGGTGCATCTGCTGCGTGCCGCAGGCGTCGAAACAATACGATATGCGACATGGCGAATTTTTCCTCCTCTTCTTTTTTCCTACTCGTGGTATAAATGGACTTCCATACTTTGCTCGCTTCCCCCTCTCCCTCCCTCCCTTCCTCCATTTGCCTGGTAGTGAGTCAGGTGCTGTGGTTAGGAAAATTTAGTCAGCTGTCTCCCTTATCAGAAGTGTGTGCACGTGTGTGTGTGTGTGTGTGCGTGCGCCTGCATGTGTGTCTGTTAGTAATGTTATCGGTGATATAACAGGCCAACCACCTCCTTTTTTCCTCAAGTTAATGAGGGTTCATTTACATTTTAGCCAAGAGCTTTTCTCCCCCGTTCAACCCCCCCACCCTCCTCTCTCTCTCTCTCTCTTTCCATCTTGCTCTGTCCCTATTTTCTCTCCCCCTGCTCTCACTTTACTAAACCCTCCTCTGTTCACACTTAAATTCACTCACTTATTCTGACATGCACACACACACACATTCACTATCTCTCTCTCTTTCCCTCCTTCTCGGCTCATCAGTATTCATGAGGCCTCCCTCTCTTCCTGTTCTCTTGTTTTTTGCCTTGGCTCCAATCGTCTCCCACGGAAACAGCGCGAGAGAGTGAGAGCGAAGGGGAGAGAAAGCGAGGGAGGAATGGAAGGACGGGAGAAGGAGAGGGAGAGATAAAGGTGCAGAGACATGGAGAGTGTGTTTAGCTGTGTATGTAATTGGCCAATAAAAAACAGGGTCCTCGGAGGTAAACAGTTTAGCGGTCGGGGATTGGCCCCAGCAGGTAGCGCGGAGAGAAGATTATGAATATGTAAATGAGTATGCAAAAGACATTAAAGCGGGATCACCTGAGCTTGTTACATTATGACTCCAGGGTCTGGGATGTCAGCGACGGTGGCTAACACACTCATCGCCATGCATTCTGATTTAACCGGATAATAGGGACAGCCAACCAGCTGCGGCTATTTTTACATGCTCTTTTGTGGGGGAGTGATGATGAATTAAGGGTGGAAAGTGATGGGATAATTTCGTGGGAAGCAGGTTTCGAGCTCCGCCATGACCTGGCAGGGGAGTGTAGTCACGCCGCTTACATACTTTGTCATGTTTAAATCTGATTCACTCAACGTCAGAATTGCCTTTGTCTCTTCCCACAGCGCGTGTTTACTCCTTGTCAATCTCCTCTTTTTCCCTTTTTAATGTTTTTTTTCTGTATGTGTTTCCACCCACCTCCCTCTCCTCCACCACCATCTCTGCCTGTCTTTCACATTCACCCTTCCTCCCCCATTCGCTCCTCCCATGTCTCTCTCTCTCTCTCTCTCCTCGTCTTGTGCAGATGCGACCATCCTGTCGTACGACGGCAGTAAGTTTATGAAGGTGCAGTTGCCTGTGGCGATGCACACCGAGGCGGAGGACGTCTCGCTACGCTTTCGCTCCCAGCGGGCCTATGGCGTTCTCATGGCAACCACATCCCGTAACTCCGCAGACACCCTTCGTCTGGAGCTGGATGGGGGCCGCGTCCGACTCACTGTCAACCTAGGTATACACATGCGCACAAACATGCAGATTCTCCAACATTATTTTAATTACCTGTCAGGGGGATGCAGCTGATACTGGCCTCTTGGCTATTTCTTGAATAGGAATGTCATTAAGTGTTGATTAATAATATATTGTCCCTAGAAAGTAAACTCTTCCTGATAAGTCTGCTGCACTGTTTACAGTATGTTGCACATCGAGGTTTTACATACTTTTCTTGACTGACTCCACTTAGCTTATCTTAGCACACACCAGCTCTCAGACATACACAGTTGAAGGTTAGTGGCATTGTTTTTGTGTCGAACAGAGGGTCAAGCCTCAAGCTGCATTCTCTGCTCACTCCCAGTGGACCTGTGCATCCCCAACACCTTCAGCGATCAACACAAAGTCTCACAAACTGTACGAACCCAAACACAGAAAGAGAAAAACTGCAGGAAAAGCGCATCCCTTTCCTCTTTGTACATGTCTCCTACTCAGCCCGACTGCCAAACACGTCTCCATCCTCACTCTCTCGCAGCCACTCACACATACACACTCCCACGTGAATTCAAGCACACTCACATGCTAGCACACACTTAGACTAACAGAGGGGTGCATGTGTCGGTCTCTGGTTGTCTGCAGCCACGTCTTTTCTGTGGTTGACGCCACACGACACACCAAAGCATCATGGGTGAAAAAAATATATATGTGCATATATATTTAAAATACTGGGGCTGAATCTTCCGACCGTTTGCGGAGATTTGTGCTCTGGGTGGTCGACAAGAAATATGGGATGTGTTCGATGTCATCAGACAAACTGACACACATGACCCATCTCAGTCTCCTCGCTGCTTTTAGCGGTGACTGAAACTGTCGCTCAGGCCAGAGCAGCCGATGAGCACACAGCCCGTGCTGGGACACACACCGCTCTCCTTAACGTGTAAAACTGTTCACTGTAAAGACCCACCAATTCTGACTTTCCCCCTCATTGGCCAAAAAAATCGCCGTCACAGAGAATTGCATTTTGCTACACACTGTTGTAAGAAAATACACGGTCCAGCTTGAGGTCCTGTGACAAAGGAGAGTGTGTGTTTTCTCAGCAGTGTGTGTGTGTGTGCGCGCGCGTTTTTTGTACATAAGCGTGCAGGGTGTGTCGATGTGCGCGTCCCCAGGGCGTGGAGAGTATGTGCATGTGTGCAGCATTAACCCTCTGCTCTGCTCTCCCTCCAGACTGTATCAGGATAAACTGTACAGCCAGTAAGTGATCCTCCATCTCACCTAACCCCTCCCCCTTCCTCTTCCTCCTCAGTATGTGTGCGCGTGTGTGTGTATTTCTTAATGTGTCTGTCTGACTATTTTTCACTCCCTGTCTTGTCACATTGATCTGATCGTTATCCCTTATTCAACATATCTTTGTGTCTGTGTGCATATATGTGTGTGTGTGTGTGTGTGTGTGTGTGTGTGTGTGTGTGTGTGTGTGTGTGTGTGTGTGTGTGTTGGACAAGAGAGGTGCACATATGTGCGTGTTCTGTGTCTGCGTGTTCAGCTACACCACGGGAGCTGTGTGATTTTTTTGCTGAGGGCCAGGGTTTTCCAGGTCGGCCATTTTAGCAAAGAAGGATAGACGGAAGGGAGGACGGTGGGGGTTGAGTGGGAGGGTGGGGGGAAAGAGGGAAAAAAAAGAAAGAGAAGAAGGAGCATGTGGCGTTCAGGTAAAATTAGGTGCGCTGTGAAGTGTGAGTTAGCGAGGCAAAGAGCGGTAACTGGTGAATGAATGCAACTCAGAGCTGCAGGGTAATTACTTCTCCTTCATGCCGGAGACAAAAGAGGTGTTGTCCCTCTGTTTCTCTCCGTCACACCTTCATCCTGATGTCTAGTCTAGTTGCTTTCTTTGTTTTCCTTGTTGTTTCTCTCTGAACTCTACGTGAGGGATTTTTGGGTTGTGTTTCATTCAGTGTGTTTAGTGTGTGTGAGTGAGTGCATTCGGTGTTCTTTTCATCGCTCATCTGTGTGTGTATGTGTGTGAGTGTGTGTTTTATCTGGTTGTGTTCTCCTGAGTGTGTTTCTGTTCATGCTGCTGTGGTTGGAGCTGAATCCCTGATGAAGTTTAATTCCCTCACGTGGAGTTTCTCTCTGTCACGACCACAGAGAAAGTGTGAGAGAGAGAGAGAGAGAAAGAGAGAGAGAGACGAATGCACTGTGACGGCAAAGAGGTGGTGAAATGGACGACTGCAGTTGCCATAGAAACCCTACTAGCCACACAGCACTGTTGCTATCCCGCATGTCTCTCGGCCAATTTTAGACCGGTTGTCTCAATGAACATTTCAGTAGGCAGCCACTTTTTCTGGCACACCGTGTGCATACAATAAATTATACATCTTATATTCGAGAGGGTAAGGAAAAAAAAGATGTATTTAACAGCCAGGCGCCACTGAAATAGTCCACTCAGCAGTCAAATAAAAGCCCCGGCATGGGAGAGATTGAGGCTTATCCGGCAGAAAAGCCATTTGTTATTTGGAGCTAATGAAATATGAAATGCTTTTTGTCATTTTGTTTTCATTATCCCACTCTTATAATCTCCAGTAGCTTGTGCCATTTGATTTTAACTGTTTCCATTACAACAAAACAGTCCCTTTTGTCTTCCTGTTTTGTGAATCGTCTCGCCTCATTGTCTTTCAGTTGTAACAGCACAGAGCGCAGACTGTCTGCTGACCGCCATCGCCAGTAGCTCAACATTTACACCGAGCTCGCCGTGCTGCTGAACACACTGCCTGTGCTGACCCAAAATAGGTGCTCGTGCGTGTGTGTGTGTGTCTTTGTGTTTATCGGCGTGTGTGTGCGTGCCTCTCCCAGGTTGACACAGATCACTGCCTCGCTCATCAGTCTGCTCACTCTTTTGAGTATTTGGTTACATGTGCAAAAATGGCACACCCTCACTAACTCGCACATAAATACACATATTCTCTCCTTCACTCAGTGTCAGGCAGTGATCCATGGTAACAGGATGAGATGCTCATGCCCAGAGCACAGCTGAGTCTCCTCAGGGGAACCCTGTGTCCTCTCTAAACGCACAACGCACTCTTTTAGCTTCGCAAACACAAACACACACACACACACACATTCACTTCACACGGCTGTATCCATTTTGATTGACTTCCCATATTTGTTATTATGTTTGCGTGCTAGCGTGTCTCTCTCTTTCTCCTCCTTTCCACCTGTGTGTGTGTGTGCGTATGTGTGTGTGTGTGTGTGTGTGTGTGTGTGTGTGTGTGTGTGTGTGTGTGTGTGTGTGTGTGTGTG
>JBAJHX010000024.1:4888237-4899968 GCA_037176925.1 Amniataba percoides | reverse complement strand
GTGTGTGTGTGTGTGTGTGTGTGTGTGTGTGTGTGTGTGTGTGTGTGTGTGTGTGTGTGTGTGTGTGTGCCTGCCTGCGTGCCTCTGTGAGTGATGTAGGCATGCTTGACATTTTCTGCAGCAGAATCCGTTCGGGTCAGTTTACTTCTCACCTCCCCCATCATTACCTCCTATAGGTCACCGTAAGCAGGCTCACTCACACTCCTCAAACAAACAGGGCCTGGAGAAGGGAGGGAGGGAGGGAGAGAGGGGGGAGATGGTGGGCGTTGGTGTTGGAGGTCGGTGGTGTGCTTGTAGTGAGTCGGAGGAAGGGGGCATGACTGAGGTTTTGGGAACGATCGGCCTGTCAAATGTGTGCAGTCGACTATGTGAAGATGTGAGCTGGTAGATGGGCGAGGGGGGGAGAGAGAGAGAGAGAGAGAGAGAGAGAGAGAGACATCATGAGAGGACAGCTCAGCTTCTTTCATTCTGCTGCACATCAGCACCTTGGAGAGCTCTCTCCTCGACGCTCCGCTGTGTGTCTAGTGCCACCATGAGGCCTGCAGCGGTACTGCGCCCTCGTGGAAAACGAGAAGCAGCATCCTCCACGTGGACGCCGGTTGCTTGTGTGAGGATGCGAGGATTGCGGGACAGTTCGAGAGAGTCAAGGGGGTGCGAGTGTGCTGTCTGTGCGTGCGGGGGGAGTAGGCGGTCATCATGGCGGTGTGATCTGTCCACAGATGGATTGTCTCAGCGTGGGCCTGTTGTGACTCACAGTCTCCATCTTAGGCAAACCCATGGCATCCATTTATGTTAATCTTTCTGTCTGTCTGTGTCACATCATCTGTCTCGCTGGCATATCTGCGGAGAGACCTGTCTGTCCATGTGCGGAGTGAGTGTGTTGACACGGAGGTGTTTGTCTCCCCAGGATATGTATGGTTCCTCTTTCCCTCTGCTACTCCCTCCATTCCCTCTCCCTCTGTCCTTGATTTTTAATTCAACCTGCCTGGCTTCTTCTTCTTCTTCTCCTTCTTTTTCTTCTCTTTTTCTGTCTCTGTCTGGATCTCTGTCTCCTCTGTCTGTCTCTCTCTCTCTCTCTCTGTCTGTCTCTCTCTGCCTCCTCTGTGCATTGTGTTAATGGTGCTCTGGGCTATGTGTAGGTAAAGGCCCAGAGACCATCTTTGCGGGGTCGGGCCTCAATGATAATGAGTGGCACACAGTGAGGGTAGTCCGGCGTGGCAAGAGCCTCAAACTCACCGTGGATGACCTGCAGCCCGTTGAAGGTAATCATAGCTACTTACACCCCTTTCAGCTTTAAAATTACTCTAAACGCTACCCAGGTCCTGAGTCGATCTGTATTCTCTGTTAATGTGTTTTATATTATAAGTTGCTGGTAAGACCAACATTAAGGGTTTTATTTCTTTTTTTAGAGAACAACTGTACCTGTGTAAGTGAAAATAATCATTTTTAATTATGACTGTGATCATAACTGCAACCTATAACTACACTAGTACTAGCTGTAGTATAGTATTAGCGTGTGTTACTTCTATTATTAGCACCCTGTCACTGTTAGTCCAAGTGCTGAAATGAGCATTAGGATTAGTTTTAGAATTGAACAGTTCAATAGCTTTCCACAGCCCTCACCTGTGAAGTTTACCCCCGCCACCAGGTCAGATGGCGGGCGACCACACCCAGTTGGAGTTCCACAATGTGGAGACGGGCATTGTGACGGAGAAGCGCTTCATGCCTGCCGTGCCCTCCAATTTCATCGGCCACCTCCAGGGCCTGACGCTGAACGGCATGCCCTACATCGACCTGTGCAAGAACGGCGACATCGACTACTGCGAGCTCAACGCCGTCATCGGCTACAAGAGCATCGTGGCCGATCCCGTCACCTTCCGCTCGCGCTCCAGCTTCATCACGCTGCCCACGCTGCAGGCCTACTACTCCATGCACCTCTTCATGCAGTTCAAGACCACGTCCCCAGACGGCCTTATCCTCTTCAACAGGGGAGACGGCAACGACTTCATAGTAATAGAGCTGGTTAAAGGGTGAGCTGTACATTAGAGTCAGTGGAATATCATCACATTATAAAAACAAAAAAAAATGCATTAAAATGGGAAAAGAATGAATATACAGTTTAAATATGGTGATCTGAAATGGTGTGTGCATGTTAAATTTTACCTTTTTTACTGGCATTTTTATAGTTGACATTGTTCTTGATGAGCAAAAGAAAGAGAGACATGTTGACTGTGAGGCTGGAATATCAAATATGAAAAAGTCAAGCAGCTCTTTTTCTGTTCTTGTAATTATGTTTCTACAAGACAGATTGTAATGCCCTGAAGTGTACGAACCAGTGTTATTCTTCATCATGAGTCCAATTTATTTGCCTTTTCTCTGCTCAGTTTTTTTTAATACCCCCTCCTCTCTCTTTTCCTTAATCCATTTTGCAGCTACCTACACTACATCTCAGATCTGGGAAATGGAGCACACCTCATCAAAGGCAACTCTAACAGCCCCCTGAATGACAACCACTGGCACAATGTTCACATATCCCGAGACACCAACAACCTCCACACCGTCAAGATTGACACCAAAGTCACCACGCAGACCACCATGGGCGCCAAGAACCTCGACCTAAAGGGTATGAGCAAAAATACAGGCAGCAATATGTCAATTACAGAAGCTTATATCTTTGTACACATAATATTTACAAAACATAATTACAAACCTCATCACAGGAGGCTGATTTTGACAATTTGTGAAATACTGATTGGAGCTGAAATGATTAGCTCAGCTTTTTGGGAAACAAGCTAATTCACCTGATGAGAGTAGATGAGAAGATTTTCATGTCTTCACAATAAATTTGAAGCTACCAACACGTCTTATGCACGCTAATTAACACTGTTATTTATTTAATCCTGACAAAAACTGTAAAAACAACAACAGTCTCTGTGAGGTAATTTCATATTTGCATACAGACATGAGAGAGGGCATTTTCTAATCTGATAAACTCCCGGTAAGAAAGCAACTAGTCAATGAGAAAATTAATGCACAACAATTAACAAAAGCGATTAACAAATACTCCCTGATTTCAGCTTTAAAAATTCAAGATTCAAGATTCAAGATTTCCTTTATTTGTCCCACAATGGGGAAATTTACGGCGTAACAGCAGCAAAACATACACACAGGAGGAAGAGAAGTCAGAAATGAGAACAGTTGCAGCTTTAATTTATTTTATATCCAGATTGCTGGTTGTACAAAACAACAAACCTGCAGATCCTGTTTCTCAAAAAACTTTTTTTCATTATTTTTCATCATTTTATATGAAAAAAGCCTAGTCAATTAATTGAAAAATGAATAGTGAGACGATCAATAATATAGATCATTAGAAGCAGCCCAGACACTGATACAGTTCATGAAGCTGCCATTCATTGTGTTGCTCCCTGTCAGGTGACCTATACATCGGGGGCATCTCCAAAGAGATGTACAGAGACCTGCCTAAGCTGGTCCACTCCCGCGAGGGTTTCCAGGGTTGCCTAGCAACGGTTGATCTAAATGGCCGACTCCCTGACCTTATGGCTGATGCCTTGGCAACCATGGGACAAGTGGAGAGAGGCTGTGAAGGTGAGGTGCAAACACACAGACACACACCAGTAGATCTGTCCTGGTCCCATGTCCCTACTGCTTCTCCTTTCAGTTTTCATTTGAACTCATGCTCTCTGTTATCAGGATAACCCACTAACCCAGCTTTTGGTCTATTAGATGTAAATTTTACTCTTTCTTCTCATCTCCTCCTCAGTCTTTCTGCATTGTTCTCTCTCTCTCCCTTTCTCTCTCTGTTCCACTCTTTCAGCAGTTCACAGGCATCTGTGTGCATTGACTAACCATCTAACTTAATTTGCTTGTTTGCTTTTTTGTTTGGCTGACAAAAGTTACATTGATGAAAGCTGACTTGCAAGGTATATCGCTTTGTGTGAGCATGTGAGACACGTGTACGAGGGTGGGGGCAAATGTGTGCGCGAGTGGGCGCGCGAGTGTGCGTGCGTGTGTCGAAACTACCCAGTGGTGTCCAGTGTTGTGTGGATCCCAGTGATCCAGAGTCAAAGGTCAGAGGTGACCTGTCCTATCCTAGCCACCATAGTGACTTCATCACAGTAGTGACATCACCACCGCTTGACTTGAGTCGACCACAGCTCCACCACCCGGGTTGCCTAGCAGCATGCTCTCTAACCCCTCCTACTGACTCCCAACCTAAACTTCAATACTCCACCTGTGAATCATTTCACACCCTTTCCTCCGCGTCTCGGGGTTGAAAGTGCAACGAAGGAGAGCGTTTTCCAGCTTTGACGTTCTCCTCCTGTGCGGTTTCAGCACGAGGCAGGGAGAGAACGGTGGCGGGCTGCTGAAGAAAGAGTATTGAGATGAAGGCCTTTAAACATAACTCTGCCCTCTTATGTTTAACTCCTCCTCATGTCCTTGCCCCACTCATCTAGCCTCACCACCTGCATGCTCTCCACATTTGGCTCTTTTTCACCGACTCTAATTTAGTTTCAGCTTATATGGGTAATTTAGCATCTTCTGTTAGAGTGAAGCTAAAGAATGGGAGCCTAATCCACAATATCCTAGTCACACACTGATTTTCTACTAATACTACTAATAGTAACACCATCGCAGTCTACCCGGCCATTTCAAAATGCAAAATGTTTCAAGGAAACGTGGTCTTAAAATAACCATGCTGTACTGGCATACTGTTGTAAACACACTGGGCTCCAGACAAAATCAAAAACAGTGCATGTCTTTATTTTCTCCTAACTTCTGCACCCTCCCGCCCCGCCACGTCTCTCACTGCAGGCCCCAGCACTACATGTCAAGAAGACTCTTGCTCAAATCAGGGAGTTTGTTTGCAGCAGTGGGAGGGCTTCACCTGTGACTGCAGCATGACTTCGTATGCTGGGCCACTATGCAATGACGGTGAGTCTTTCACTCTCTCTCTCTCGTATGCGGATTACAGAGCATTTCAGTTTTTCAAGATGTAGACGGACACAGTAAGAGTGTAGGATGATTTTTAAATCAACAAAACAAATCATTAAATTATGTTTTGATAATATGTGGGACCCCTAAATAAATGTAGGAGCTGGTGCAATTGGGTGATTTGAATCATCTTAGTGTGCATTTTATCAGAGCCACCACGTGAGGGCACTGTCATCTGTTGATTCTGAAGTGGCACAAAAATAGTATCTGCTCGATCTCCAGGTTATTGGTTACTCTAATGTGGTCTCACCCTGTAATGTGTAGCCAGGTCCTCTTTACATTTTGTAGCTTTTTACACTAAATTATCCTCAGCCGCCTCATAAGCAAGACACTTGATGATCATTTAGTCATCCTGCAATGAGTCAAGCCATTGTACACTGTTGTCTGCATGAGTCAGTTATTACTGTCAGTCCTCTGCAGCAATGTTAAGGAGTAGTTTGGGGAAATACTTTTTTTTTCAGCACGTAGGAGGAACGAGAACATTGTTAAAGGCCGGTCAACTGTGACATTTTAGAGTTTTTATTATTATTTTCCAATCGTTCCCTTTTGTGTTAAAAGTGTTAAAGAAAAATAGGCCCAGGTGCCATCTGCAGGAGGGAACCTCTGGTGAGAGATAACACTGTTTATAGCATATAGAAGTGCTTGCGATTACATTTTTTATCTGTGTGGGCCAGCTGGGACCACATATATCTTTGGCCGTGATGGAGGCGTGGTGGTTTACACGTGGCCCCCTAATGAGCGTCCCAGCACGAGGGCAGACCGGCTTGCCCTTGGGTTCAGCACACAACAAAAACACGCCATTTTGCTCCGGGTGGACAGCGCATCCGGCCTGGGAGACTACCTTCAGCTGCAGATAGTAAGTACACACCCCTGCATTCAAACACACCAAAGAAGTTGTGATTTTTCATACACTTGAACCAATTAAGTTATTTTATATTTCTGAGATATTATATTTTATCTTCTGACTTCATTTATTTACTTCATTTAACCACTGAGTTTCATTAGACTCACTGGGCTTGATGCAAAGGCCACACCTGCAGTTACAGTAGTGGTGTGTGTCCTACGCCTGCAAAAAAAACCAAAACAGCAACACAATTCACCACAGTCTACTGCATACCCACTGGTTCAGCGTGAATGTTATTATTCACATCCAAACACTACATAGTCATGGTAGAACCGGCACAGATGGCTATCTTTCAAAAATCTATTCTTCCTGATGAGGTGTGTTATGCCCAGTAGCAGCTAATGTAGCCTCGAGCCGCTTAGCCTCAAGCAGAGATGAGGAGCGGGCTGCAGAGGTCTGGTAAGCTCACTTCTTTCTAACTCCGCACCGACAGATTTTTATTTATTTATTTATTTTTTCAGCTCGTAGTTTTCGGGCCCCACAGACGTGGCGAAGTGACATCACTCGAGGCAATTTACAAGAATTCGCACTTCTCCTTCTGAAGCCACACAATTACTTTTTTTCACACATCTAGTAGTACTCACCAACACCTGTTAACAGACTTTAATGTGGAGAATCAATTTCCCTTTTGGCACAAAAACACAGGCAGTCACATGGGAACACAGATCATTAAGAATTAAGCACAATTATCCACAAAGAAATGATGTCCTCTCCCATTTAAAACAATTAAATTCCTCATGAGGCATTTTGGCATCTCTCCTCCTCCTCAGGACAAAGGCAACATTAGAGTAGTGTTTAATGTTGGCACTGACGACATCAACATCGAGGAGAGCTCCAAGTTTGTCAACGATGGGAAGTACCACATAATTCGGTTCACCCGCAGCGGAGGCAATGCAACCCTCCAACTGGACGACCTGCCAGTCATAGAGCGCTATCCCTCAGGTAGGCCCTGCCCCGCCCACATTAGCCCGACCCACCACAGCACTGCCTGTCCTGGGACAGAGCTTACTACACCTTAGTCCAAATCAACCCACCTCCTGATTGATGAATCACATCAGTGTTCCTATCAATGTTTCTATTTAAATACTGAGGTTGAGAAATATAATTGCAGCTTTGTTTCATGTTATTGTGTTTGAAATGAAATATGTGTGATCTGATATGAAACTTGACTTTTTAAACCATAAAATGGGATAGCTGTTACAATAGCTTGTATACTAGCCAGCTATGTCATGTTAGGCCTGTTAAATAGTGTTAAAGGTAATTTATGAAAATATTCAATTCAGCAGTTAGTTGTTTTTCTCACCATAAAAGAAAATAATAACAGTTGGTGCATTTTTGGACAAACAATAATTTAAAAACATGTCATATTTGGAGTTAAATGTTTTAACTAGAGAGAAAAAATAAGAAAAAGAAAAAAGTGTATTTTGTTGAACATAGTCTTTGTTTTTATATTTGTCTGTTTTTATATTTAAAGTGGTAATCTTAGCTAGTAGTCTTTAACACGATGAGGTCCAGGCTTGAGACAGCTGATAGTTAAAATGCTAAATGTTAGTTGTTGTGAGGTGTGTGTGAGGGTTCTTCCTGTATGTAACTCTAAACTCAGTCAGTCATATAGACAGTATGTGGCAGCTGTAACATTATTTCCCTGTGCTCTTGCAGATGTTAACCCCTGGAATGTCTCTTTAAATTAAACCCAATGAACAGAGAGTAAGAGTCCGCTCACTGGAAACATAGTGAATCCAGCTCCTCTTCTCTTAGCGCATCAAGCCTCACCTTAACGCAGTGACATGCTAACAATGAGCAGACCATTACTTTCTTTTCATTGCTGTTCTTTTTGTATCCAGCTCCTGTACCACGTTTGGATGTGCGTAATTACTACTGTGTTTTCATCTCTAAATTAAAGGCAACAATGATAACGAGCGCCTGGCCATCGCCAGACAGCGAATCCCCTATCGGCTCGGTCGAGTAGTTGACGATTGGCTACTCGACAAAGGTAAAAACCCTGATTAAAATTCCTTAAAACTTTCAGCTTAAAAAATACAATTTGAAGACAGTTGAATATACTTTATTGTGCACCATCAACTAACATCTAAAAATCTAAATCCATAACTAAGTATTTAAAAGTTGGGCAGCTGTAGTGTGTAATACTGTGTAAACTGTAGTGCCTGTGAACGTATCTTGTTAGTGTGTATCTGATAATATCAGGTTAAAGGGACGATGGAGAATAAATGTGAATAAATCAGAAAATAGAAAAGAAGTACTGATAAAAGATGCTTTATTAAGACTGGTAAATAATTTTGTTTATTATCAAATTGTAAACGATAAAGCATTTACTAAAGATTATATGCTGAAAAACAATTTTGTAATCAAATTAAAGTACATGCAAAGTATTGTGACATGTAAGAATTATGTAAATTTGAAATGACTAATAGAGCAATGCTTTTTGAAAAAAATGTAAAAGTTTTCCTCCTAAACTTCAGCAGAGCTCCTTAAATTAGCCTCTAGTCCCTTTAACAGTGAGCAGTGCTAGAGCTTATAACCTGTGCATGCTTCATAGGGCTGTTACAACAGTTCTCTAGATCTCTGTCTCTCTGTCTGCCTGTCTGTTGCTCTTCAAATACAATGTCGTGCCGCACAGCCATCACCATAGCAACCATCTGTCAGCCCTGTCTTCTCAGGGCCCTCTGACTCCTCTCATCTGCTGCCTCTTCCTCCTCCTTCTGTTCTCTTGCCTCTTCATCCTCCTCCTCGACGTCTCAGTCTCCTCACCTACCCTTCCCTTCCTCGGTCCTCTGCCTCTTCTCCCTCTCCTCGTCCTCCGTTTCCTGTTCTCACTCTTATCTCTCTCTCAGTCTCAGCCCCTCTCCACGGTTCTCCACGGCTTCGATTTGCTCTGCCATGCTTAATCTATCCCATCCTCTCACCATGGCTTGGGGGTGGTGGATTGTGTAACACTCAAACACTCTTGTGTGTGTATGTATGCACGTATGTGACCACTGGTATGTATGTGTGTGTGACTGTATTTGCGTGTGTCCGTCCGCCTTCCTTCCTTCCTGGCGTGTGCCTCTGCGTGGTTGGTGCGTGTTTGGTGCGTGCGTGCGCGTGTCCATGTAGGTCGCCAGCTGACCATCTTCAACAGCCAGACGACGGTGCGTGTCGGCGGAGGCGAGCGCGGCGCGGGCATGTTCCAGGGCCAGCTGTCCGGCCTGTACTACAACGGCCTCCGCATCCTCAACATGGCCGCCGAGGGGCACCCACACATCAGGGTGGATGGCAGCGCGCGGCTGGTCGGCGACATGCCGTCCTCCTCCATCACCCCGCAGTCCAGCGCTGCGGCCGGAGGCAACCGCTCCGACTCTGCCCCCTCCATAAGTGACATCACGACCACCACGGCCACCAACAGTGCCACGCGGCAGGTCAGAGCGCCATCACATGTTTAAGTTTGTGGCAGGGAAAAGTCAGTAAATCCCTGCTGTGTGTAGTCATACTAAAGACTTACTACCCCTCACCCCACTGCCATCATCCTTTGCTGTGACAATGGGTAATTAAAAAGTGTTAATTTGCTTTGATAAGTTTCTTTTCGAACTCTGTAAGCGGATTAGCAAGCACACAGCCCACTAATCGAGGACTAGGGGAACGCAAGATATGTCAGGAGTGGGACTGTTTAAAACTCCACTCAAGGCAAAGCGAGTTTATTTATGTCGCACATACAGTACACAAAGGCAGCTCAGAGTTTTACATAAGGCATTAAAAGCAGAAAACAGTATCATTTTAAAGGGAATCGAGAAAGATAAATAGAAGGTGGAATAATTTAGGATCTGAGCACCAGTGGATAATGATTCACTCAAAGAGCAGCGGAGCATCAGAGGAGAACATGAAAGTGTTTTTTAAGGCATTTTAGCCTTTATTAGGTTTTACACAGTGGGAGGCTGACAGGAGACGAGGAGGTAGCAAAGAGGGGTGATTGTTTTTAACCTTGATTTAAAAGTCAGAACAAGTCTACTACTAGTTTGCTCCAGCTCTCTGGAGCAGAGCAATTGCTTTAATTGCTGATTTAAAAATCTAATATTTACCGTAACGAGATGCAAGAACGTCTCATCTGACACGACCAAACCCTCAAATATTATGAGAAAACACTACCGTAAAATGCACTGATGTTTTTACTCTTCCCAAAGAGTAGTTAATAGTATTTTATTTATTTATTGCTACTAAACTGACATTCAATCAGTCGGCCCTTAAAAAGACAGGGCCAAAAAACATTTCAACAACCGGAGGCTCACATCTCATTTTTCTGCTACAGCGCCTTCATATGAATGGATTAGATGGCAAATCCTCCACTAAGTGGTCCCTACCCACTAAATAACAGGAGGAGAAATGTTTGTGTTAATGGAGGCTGTAATAGCTTTTCCATAATATGCGTCTGGTAAACTGATGCAAATGGGACTCTACAATAGAAACACATAAGTGTTATTGAGGCTTATTTATAGAGGATGCAACTGCGGAGCCGGTGCTAATGTCAGAGGACACAATATCCGCAGGTACACCACAGACTCTTTTTCTCTATTGTTCAGATCTCTCCTGAGATGCTGTCGGGCTCTTTGTGGGCGTCCGTGTTTGCTGCGGTTCTTCTTCTCTGTTATAAAACTGTGTCTGCCTGCCGCACCGAAAAAGATTTTTCTCTCTCCTTTTTTTTTCCCTCCCTTTCCCAACGATACAAGTTGCCATGGAGATAGTGAGCCCCAGTACCCGCTGCTTACTTTCTCTCTCCCATCCAGACTCCCATAGAGAATAGCTCCTCTGTGTATAAACCGCCAGCTGTTTCAGACATAAATAATAGAAGGCAGAGAGCTGTGAGCTAAGCCTCAGGCATCAATAATGGATACGCGAGCTGGATGGATAGCGCTGCAGAGTGACAGCGCTGTCACAGGGGCTCGTTCTCACACTTCACTTCTCAATCTCTGCCTGTTTGCGGGCACGGTGTTTTAAACGGACTGGTCTGCTCTTATGATATGCTGATGTCAGTGCTAAATCTGGGATGCAGAGTTGTGCACCGGAGTCAATATCACTGCATGAGAACTAGGTCAGACCCCTGCTATATGCTCAACATGCTGCAGTGTGCGAGTGTGTCTGTGTATGTGTGTGTGTGTGCACTTGCTCGTCTGTGTAAGTCGAATCACTCCTGCTGGCCCCCAAACTCTTGTGTGTGTGTGTGTTTTTTGTGTATGTGTGTGTATCTGTTTGTCTTGTTTAAGAAGAATCTACTGCTTCTCCATTGAGGCTGCCTAGTGTTGCCTGGCAACCAACCTGGCCTCAACCAGTGCACACATACAATGTAGAGATGAACACAGAATGCACACACACACACTCACACACACATATACACAAACACTCAGGTGGATTGAGAACAATAGGCTTGAATTGCAGTGCGTTGCATCAGAGGAGGGGCAGCAAGAGAAGGTGCTCCGGGTCCAAGCAATTTATCGATTTCACGCACACGCCCCAAGTTTGTGTGTGTGTGTGTGTGTTGAGGTGAATCTGTCTAAGTTGCCCCTCGGGTTTGCTCCTACCGTCAGTACTTTGTGCAGTAAGAATGTGTTATGTGCCTCCTCCCGAAGTCCACAGTTTATTGAATTTTTTTTTGTGTGTGTTGAATAGTGGAAGGAATTAATAATGCATGACAGCTGAGCACCAGCGAGGAGAAGAGAGGCAGAGAATGTGTGAGAGTGTGTGTGCGAGTGTGTGAGTGTTTATGCTAGAGGCTGCTCTGAGTCACGGAGCTTGAGTTGGGTTTTGATGTTTGGTGTGTGTCTGTCT
>JBAJHX010000024.1:4860744-4880251 GCA_037176925.1 Amniataba percoides | reverse complement strand
AGCAGTTTCCACCTGTTCCCAGTCTTTATGCTAAGCTAAGCTGACCAGCTGCTGGCTGCATATTTAACAGACACGTTAGAGAGCGGTGTTGATGTCGCGGTGTCAAAATACCCCTTTAATTGTCTGCGTCTAACAAACTACTAACACGTCCTACACACTGCAGATTCCCACATGTTCCTCCAATTCCCTTTCACCTCTTACTTCATCAAAGTAAGGAAAGCAGCACCTTTTCTTCCAAGTCCCTCTCTAACTGGGACAGTAGACACACATAAATACCCCCTCGCACACGCACTGAAAAGGGCTTTGAAGTATGACTCAGTGCAGTGAACGGTATAAGTCTCTGCAGAGTTGCTGTTTGCCGGATGAAAGCTCCCTGAGACTGCAGAGTGGAGTTTGCATCCTCAGGTGAGAAGAGCTACAAGGACCTGCTATTTCAATAAACACCTCCCGAGCCTCGCTGTCTTGTTCCCTTACCGTTCCCCTTTCTTTTCCTTCCTTTTTATTTTTTGTCTTTTTGCTGAACAGTCTGTGCCCAACAAAAGGCTCGTGTTAGGCTGTAGCCATCTGCCGCCGCGCTGTCCTCGACCACAGCCAGCCAGCAGCGAGATAAAGGCACAGCCCTGCTATATTTATGCGGTAAATAAGCAACAACTCCAGGGCTCGCCAGTGGCCCGTCGGCTATGCACCTCCAACATTTACAGAGAGAAAAAAAACACTCCAGCAGCCCCCATAAGGCTGCAGTGTTACCAGAAAAGAGAGAAGTCAATTCTGATATTTAAAACTGCATCTTTTAACGTACAGGTAAAGCAAAAATTTGGACTTTTGTTTTAGAAGTATTCTGTCGTGAACTTATTTGTTGGATGGCACAACTTTCTAACTCGACATTGGAGCTGATTTGAAAAGTCAGGGCATTACCGGGATTCGCAGGATTCATTTTCCACCCAAACGAGCGTGTGAATCATTAACGATATTACACCTGCACTTGACAAATGTCCGCTGTGGAAAAAGCCCATTGACTTTCTCTTGCCGCGCATTCATCGGCTGGTTGAGCAAGGACGGCGGGCACTCACAGTCTGCAGAGTCAAAAACTACTCAGACCTCCCCTGCACAGGTGCAGAACAATCGACAACACATTAATCAACACACATCATATCATGCATAACCACACACACACGGACAGAGATATCATATATCTTCCTCTGCTCGAGTCCTTCATTTCCACTCCTTTATGCACCTGCATTTGTCAGACATGTGTCTATCTCCCTGTCTTTCTCTCTCCCCTTCTTTTTCTTTCTTGCTTTGTGCATGAGCAAAACTGTGGGAGAGTGTGTGTGTGTGAGAGAGAGAGAGAGAGACAGAGAAAGCTCAAGGCTGCATTTTTCGCCCTGCTTTGGACTGAAGCATAAAGAGTTCTGCTGCTCTACATGTTCCCACAGTGCAACACACACACACACACACATAAAACACAACTATGTATCAATGCCAGAGACAACAATATGTGTGGAGAGGAGAGGCTGGAGATGCACGGAGGAGAAAAATGTCAAAAAAGAAAAAGGTTGCGTCCTTGCAAGCTGGCCCATCCTGCTGGCGTGCAGGGAGTGGAGTAGAAAAGAATATTATGCCCATCGCTATCAATCTGTGTTCATCGTTCAAGAAAAATATGAGAGAGGAGACGAAACAGATTCACGCCTACTATTTTTCTCCTGTTAGTTTGATAACATGACTTTGAAGATGAAGGGAAGACAAAGAGACCGTCATCCTTAATTTTTTGCAGATGCATCCAGTGTGGATGTGATGATTTCAGTGTATTTTATATGGAGCTCTGGAGTGGCCATACAGAGAAAAATATATACTTTTTCGAGGCCACGCTCCTTACCACAATTTGACTCATTCATGTGCTTGAGATAAGTAGCACAGCAGACGGGCGTGTTGTTGACGATTTAATCCACACGCTCTCAATATCCTTGTTAGCTGGCTTTTACTAACAATAATCCCCTGCAAAGCAAGCGTTGTCAGGGTGTCTTGATAAGTCATCCCCAAGCTAAGGTGAAGCCTAATTAAAGAGTCTCTATCCGAAGCTATCGCCGAGGAGAAGTGCCTTAAGCAGGTGCTGGCTGCAATGAATGAGTTGGATGTGAGCCCTGCCAAAATTGTTTAAATATTTAATTGTTCAATTTGTGCAAGCGAATTGATGTAAATGTGGTAGCAACATTTCCTGTGGACGCAATAGCACTTTGAGTTCTCACCGTAGTAAGACACAGCCTCTAAACACTTTTTCTTTTCTCTACGGGCCACTTTGAGGCTTCGTACTTTTCCTTTCATTAAACAATAAAGAAGTTTTGACTAACTTTGTCGAGTTGCCTGTCTTTTTGGCAACTATAGTAATCTTTTGCTACATTTTCCACATAATACACATTCATTTTTGTTGTTTTAATAAAAAAATGTTCTTGGAGTCAGGCTGAGTAAATTACTGTGTTAGGTTTTTAGCACCTTTAACTTTAACTTTTTTAAACTTTTTTCTCATAAAAGAATGTATTGTTAATGAGATCTAATGAGCTTTGTTGTGAGGGATTGTTACAGTGTATGATTTTACTAATCTGTCTTGAATTTGTACAAAATCCATTCACATTTCATCCGGTATTATACAATATTCAGGGATGTGTGATTACACGCTGTGATCAGTGTGATTACACGCTTATGTAATTTGATTGGGAGGAGAGGTTTTAAGTGTGAAAGTCTGATGAACAAAAAAGTGGAAATGGAATTTGGGAAATTTGAAAATAATGGCTGGATCACAACATGCTATCAGTATCTATGCTCTGCTGGTTTCACACACACACACACACACACAACCCTGCAGAGACCTCCTACATCCTCATACACCCATAAAGCTTTTCACACGCCCCCATCATTCACCACTGCATGGCAGAAAGCACCAAAGCGCCTCGCACTTCTTCCTTCGACCTAGAACTGAACCCAGAGCGGATAGATGAGGCAACGGGGCAAAAAACACTCGTCTCAAATGTGGAGAGGTCTCTGGTGAAAGGCCTGCATACATGTAAACACCAGGTGGGAGGCAGAGAGACATAGCAAGAGTGAGAGGAAGAAAAAAGCAGCAGACAAACAAGGACGTTTAAAAAGAGACAACAATCTGGGCAAAGGGACAGGCGGCGATGATGATGATGATTGTGATCATGTTGATGATTGTGGTGATCAGGACCACTGCAGCCTCGGTGCCTGGCTCTGAGGTGGAGCAAAACAACAGTCCGGCCAAACCAACGGTGTGTTTCTGCTGCCCGCTGAGGTCTGGGGTCACACAGGTCCCCTCTAACATCTCTACTGACACCCAATGCCTGTGAGTACACACACACACACACACACACACGTGGATGCACACAAACATCTGCAGCAATTCTGGGAGGAAAAGTTAAAGTTGCTGCAGCCTTTCTAGAGGTTTGCAGAGAAATAGTTGATTGATTGATTAATTCTTCTCAACTCATGCGCAACAGGAGAGCAACAACAACAGCAACATCTTCTGGCCAAATCTTCTTCTATGCTACTTCTACTTTTTCCCACCAATTTATAACTTTCGTTCTATCTCCTGTTTTCTTTCTTCTTTTAAAGATTTCTCTCTGCTTTTTGGTTATATTCATCAGTTTTCAGTTATTCTGGGACATTTCAGGGGCACTCTGGCAACTTACATCAATACTGTAGATCTATAAAGTTGTGGGACTTGACAGATTTTAAAAAGATGGGGCAAAATTGATTTGGAGGCTTTAGAGCCACAGAATATAACATATAAGTACTTTCAGCCCGAGTAGAACTCAAAAGTGTAAACTTATTTTACTCTACACAGCAAAACACTGTTTCCCGCTCACTAACTAATACAGATTCAGGGCGTATGCCGTGAGTGCAACACAAAATCCCGTCTTGTGAGCATGCATAGTCATTTGGACTTTCCTCTCTAATCCTTGCTCATCTCCTCTCAGCTGAATTTTGCACTAAACTTGCCAGTGGTGCTTCGATTAAAAATTCATTTACTCGCTCAGGGAATGTATGCAAAGCGTGTCTGCTCATCTTCAGAGACAACCAGTGTAACCAAAGCTTTGTACAATGGCCACCAGGCAGCCTCGGGTTAAATCCAGTGGACAAGTTGCTTTTTTTTTGTAAACAAAAAACAAAAGTTGTGTTTACATTCAAACACACTATGCAAATCCTTGAATCCTCTAGCATATATGCATTTTCATCCACTTGAAATACCTGCACAGCTAATGTTAGCCATCATAAGCTACTGGTCATATAAGCCCAAGTAAAGCTGTATGTGTGTATTGTTTTTAAAAAGCACTTCATCTTTTTAAAGAAAAAGGTTAATATGTGAAAATGTTTCTGTGTGGGAACTATGATTGGCTCTTTTGAATTGTCTATTTTGCACCTTAGTTTTTGTACAGATTAAACAAAAAAAAGTGTAATATGTGTATATGAGCTGCTGATGGGGTTGATTTTGTTACTTTTGGATAAGCCAGACTAGCTGTTTCCTGCAGCGTCGATTTAGCCCCACAGGTTTCCGGGCAATGGTACCGCCGAGGGGCTCACGTGTTTCTGACACAGTGACACAGAGCTGGATGAGGCGAGTAAACACCAAGCTGTTGTTTTGGCCTTTGAAACGTTTTGAGGGAATCTCAAGGCCAGAAGCAGGAGGGGGTCAGCATAAAGATTAGGATTGCCCGAAGCTTTTGCACAAACGTACACATGGACAGAGTGCAGATATTGTTCAAAAAGCCTACAAAAGAACACACACACACACAGAAGAGGACATACTTTGTGGGAGAAGTAGCAACCATTCCCAGGAGACGTACTGTGAACTCTCAGGCGGCGATGTGTGTGTTCTCATCTGTTCTGCTCTGCTCGAAGGTCAAGGCTCAGGAACAGTGGGGATATTTACAAGTATGCAGCGAAGGATGAGTGTTTCAGATGCGATCTACAACCACCAAAATAAACTTCTTATATAGACATTCTATGCGTAAAACAGTTCTAGCACGAAAAGAAAAGCCCCCAACATGAGTGAGTAACTAGCCGTGACCCCCCGCTGACCCCACTGCCTGCGACACACACACAACAAAATTGGCCCCTAAGGACTTCTGAGCGTTTCTCATCATTGCTGCGATCAGTGTTTTGCCGAGAGGCTGATGTGAGTGGTTGTTTCTGCATCAACAGGGACGTTAAGCAGACGCATATCAGAGTGATTCCAAAGGGCGCCCTCAGCAGCCTGCAGCTCCTCAGGAAACTGTGAGTATGAGTCTGTCGTTCATGTTTGTTCTTCGACGTGGAACATAATGAACCGAGGAGGTCAAAACACTCAAGATACGCATCATCCAAACAGCGGAGCGTTGCAGAGGAGGGTTTCATCATCAGTTTATCTGTGCTCAGATTTGGTCTGATTTCTCCAGGTTAGAGAAGGAATTTGGTGATGGTTCAGTTTTGTGCTTAACTAAATTTCATTTTCATGTATGAGTTAAAAGCTTCCCCTCATTCATTTTATTTCTTGAGTTGAGTTTAAATTGCATGTAGAATATCTTGATGTCTTGAAACCAACAAAACCCAAATATATTACATTCACATTCATATGAAAGAAAGAAAACCAGACAGTCATCATCCTGGAGAAACTGGGACCTTTTCTCTCGACTTATAAAAACTGTAGATGCAGAATATTTGTCTCATGACTAATCGACTGATCATTGTAGCTTTAAAAGGAAGGTCTGACAGATTACTTAATAGTTAAATCAAACTCAAAATCTCCAATCAGAAAAAGAGCATTGAAAAAGAAATCAGCAGAAATCATACATGATTTAATTTTTGTCATAAATCTGGGGAGCTTACTAAATATTTGGACCATTGGAAAATTGTGAACCTTCATCGGCTGGATGTTGCTCAAAGCTTTAAGGTTTTGTTTAGTCTTTGTCTAGTGACCCAAAGCTTGGATTCAATATACTTCCTTTCTCCCTTCCTGTCTCTATATTTGGTCTTTTCTGCCTTCTCAAGTGTGAAGATCTTATCAAAATTACTGCTGAAAGTGTAAGGTGACGACTGTCTACTGTCTCACAATTGTTTCTCTATAAATCTTTAGCAAAGTTTAAAAAAATCTGTGCAACCAATTTTCTCTCAAATCCTCATCCCCTTCCTCTTTTCTCCTCTTGTTCTGACTGAAGGATCATATCGGAGAACGACCTGCTGGAGAGCATCGACGCGCTCGCCTTCGCCGGCCTCCCTCAGCTCACTGACATGTGAGTCTACGGTTCTTTAAAATCCACTGCTTGTGATGTATTTTAGCCAGCTTGTGTGTTTAGTCTTTGTTATGGAACAAGAAGAGCTGCAAACTCTGAGAAAGCTCATCACCCAAACAGATGAGGCGATCGGGGTGGAGACACAATATGTCAAAGAATAAGAATTATTTCAGTATTTGTCATTTGTTTTATGTCTTTTAGTTTCATCTCTGCAAATGTTGCACTGAAGACTATAGGAGCTTTTGCTTTCTCGGATCTCCCTGAACTCACTGAAATGTAAGCGTAACTGTCAGGATAATGGCAGTGCTAAAACACTGCAATTGTAAGATCATTGTTTATATTAATGAGTACGTGACTGTGTTTCTTTCAGAACCATAACAAAGTCAATAAACCTGAAACACATCCATCCAAATGCATTCAAGAACATTGTGAAACTCCAGTATCTGTAAGTACTCAGTGAGCGTGCAGCTGGGAGGAACACTTTCTTCTTCAAACTTGTGTTTTTCACAGTGATTGTGAGCTCAGAAATGGGTCATGGGGTGACAGGCCTACTTCTGACGGGCCCCCATACGAGCAGAGACATCATTTTTTAATTAGCCCGCATCCCCTGGAAGAGAAATCAAGTGTCACACTTCATCTTATGGAGAGAGAAAATAAAGTTTTCCCACAAAATGAGCTATCCATCATTTCAGCCATATTAAATTGGTGTGTTGCAACAAAACTAAACTGGATTGTTTGCAGCTTTTAAGACTGCCTCAAAGTAACCACTTATAAAGGACACTACATCGCCCAAATCCCCTGTAATAACTATTACTGTTATGGCTGTCCCAATTTGTGGAAACTGGGTCACATAAACAAAACTGTTTATGATGAAAAATTTACAATTACTAAATTCTGAAACTTTTAAACCAGAACACCAAAGAACAAGATCCTTGTATTTTGAATTTAATCTGAAATATGATTAAATGCTCACATTGTACCACCCAGAAAATTCTTTCAGAATTTCAATTACTTAAAAAAATCAAGTTAAAAGTTTTTAGTATTCTGAATAACCTAAACATCAGCATATGTTTGCATGTTGGTGTGAGCATTAATTCAAACCAAAGCACCAATCTGCCTTTAAGTACAACCTACAGATTGAAAAATAACTTGTTTTGTCTCATCTCTGAATAAAAAATGTTTTACTGTCAAATATTTCAGAAATGGGTTGGGAATGGGAATGAGTGTTGAACTTGTTATGTGCGTTTGCACAGTTGTTTGGAAGAAGGAGCTATCTGAATATGTAATTTATTCCTCTGCTGATCTCATGATCCTCTCTCAGAAATTTCTTTTTATTTATTTTATCTCAGTTAACACAGTGAACCCTACATTGTCTGATTTTACCACTGTCTGCTGTCCAGAGGTCGCAGTGTGAACGTAGTAACATTTGGTTTGTTAATCTGCTCGTCACAGGACCATCTCCAACACCGGGCTGGGAATCTTTCCAAACTTCAACAGCATCCACTCCATGGCCCAGGGCTTTGTCTTGTAAGGTCTCAACTCAATATGCAAAACGAAATGTATGCTCAGACACACGCCCACGCACCATTATTCCCACATGCACTTGGACATATAGACTATTCTATGCACACAGACTTAAATATGCCCAGAAGAAATCACACTATTAAACATATAAAGCTGCAGATAAAACCTACGCAGTGACAGAACAGAATATCAGGAATACAAACCATCTGTGCACAGTCTCCAGCCTTTCAAAATCCTTCTTCAAACTATCTCCCATCTGACAACCATCGGCTTCAAACGGGATGTGGATTTAAAGGGAATTGTAGCATGTATTCCTGATATTTTGTACGATAACTATGCATAAGTGGGCTGTTTTTCTCGATTAGAATTCACTATTCACTGCTAAGTATTTGTTGTTTGTCACTTTTTTGTGTGCTGCTTAGTGACCTGCAGGACAACAGCTACATAGAGAGAGTCCCCGCCAATGCCTTCAGAGGCCTCTGCACTCAAACTATCGCCGAGATGTAAGGGATTCGTCACTTTTTTAGAAACAGGCGCACCCTCCCTCACACAGCTCTGAGTGGGCATCACATGCGCAGTGATGAATGTTGCCCGGGATGCTCTCTGCCCTCTTTACTGAATCCTGCCGTCTCCTACTTCTCTCCTACTTCACTGCATTTCTGACACCGCCGTGTATCGCCTCTTCATTTTCTTCCCATCATCCCCCTTTTAAGCTGCAGATCATGAGTCACACAGGCCCCCTGAATCAGGCTCAGAGTGACATCTGTTTTCATTTTGTGCATCGTACTGCTAATACTAGTTAGTTATTGGTCAAATGTAATGATAGAAAGTAACAAAATTCATTTTCATAAGTGCTATTTTGAAGTACTTCACTTGATTAATTCCATTAAATGCTACTTTACTGCACATTATAATCTTATTCTAATCTAATTATTACAAGTTATTGGTCACTTTTACAATTACATTTTGCATACAAAGCCTGTCATCAGCTTAGAAGATATTATGCAGTAGAACAAGCAGCTAACTGAATGTAAAGTAGTTAAAAGCATCTCCTTCTTTACCAGTTATAATGTTAAAAGAAAGTTTAAATGATGAAACATCAGTAATACTTTACATGCATTTTGCTGATAATACTTATATCAACTTTTCCTGAGTCATTTTTTTGTACCATAAATTGAAATACACTATCTTAACTGTATAACTGACACTTTACGAAAAAATGACACATTTGGAGTTTGGTGAGAATATTTTCACTATCTGTCCATTTGTGCAACTATGAAGCTAAGAAATGTTACCTTAGCATAGCTTAGCACAGAAACTGGAAACAGGAAGAAAACAGTTAGCCTGGTTCTGTTAAAAGGTTAAAAAAATAACTGTACACATCATAAAGCTAAGCATATGTTCATGTTTACGTGCCTGACTATATCTTGGCCGGGATCGGTAACTTCCTGGAGTCTCTGCTGGTTGCTTGGCAACTGCTCAGAGGCAAGAAATAGACTGACACGTAAAACACTTCAGTTCTTGAACATATTAAACAACCAAAATATAACATGTTAATTAGGGAGCTTTAAAGGCACTGATACACGATACGTGAAGCAATCAAACCTTTTCTAATTATTTTAATTGCACTTTAATACAATTAACTTCACTTCAACATCTAAATATGTCTTGCACAACTGCAGAATTTATTCAAGAAAATGTAGTTTGCCTGCAGCCTCCACTGCTCTTTCCTGTTAAAAAGCAGAAAGTAAAGAGGGAGAAGAAGTATTGCACAATAATAAATATAATTTGTGTAGCATACTCAGTGTATTTGTGCAGCTTTAGTCACTGGGAACAAAAGGACTGCACACCCCAAAATTAGCTCTGATAGTTCAGATAAGTTTACTGTTGGGACTCTTCTCTATTGGAGCTACATGACTGTAATTTGGCTTCCCTTTCCAATGACAGACGGCTCACCAGAAATGGCATCAAGGAGGTGGCAAGTGACGCCTTCAACGGCACAAAGATGCACAGATTGTGAGTCACAGGCAGGGACACAATTACAAACAGAAAATTTACACACACACACACACAAAAAAAAGATAGTCCGCTCACATGTTTGATTCTCCTCACTCTCTCTCTCTCTTTCTTTTTCTCCCTCGCTCTTAGATTCCTAAGAGACAACGAGCAGCTTACTCACATCAATCCCAACGCCTTTGCGGGTTCCAGTGAGTTGGTGGTACTGTAAGCATGACATCCAACAGTAACTCATGCCTCCATGATTCACCCTCCTCATCATCACTCATTACACTCACTGGATGTAGGAGAGAACCTGGAACAATGTGGCATGCGTGGGGAGGCTAAAAAAAAAACAAAAAAAACTTAGAAACATGCCAGATTTAAGGTAAAAATAAACCAGGAGCAGGTGAAGTTTAATTTTAACCTGAGGGAGAGAGATTATTGTTTGTTTGTTTGTTTTACCTGTTTATTCCCCAAACAAAGAGAATCCCATTTCTATTGAAGCAGCAATCAGAAGAAGGAAAAAAAAATTTTTTCTTTTGGGCTATCGTTAATGTGTTTTTTCTCTACACGGCCCAGTTATCCCTTGGCAGTCAAACAGCGGCTCTTCCCTTTAATCTTCTGTTCAGGAGTTTTATTCGAAGGAAAAACTGGAGTTCTGCTGACATAAATTCATATTTCCTAAAACAAATAAAATCTGCTTGTGTGAACTGATAACACATCAGATGGCTGTCACATATAGCAAACAGGGAAGACATATTGGAAATGGTTGGGAGTGTGCACATAAAAAACCCACTTGTTTGTGTTTGTTTGTGCGCAGGGACATTTCCAACACAGCCCTCAGCTCCCTGCCGGACGTGACCCTCGGCGGGCTCCAGAGGCTGATCGCAGAGTCCGCCTTCCAGCTGAAAGAGCTTCCTCCTCTGCAGCTCTTCACCAAACTCCAACAGGCCAAGCTGACGTACCCGTCACACTGCTGCGCCTTCCAGAACGTGCACAGGAACAGGTATGTGAAATCATCAAAAGGCCTCTGAACTCCTTGTTGTTAAAGGAAACATCAAAATTTGGGGAAATTTTCTTTACGAGGATTGACACCAGGGAGTTAAAGATTTCATTTGAAATTTATGTGCACTTTGTGTGTGTGTTGTTGCGTGCTAGATCGAGGTGGAGCTCCCTGTGCTCCCACCCCAAAGCTCAGGATAACCCCCACTTCTACAGGGACCACTGCTCCAACTCCACCTCCATCATCTGCACCCCTCCCCAAGACGACTTCAACCCCTGCGAGGACATCATGTCCGCCGTCCCCCTGCGAGTCCTCATCTGGATCATTTCTATCCTCGCTCTGCTGGGCAACGCGGCGGTGCTGCTGGTCTTGTTAGGTGTGAAACTTCACATTTTTGGTGCTTTTTTTTTTTGTTCTGTGAGTTAAAAGTTATTCACTCTGAGAACACACTGTATGTATTCTTTCTTTATGCCTGCCTACGCATGTCAGATGTTAAGGTTCTGCTCTTACAGGTGGAAAGCGACAAAGCTCAATAAAACACATTTAGCCAAGTGCTGTACTTTATTACAAATCTGAGGTATTTGCACTTAACTTAACTAGTATTCACACTCTTTACACCACAGCTATCTCATTGAAATTCTTTGCAGATAAAAACTTCAGTTTAATACATTAATGAACTCCTTTTATTATCTTTCCTTCCTTCCTCCAGTCCTACCTTTTCACATCATTTGTTTCCTTGTTTCCTTATTTGTACTTCTTTCCTTCCTTGTGTTCTTTCTTCCATTCGACCTCTCTCCTAATTTCCTTCCTTCTGTCTTCCTCAACTTCTACAGAAACACAAAAACTGGAATCAGAAGGTTTTTACATAACAGCAAAGCTGAGCTTTACTCTCTTTCGTAATCAGCTGAAGACCTGAGAACATTTTACTGTTAATACTTTTTGATGCCAAGACTTTGTACTTGTCAGAGTCACTTTTCTCACTTTCTTCTTCCTGTCGGCAGGCAGCCGCTCCAAACTGACTGTCCCTCGTTTCCTCATGTGCCACTTGGCGTTTTCTGACCTCTGCATGGGCATCTACCTGGTAGTCATAGCAACTGTAGACATGCTCACCCGTGGCCGGTACTACAACCACGCCATAGACTGGCAGACGGGCCTGGGCTGCAGTGCTGCGGGCTTCTTCACGGTGTGTGTGTGTGCATGCAGAGAGGCCCTTTCATGCATATGAAAGCTCCACACAGATACCCCTCATAAATGTGAGCGTGTGATAGAGATATGCTTGTTTGTGTGTCAATCGCAGGTGTTTGCCAGCGAGCTGTCTGTGTTCACATTAACAGCGATCACCCTGGAGCGCTGGCACACCATCACACACGCTCTGCGGCTCGACCGTAAGCTCCGCCTGAGACACGCGTGTATTGTCATGACGGCAGGCTGGATCTTCTCCTCCCTCGCCGCTTTGCTGCCCACGGTCGGGGTCAGCAGCTACAGCAAGGTGGCTGCTTTCCATTCACCTCTTCTTTTGCTCTCCAGTTTGTGACTTCAGTTCACTTTATGTAGCTTTTAGAGTTGGTGGGCCCATAATGGACTAATACATCACAGAAGAACATTATTCAAAATAAAATAATAAATGTCATTTAATGTTTTTTTTTTTATCTCCAAGAGGGCATTCAGTAGATAGAGAGCTGAAACTTAGGTTTATTTTAATCAGCAATTAGTCAGCCAATTATTTTTCGCAGTTAACTTCATAAAACACAAAAATGGCAAACTCTACTTCAAAATATTCAAAAAATATGCAAATGTAATTAATTCCTCAGATGACACTCCATGAATAGGACTATGACGGTACACAGTTTGCTGTCTGTAGTGTCCATTATTAGACACTACAGACAGCATCTGTGTTTCTGTGGATTTCAAAAGTATGCTTTCAAATGTAGTTTTTTAAAAAGTGCATCTGAAATGTGTTTTTTAAACATTTAGCAGCCCCCTGGGAACCATGCCCATTTTTCCTATAGTAGTGGTGGTAGTAATAGTTTTCAGACTGTTCCTCTGGGATTACAGAAACAAAGGCAACAGCATGTGTAACCTGAATAATTCACTGAGACTGTTATATGTGCTGTTTTGTTTTTTATCTGAGCTTTGACTGGCCCACAACTCCACAGAGTACCTTTTTGTAGCCTAGGTTATAATGAGAAAACTAAGTACATATAAGGCCCTTTTACTATGTGATTTTTTTTAAATGTGTGTGTGTGCATTTTCTTTGTTGTGCAGGTGAGTATCTGCCTGCCCATGGACGTGGAGTCTCTAGTGTCTCAGGTCTACGTGGTGTCTCTACTCCTCCTCAACATCCTGGCCTTCTTCTGCGTGTGCGGCTGCTACCTCAGCATCTACCTGACCGTACGCAACCCCTCGTCTGCGCCGGCCCACGCCGACACCCGCGTGGCCCAGCGCATGGCCGTCCTCATCTTCACCGACTTCGTCTGCATGGCTCCCATCTCCTTCTTTGCCATCTCCGCTGCCCTCAAGCTCCCCCTCATCACCGTCTCCGACGCCAAACTCCTGCTCGTCCTCTTCTACCCGATCAACTCCTGCTCCAACCCCTTCCTGTACGCCTTCTTCACACGCACCTTCAGGCGTGATTTCTTTCTCCTTGCGGCTCGCTTCGGCCTGTTTAAGACGAGGGCGCAGATTTACCGGACAGAGAGTTCGTCCTGTCAGCAGCCGGCGTGGACCTCTCCAAAGAGCAGCCACGTGATGCTGTACTCCCTGGCCAATGCACTAAGCTTAGAAGGGAAACAAGAGTGCTGACGGACAGTCACGATCACAAGTGCAGATTTGTTGGATTCTGTACAAGAGGGTCATATTTCTGTCAGGCAAATCTTTTGAAAATACTCTCAGATCTGATGGTGATTTTGACAGAATCAAGTGATTTTATGTGTGTGAGATGTGGAGATACTGAAAAGACTGCTGAATCCTCAATATGATTCTCCAGCTTATCATTCTTATGCTTTGGATGATACTGGATTTTTTTCATTCATCGCCAATAGGTTGCTCATATCTATGGCCAGCACATCAGACACTGACTCCTGTGCCTGACCTTTGACCTGCAACACCACACAGCTTAAGTGTCAGTCTTAAAGCCTTAAAGGGTTAAAGTAATACTATGTAAATTGTGTACAGCAATCCAAATAAAGATATAGCTACAAAACAAGAGCAGATATTTTGACCAAATCTAGGTCAAACAGCTGTCCTAGATAATTCCTCGTGTTTGTTTTAACTTAATTGGAACGCACCAGAAAGGTGGCATTTTCTGCATCCTGACAATTTAGATCACAAGTGAAAGTTGAAAGAGTCGGAGAAGAAAGTAAACTGACTTTCTCGCATCGTCTTACGCAACAAATGCCATCCATCTGGTGTCCCAAGATAATGAGACAAACTGAAGTACTTTGAAACAGTTTAATAAAGGTTTCACACCCGGGATATCAGCATATGCACATCAAGATATCAACATTCATTTAACATTCAACGTCATGATTGAATGATATTCATTAAGAAGCACACCGCAGGGACCTACTGATTAATAATCTCCTCATACACTCTGTCTGCTGTAGCTCTCCACGCCTCCACATGCCTCCTACCCCTTCAGTCTCCCTGTCTTTTTTTAATGAAGGACGTGTAATTATCTTTGGAATGAAATTATGTTTAGCGTTTGCGAATGAAAAATATTATTAAGCGCCACTTTTTTTTCTAATATATCTGTGTGTTTTTTGTACAAAGTATATCTCTCAGCGATGTTTTTTCTCATGTCATTTATAAAGTTGGTAATTATATCCTCTCTGCTTGGGTGGCTTTTGTGTGGCGAATGAGAGTGTCGAGGTGTGGTAACAAAAGGAGGAGACTCACACACGCGTACACACACAAACACGCCAAATTAAGTTGTCTTTATCTAGAAATGCTGTCCTTCGGAGCATCCAAGGCTTTCAAGGACAAAGTGACCCCACCAACCTCTGCTCTGTGTGCAAGGGTGGGCGTGGGAGGTAGAGACTACACAGCTGGTCTTTCTGCTTATTACAGGAGGATGGATATTGCTGCTAGATAAGGCACACACACGCAGAGGCAGGCAACCTGGGGTTTCAAGGCTGCAGCTGCGAGAAGAGGCAGTCCGAGTCCGACTCATTGATATGGACACACTGCCTCCTACATGCCAACAATGGATGTGTGCATGCATTTATATAGTTTAACCAGCAGGTGATGCTACTGGTGCAGGATTCATTGGATCCCTGCTCTGTTATGGTGTATATTTAAAAGCTATTCAAATGCTGTACTTAAGTACAAATTCTCATTACTTTTACTGACATGAGTATTTCTAGTTTATGCAACTTTATACTTCTACTCTGCTACAACTGAGGCAAATATTGTACTTTTTAGTCCACCACATTTCTTTCACTAGTTACTTTTCAGAAGACAGTTTTTCATACCCTTCGTGTCAAGTGAATTCATGTGCCTACAAATGAGGTGATTTTGAATGTTTCTGTTAAACTCAAGGATATGAGTTGAGAAGATTCTCCTACTTCTGAAGCTGAATTATCTGGAAAATGCTTTGTCACTTTGCCAAAAACAGGCTGAACTTTTATAAAGTTTGCTTTTTAGAGATCAGTGGTTCTCACAGGGCAGCGCTACTAAAAATAGGTGATACGTTTTAGACCCACTGCAGATTAAACTACCTAACAGCATATAAAGTAGTTCAAATGAGCTCAGCCTTAAACATCTACAGCTGTAAACTGCACCATGCACATTAATACAGCAGTAATATTAATATAGAAACATCATGCATAATAGTAAAACACTGACAGGAAGCATTTTACCGCACTAGGAGTACTTTTGCAACACTAGGAGCACTACACTAGTAGCCTTGAATGCTGGACATTCACTTGATGTTATTTCAGTATTTTCACAGTGCATTAGTCCATTTACTTCAGTACAGGATCTGAATACCTTTTCCAATGCTGCTTTCAGCAGACACTTTGCAAACAAGTGAACGTGGCAGCAAAGCACACCTTTACAGCAGTTCAGCATGAGGTCACATTGATTTTAGAGCATTTATTTGAAACAAAACAAACTCATTTTAACCCTCTCTATTATGTAAAGAAAAGGCTGTGCACAGAGAACAGTTGCATACAAGATTACATCACTGTTGCTGACTTCAACTTTAGACTGTCACAGTGTCAGTTTGTTGTTGCTTTGCTGCTCATTACTGGAAACTGAAAGACTCCCTCTCTTTACCCGCTCCTACACAACAGCACATTAAGATACATTAACATTAATATACTATTTTCATCTTATCATATTACACATTTATATCTCCATCTTTTCATGTTAAGTCTCATGCTATTGTAATTTCTAAGCAATCTCTGCTACAAGAATTTCACACAAGATTAAGTTCTATCTTATCTATTCTTATCTATGTTATCCTAACATTCAAGGCATCCTGTTTACCTTCATTTGTTACTCTCCTTATTTTTCCTGTATAAATCTATATTGAAAACTACCCTTTTAAAAGGCTACATTTACCCCTAAAAAGTAACATCCCACAAACATTATGTTAAAATTGTTAAAACTCTGTATGAAATGGGTAACACACACAGGATGTGTGTTTATATTGTTTTTTTTTTTTTCTCCAAATATTACAAATGAAGCAATAAGAGTTCAGTCTCAACTGTGTCTCTAAGTACTTTGTGATCATAGACAGCCAAACAATGCCCTCTGGTGGTCCACGTACAGAAAATAATAATAATTGATACTAAAACTAATTGATCAAACGTTTTAATTAAAGTGACACTCCAGCCAAAATCATTTAAGTCTCACTCAGTCACCCCCAATAGACTCAAAAGAACAAAAGACTGTGTTTAGTTTTGGCATGCATTCGTGTGAGATAAATGGATTAAGTAGAACCAAAATTGAAATAGTTGGATACTTTTTCTGTGTTTAATCAAAACTGATTGAAACATTGATTTTTTTCTTTTGATTCTAAATTGATTGATTCACTTTAAATCTCATGTTTAATTTAATGAAGGTCATGAAATGTTCTTGTTAAATTTGGTGTTTAAGTCATTAAGGAATTAATTATTTAAATAGAATAATAAAATTAACTTTATATATTAATTGTATATATTACTTTCTGTTATCTCATATACTAATAGATCTGCATTTGTCTATCATGCTCACAATTCTCACATTCATATTTCAATGTTGATTAAAGATATGTGTGTAAAAAAAACATGCAAACTGTTTAATATTAACATTTTCCAGCAGGCCTTTGTCCTCTATATGTTCACAGTTTCACTCATATATGACAAATAATAATGCAAATCCTCCCTAAAATAGAAAGACAGTTTGGACTATTTCAAGGTTATGCTCTTTGTTGATAACTCATTGATGGCTGTTCAATCAAATTAAACATTAAGGTCCATCCCTTATCACAGTTGCAAATCAGAATAACCTTTCTTGGAAAGAATTTGATTCTGTTTTTTGCAACACTTCCATTGTCTCAGTGTAAGGACATGGAAATAGATATACACATAGTTTAAAACAAGGGCAACAGCTCAATAAGGTAAGAATATACATGAAACTACTATGTATACGTTTAAAAGAATAAATATTGTGGGAAGAAAGAATGATTATAACATATGTAGACAATAAGAGTGTATGGGATGCTTAAATTAAATTAAATGTAGATGTGTGTGTAGATTTGTGTTTTAGTGAAGACATTTAATTGTTAAACATGTATTTCAACAATGAGAATATATCATTTACAGGTCCCCCAACGCTGTAGCTCAGTTTTTCTGCATGACAGCAGGGAAATGTGCTGCAAAATGCAGATTTTTTATGCATATTAGAATCAGGTTTATGGCCAAGTGGGGTTTCACATACAAGAAATCTCCATTATATGTTGATATTTTTGTGAAAAAAATGCAAATATAGTAAGTATAAAAATATAAGGCCGGAGCAGGTGTTTCGAGTCAGCAAGTCCGAGGTGTTATCAATAAATATGTACATTGATCAAATCGCCGCTTGACCGATCCCGAACCCCAACAGAGAGGTTCGCTTGAGACGAAGCTCCTGATTGGTCGAGGCGGAGAGGCGACGATAAAACGGCGAGTGTGATTGGTCGAACAGGCGCTCTGTGCTCTCTTTTTTTCTTCTCGCGATTGTTTCCCGTGTGGGTTAATGGCTCCTCCTGCTACAGACTGAGACGGAGCTGGCACCGAGCGGCGATACGGGGGGAGCGAGAGCGAGGAGAAAAAAAGGCGATTTCACCCCAAATACCAGCGGGTTTTTAGTCGCAATTGTTCGGGTGAATCCGGGAAAAGGGCCGTCCGGGTCGCGGGGCTAAATTTAGAAGCGGGCGGTCGAGGACAGCAGCCTATTTTTCGCCAATCGACCCCTCCCGGGATGAACTCCGTCAGAGCCACCAACAGGAGACCCCGGCGAGTGTCGAGGCCGCGCCCGGTGCAGCCCGAGCGGAACAACGGGGACAGAGGTAAGCGAGGCCGGGGACTTAGGCGAGTAAGGCCGCGGCCGGTATGGCGAGGCGAGGCGGCGGCGGGACCGTTTGCGTTCGTTCGCTCTGCCCCTCCCCTGCTCCCCGCTGCCGGATGCGGCTTATTCGAGCAGGAAAACCCGAGGCTTCTCGCTCAGTGGCTTAGGCCAGGCCGCGCTTTGTTTGGCTTGAGTGATCGGGGCGAGCTAACGCAGCTAACTAGCAGCCCCGGTTGTGTGGATGTTAATGGGGCATGGAGAGGGGGGGTTGTAATGCGTATGTAGCTGGCTTGACCAACATTTAATAGCACTTATTCAGGTAACCCCCCTTTCCCAACTGGAGCCGAAGGACTTCACACAGTCTGCTCGGCCGCCGCATTCCCAGCTGTCACTACCGATGCTAAGGGTGTAAATCTGCCATTTTTCGGGTGTAACATTAACAAAAACATTAGCTGCGGATCGGGGGCAATGCTATGCCAACTACCCCCCCACACCCATAAAGCAGCGAGAGGCCACACACATCAGCTGTGATAGATTTTTTTTAGTGTGTGTTTTTTCAGGGGGGGTGCATTCACCATTTTTGTTCCCTGCAGTTTCCTTCTCCGCCGAGCCTCGATTTGTTTACACCGCGGATTTGCCAGCTACGCAGTTCAGTTTTTAGCCATTAGCCGCATCGACCTCATCATCCGCGGCCCTTAATTTGACAGCACCGCAAAAAAATGCACACACATACATTGCCCGATATCAGCTGGGGAGGGGGGGATGACTAGACGTGAAAGACTGGCAGGGTGTCTGCAGGGGAGGGGGGTGCATGTGCCATTATCAATCACTAACCTTTGTCTGCCTTACCTACTATTACCCCTGTGTGCTAGCCTGCGCAGTGTGAATACAGCATGTGTGAGCTGAATGCACACCATTGTGGTATTAATGGTGGGGGGTATCAGTGCTGCAATTATTGGACACATTTTTAGCAATTGAGTAAAAGAGAAATGCCCATTTTATGCTATCCATGCTGTAGCTTTGTGCACTGAAGTGTATGTGTTAAAAAAATGGTGTGTGTGTGGTTTGTAATCTGTTTCTGATCCTGTCTGTCCAGATGAGGAGGCTCCTGCAGCAGCTGCAGCAGAGATGGCTATTGAGGAGTCCGGCCCAGGAGCCCAGAACAGTC
>JBAJHX010000024.1:4842114-4854395 GCA_037176925.1 Amniataba percoides | reverse complement strand
TTGATGCATCTAAACATCATTGTTGCAGTTGTAGTAACCAAGACAGGTGGATGGCAGATGTTGTGCTGTGCTATGTTTGTGCTCTTTAACTTGGAGAGTTACATGTGTAAATAGGAACATGCTGTTAATTGTTTTATTCTTGGCAACACACAGCCTAAATTGCAGGCTGTCAAAGGTTAAATAAAGCCTCGGTGAGCTCTTCAAGGATGATTAGCACCTGAGCTTCTCGATTTATGTAAATGTAGATATTGTCTAACATTTAAACTATAAACAGATGTGTTATGCTTCACATAACATTCACATCTACTACTGTCTAAATATGCAGCATCATCATCTGTCTTTCTCCTCCTTGTTTTTTTTTTTTAGGTTGGTGTATATTTCTATGACAATGGGCACGGCGTGTTGGAAGACAATGACATCTACAATCACATGTACTCCGGTGTACAAATAAGGTAACATCCAGCTCCTTTCAGCTGTGTATTGCCTGAACATACAACATCAATTAAATGCGTCGTTCATTTAATTTTTCCACTCGGTTGTGAACCATTTAAAATAATTCTTGTTGAATCTTGACAGGACGGGGAGCAACCCAAAGATCAGACGCAACAAGATCTGGGGAGGCCAGAACGGAGGGATTTTAGTGTACAACTCAGGTCTGTATCTCTTACTCTGCCATTGTGTTAGTCGCATGTGTGTATACTTGTATGTCTAATCCTGCTGTTTTCAACATAACAGGTCTGGGCTTCATTGAGGACAATGAAATCTTTGACAATGCCATGGCCGGGGTGTGGATCAAGACAGACAGCAACCCCACACTGAGACGAAATAAGATTCATGACGGCAGAGACGGAGGCATCTGCATCTTCAACGGAGGCAGAGGTACTTTAACAGCCAGATCATTTTAGAAATGGCCGCCCAGCTTCTGAGATGTTCTTTCTGATACATGTGAAATGTAAAATAGTGTTGTCAACCTGCTGTTGAACTGAACTGAGATATTTTTCTCTGTAGGTCTTCTGGAAGAGAACGACATCTTCAGGAACGCTCAGGCCGGCGTGCTGATCAGCACCAACAGCCATCCGATACTCCGCAAGAACCGCATTTTTGACGGCTTCGCTGCAGGTTTGCTTTTTTTCTGAAATCATCGCCAATTAATCACAGTTTTTGTCTCCTTTTGGTGCTAATGACAAGCTTTTTTTTTTTTCTTCCACAGGTATCGAAATCACTAACCACGCCACGGCCACGCTGGAAGGCAACCAGATCTTCAACAATCGCTTTGGAGGCCTGTTTCTGGCCTCAGGAGTCAATGTCACCATGAAAGGTAACTGGCCGGTTTATGGGCACTAAAGCTTTGCCCTCTGTTAACGAGTTGGTTCTTATCTGCCATCTAATCACATTCTCCTGTTCACTTTTCTTCCCTCCTCTTTCAGATAACAAAATTCTGAATAACCAGGATGCCATTGAGAAGGCAGTGAGCAGAGGACAGTGTCTCTACAAGATCTCCAGCTACACCAGTTACCCCATGCACGACTTCTACAGGTCAGCTGCAACTTCTCATATTCAGTTACATGAGGTTCTTTTTAGAGCAAAACATTGGTCTTTTCTATTTTCCAGCTGCAAGGAGTTACTGATTTTTCCTCACCTTAAATGATCATTAATTATAAGTGTTTGAAGATGTTAGTGGGTTTTGGAGACGTTTCTTTGGGCTTTAGTAAATTGTAATTTGTAAGTTTTCTTTGTAGAATGAGAAATGGTGAAATTGTTGTGTTTCTTTGTCCTCATTGCGATGTGTGTAAAATTTGTTTTGTCTCTCCAGATGTCACACCTGTAACACGACAGATAGGAACGCCATCTGTGTAAACTGCATCAAAAAGTGCCACCAAGGCCACGATGTAGAGTTTATACGGCACGATCGGTAAGACCCTTTCAGTTCCTTCCTGATATTTTATTCAGATGCAAGATTGTATTGATTTTCGTCCTGTAAAATCATGCTACTATTTTACTTACTTGATGGGTAGTTTGAAGTGGTTCGTCATCCCTGCTGTCTGTTCGCTGCAGGTTTTTCTGTGACTGCGGAGCGGGGACGTTGTCCAACCCGTGCACGCTGGCCGGAGAGCCCACACACGACACAGACACTCTGTATGACTCGGCGCCGCCCATCGAGTCCAACACGCTGCAACATAACTGAAGGCATCCTGTCTAGTTACACTCTCACATAAGCATTCAAACACATTACATTGCACACAGCCATACACACACATACACTCGCACACACACACACACACACGCAGTTACATACACACACCCACTTGCAGCCATAAGGACCCAGAGAGACTCTGTGATTGCGGCGCTCTCGGACGGGATCGAGGTGAAAGAGGCTGCAGAGGAAGCAGCTCCCTGCCCGCTGCAGTCGGACGCGCTGCAGCGGAGGAAGACTCCACTAGAGAGAGCAGTGGAGCTGAAGGTGAACTGTCCGAACGGCCACAAGAGATTCCTCACGCGAGTATTTCTTATTGCAGTCTGTATACAAAGAGAAGATGGGAGGAGAAGGGCTCTGCAGAGGGGCTGTCAACAGAGGCCTGTGCCCTCTTGGCAGCGTACGAAGACCCAACCCCCCACCACCACCACCCCACCCCTGGTGTTAATCCTCAGCTCCCGGCCCATCCCTCGTCGTCTTCTTCTTCTTCCTCTTCACAAGAACTGCTGTCAAAAGAGACTTCCTGCTTCCTCGCAGCTGCCATCCCCATTGGCTGCCCAGGCAGTTGTAACTAGGCAACGGATGGGCGGATGTTACTCTGTTGTGTGTGGATAAAGAGCAAGGTTGTGTGTGTGATGGAGCACTTGGGCTTTTTTTTAAAAAAAAATATGTTCTGATCAATGGATTTTATTTCAATGCTTTCTCATGTAGTTTTGTATTTTCAAGCAAAAAGCTGACTGTATTTGAATGTCTTTTATTTTATTATATATTATTATTATAATTATTATTATTTTTTCTTTGGTTAGCGTCCCCCTTCCCACCCCAACACCCAGGCAAACTGCAGAAACTCGTAACGTCCCAGCGGTGAAGTTCTTTCTGTGAAAGAGAATCTCGTTTAAACACTAAAAACCCTCTCCGGTATATTAGCTTAAATGGCAGGTGGAGGGGCTCCACAATTGTATAAAGGTGTGTATGTGAGTGTGTAAATGTGTGTTGTGTACAGTGAAAGTGTGTATGCGTATGTATGTGTAAATGTTTATAAGTTGATGCAGTCAGTGTTTTGTGGAGAGGGTTTCAATAGGAGGTCAGAGCTCCTTTGAACTGGAACTGAAGAGTCAATCTGCAGTCGTCCCACCCCCCCTTGTCCCCCGTCCCACCCCCTCCTCTCCCCCGTGTATCGTGGTGACTGTGGCTCCTCATGCAGCCTGAATCGTATGCATGTACCATAACATCTAGACTTAATATATTGTGAAGTATTCAATAACCATTATGTAGATGCTAGTTGGAATTCAAAAAGGGGTATACTTTCTTAGAAAGACAAAAAATGAAAACAGGAAACTGGCCATTTCTAAGAAAATAAAACTTTATTAGATCAGAGGTGTCTGTCTTTAAATTCACATCCTCCGGAGTTACCAATAAATCCATGGTTTTAAAACTAAAGGCTGCTGAAGAACAGGAGATGTTTGGCTGGTGATTAACTGCCCAAAAAACATCAATCAGTCGAGCGCCTGCAGCTGCTACGATCTGTCAGTACAGTCTGTCAGGTGTTTCTAAATGAAAGACTTTTACCTGCATCCAGACATGGTGAACCTATCGATCGTGATTTATGATCTCTTAACTTACTTGCTGCTCCCTCTGCTTGATTGAGTTGCCATAAAGGGGATTTTTATCCACTAAATAGAGACTGAAGAGAACAGCTGCATGACATGAAAGACAAACTGCTTGAGAATGAACAAAAGATGAGATAACTTAAATAGTGAATGAATATAAACTATTCAGAGTGCTGGTATTATCAGTAGGCCCACAGCTAACAAATAAAAGACTTGTTATGGGGTCTATAAACGCCGGAAAATGTTGCCAGTACAACTACTCATATCCCAGATTGTCATCATCAGATGCTTTGACTTGTTTGACCAAAACTCGAAAGACATTAATCACTAAGCTGAACATTTCCAGGTTTTTTTGGCTTATAACATTTAATCATTATAACAGTTCTTATATGTGGCTGCTTGTTTTTAATCATCAATAGTTTGAGCTGAAGCTGCTTAGGACATTTGGTTTGCATGACACATCTGTCTGTCTTTACCATTTAGCGTCTGCTGGTTATTTCAGTGTTTTTGTGCTGTATCAAGAGAGGGTGTAGAGAAATTCACATTCCTCTCCATCTAACTATATTTTCCTTCATACTGTAAACAAGTACAATGTTGAGGTTCTGGTACATTAGTAGGGGAAGATGTAAATATTGCACTTTATCTTCCACTGTGTTTACACTATCTGGTTGCTGTAGATACAAAACAGCTCACATAAAAAAACTTTTGTAGTGCAGAAACCCCTAATAAGTGTTCAAACCTAACAAAACATGGGCTAAATTTAGAGAGGAATATGTACATAGTTATGCCCGACATAACTGCGTGCGTTTTAAGTGTTAGTGCAGCCTTAAGAAATACATGAAATGTGAAAGTATTTTCTCCCTAAAATTAAAGAAATATATTCTGCACTGTGGAGTATAAAGTAGTTTGACAGATGGTCAGCTGGACCAGCTATATTAAAACATTACAAATTAAAAGGAAAAATGTGACCTTTCCAAAGAAAAACAGTTATGTGCATGCAGAATTACTGCAGTGTATTAGTTACGTAAACAAATCAGATAAGCTGTTAAGCAACTAGTGAAGTACAACTTAATGTTGTGTATGTGAAGGGAATAACTGAAAAAAAAAAAAAACTAACTCGGAGCATTTCGGTGGATATTTCTTTATTGAAAAACTATACAGTGTAAGGGCTTTAGTGTGGTTGCCAACAGAAGATGAACTTTGACCTTTGTGGGTCGAAATGAGCGGGTACATATGAGCCTAAAAATCAAGCCGTCTTTGCAGGAACGCAGCGTGCAAGGATCTCTGTGATGTACGTGTTATTTTTACCAACGAGCTCCTGCTTCATTTTCCTCAGTGCTGCCTTCACCTCGTCTTCACTCATGGTGGCGGCAGAGAGCGACTTCGCCTTCTCCAGGAAGTTCTGGATCAGCTTTTCTCCCTCCTGAAGGAAAAGCAGTTCATCGGTTTTACAATAAGCTCAAACACTACTGCAGGTGTGCAGTAAATATTTGATGTTATCAGCTAAAATATCAACTCTACAGGAGCAGATTTTTCAAAAGTTAAGAGAGTTAAGAGATAATTAGAGGAACATGTAATCCTTCAACTGAAGCTGAGGTACAGCCGAGGGAAACTACGGTGCCCATAATTCTTTGGGAGATGCCATGAAGTGCTATACAGAGTTAAAATGTAGACAAATCTTTACAATTAAAAAGTACTCTGAGTTAGTACTCTGAGTTTATCAAAGCGTAGCGACATACTTGCTTGTCCGTCCGTCGTCTCTTAGCCTCCGGCTCCTCGTTCTGCTCCGGCTTCTCCTGTGCGGGTTCCTGAAACTCCTCCAGCTCCTCCGCCTTTTCCTTCGCCATGGCAACCACAGCTGGAGGGAAGCAGGCCAGCTCAGCGACGTGGATTCCAAAGCTCTGGTCACACACACCTGAACACACACACACAGAGTTGGGGATGGGTCAGTTTGGAGACTTCATAGCACTGACTGAATCATGTTCACACTGCTGAACCTTGGACAAAGTGCCAGTCAGTAAGATTAAGAAATAGTGCTCTTATTTTGAAAATCAGAATATACATTACAGTTCCTCTCTCTACAGTAAAATTTATCTCAATAACATTCACTCTTTTATTCACCGCTCTTCTTCAAATGTTGTTTTCTTGTTGCTTGGTCCTAATTTATTCACCATGCGTGCTGGACTTCCATCAGATGCTTTGTTTTGACTGGTTATTTTGACCAGAGCACTGTGGATTCTTGTAAAATTGCCTTAGAGGCAGCAGGTGGAGCCAGAGGAGTTTGATCTTTTAATCACAGATTATTTATCTCCTGTACTGCAGGCGGGACGGAGTGAAAGTAAGTAATTTAACTAAGCTGCCTGCTGCTTCTTTAAATCAAAGCGTTAACAATTTTTTCCAACTTAGTTTCAGTTTCCTAGTTTTGCTGAAACAATTAGATGATAAAGTGATTAACAAAACTAGTTATTTTTATGATCTTCCCAGTTTAAAGTGAACCTGAGGGAAATGCTACATCTTTAAAGTAACAGCACTTTTAGTTGAGTGAAATATTCTAGTACTTTTTCCACAACCACTGATTTGTTTAATCCAAACAAAAACTAAAATGTAAAAACTACACTTTATGGTTTTACGGGGGTCATGTGCTGGAGTGGTTGCCTGGCAACCTCACAGTAACAACAAGGCTCCAGGAAGTCATGCGCCCAGCCAGGAAATAACCCCCCATAAAACCACAACTTTTCATTAGGAGACTGTTTTTGTACGGATTAAACAAACAAGATAGAACATGTTAATCACGAGTTTTAGAGGTGCAGGTAGGCTGGTGTTACCTTTAGACAGACCCAGGCTAGCTGTTTCCAGTCTTTGTGCTAAGCTAAGCTAACAACCAGCTGCATGTCACATCAGATTTCATAGATGGACACGAGTGGTGCCGATGAGCTCGTTCAGCTTTTGGCAAGAAAATTAATAAGTTTATTACTGAAAAAAAAAAAAAGATGAATCAATTAAAATGTCAAAAATGAGAATGTGCTGCAAAAGGTGAATAAGATTTATTTGACATTTCCCAAACTAAATAATTCATCTTAAAATGAATCATCACCAGCTGCAGCCAAACCTCGAACTTGGCACAACTCCAGTTCTTCAGTCATGGTCTTGTCACATTTTTCAAAACCACAAAGTAAAGAGAAGCCAGAGAGGAGATAGTTCCTTCTTTGTGTAAAGTTTATATTAAAATTAAAGCTAAAGAACACAGAAAAAAACTGACTTTGAATGAACGCGTCAGTGTGGCTGCGTGCTGACCTGGTTTGACTCTGTACAGCATGGTGAGCGTGTTGTGGGACGTCAGCGCTGTGACGTGCAGGTTGTGGACGGAGGGCTGCTGCGCTGCCAGCGCCGTCAGCTCGTGGAAGTGGGTGGCGAACAGACAGAAGCTGCCGATTTTGGAGGCGATGTGTTCGCTGATGGCCCACGCCAGGCCGAAGCCGTCGTACGTGGACGTGCCTCTGCCGAGCTCGTCGATTATGATGAGCGAGTTCTCGGTGGCCGACCTGGAGGGACAGCGCGGGTGATGAGAAAAGGCTCGTGCATCATCTGTGTTGCTGCTGAACGAGCTCGGGTGTGTTTTCCTACCGCAGAATGGCAGCCGTCTCCAGCATCTCGGACATGAAGGTGGACACTCCTTTGACCTGGCTGTCTCCCGCTCCAACCCGGGCCAGGACGCTGTCGATCACGCTGAGCTCCGCCTTCTCACACGGCACGAAGCAGCCGATCTGAGCCATCAGAGCGATCACACCCACCTGCCGGATAAATGTCGACTTTCCGCCCATGTTTGGTCCTGCAGACGAGAAGAGATCATGTAGGGTGGTGAATACAACATGTAAGCAGAGATACACAACATAATGAAGACTTTTTTTTTTTTTTTTTTTTTTTAAAAACAATTTACCAAAATGTGCAATCAACACTTTAAAGGTGTCTTACTACCTGTTATTATGTAGAAGCTCTTCTCTCCCTGGACGAAGGTGATGTCGTTGGGTATGAAGGCGGTGTCTGCGTCCGTCTCCATGCAGGGATGTCTCGCCTGCCGCAGCTCCATTCGCCTGCAGCCGCCCTCCAGCAGGCGGGGCCGAACGTACGGCACCGGAGCAGAGACGGACGCCACGGCAAAGCTGACCACTGCGTCCAGCTGCGCTATCACGTCGCTCAGCGTCTGGAGCGGGTCCACGTAACCTGGAAAGTTCAAACACGTGAAAACATCACAGAGGCAGGAGACCGCAGCGCCATGCAACAGTTCCTCTTATCTAAAAGCTCGAATCACTCGACAGTTCACGAGCTTTTGAAGAAATGTGAAGTGAATCAATTACTGAAGGTCGCCTAAAACTGATTCCATGTAATTAAGATATCATTTTTCCTCTGTCTGATGAATGCCACAGTGATGAGACATGAGCCGCACGTGACAAGACTCCTCACCTGAGGCAATATTGATGATCTCTTTGACGATGGCATTCTGGGCTTCCTCGTACTCCTCCCTGCTCTTTGTGTACTCCTCATTTAGAGAGCTCAGCTTACTGCAGACATGTGGAAATGCACATGAAAGATAAGACACCCTCAGCTGACAGGAGGAGCGGGGTTATTCGAGGCCGACATTAGAGGGTGTGTGACGGAGGACGGACCTGTTTGTGAAGCGCACTCCGTTCTTCTGAACGTCGAGCGTGGTGAACTTCTTGTTGTTCCTCAGAGTCTTCTCCTCCTTGCAGGTGACTCTCAGGTAAAAACCCAACATGCCGCTCGACTCCAGCTTCACCGTCTTCCCAGCGTCCAGACCTGTAACACAAGTTTCAGTTTGAGCTCATCGTAGAAAATGTACAGTGTTCACACTAAAGGCAACGCAATAGTCATTTCCAAAGTTCTTCTGAGCTAAATTTGTCTGACACTGTGTCACAAAAGCCTTTCAGAGTTGAGATATTTATGAAGCTCTATGATATTACTTCATATCTATATTGTGACAAAAGAGGAGACTGCTTGGAGAAAAGTAACCAAAGAAATTGGGCTATTTGACAAGTTCTGAAATTATGTGTCTGTTACTCCTCAGCTGATGCATTCATGTAGTTACAAAACAGTTATTCAGTAGTCCTTTAGAAGTATTCCTCTGTTATCAATGTGTTTGTGGTCACCTAATTCTCTGGCTGCGCCGCTCAGCACCGTCTGCATGCTCTTTTCCAGCACATCCATCTTTTCTCTCAGCTCTGTCAACACCGGATCAAACGACGCCTTCACCAGGAACTCGTGGTGGTCGATCTACACGGGACATGCGAGAAAAAAAAACACAAGATGTACAGTTGATAACGATGCAAATGAAATACACTGCACAGTATTCGCGTACAGAAACACAAAAGAAAAGACCTGGTTCATGTCCAGAGTGGTTTCAATCATCTCCTGGTACTTAACGAAGTCAGTCTGCAGGTCTCTGAGGGGAGAGAGGAACGTCGCCTCCAACAGAACCTCGTAGCTACCTAACGCACAGATATTTAAAATAATGATGAATAAACTGTTCAAATGTAACTTTACACAGGGGATCCAGCACCTTGAATGCACTCTGTCAGCTGTGTGTGTACCTGAGTATCTCTCCAGGGCTGCGATGAGGGCGGGGATCTGGCTCACAGCCTGGTACACGCGGTAGCAGTCCTGCAGCGTGGCGGCGTGGCGGTGGAATTTCTTGGCCAGGCGGTGAAGATCAGGAAACCGCCGCAACAAGTCGTCCTGACAGGTCTGCCTGAGCTCAGAGTCGCACACGAAGCTCTCCACCAGGTCCAACCTACACACACACACATCAAGAGAGGAAAAAAAAAGTTAAGGCGTCTAAATCTGTCCTGCTATACAAGTTTAATGGAAATGTCTGAGTGTTTCTACCTGCATCGGCTGCGATTCAATAATGTTATCTGGCTATCTGCAAAATTTTTTCAAAAGGTAATTGATCAAAGTACTAAGGATCCTGGTTAAAATAACAACTTTGATCTGCTTTATTTTAGCCAACACTTCTCCATTAAAACATCCCTGAAATCATCTCTAAAATATATATTTGTATTCAGTTCACTCCCATCACTTCGTTACCTCTCTTCTATTTTGGTTTTGTCCATCAGTGGCTGTTTGATCCACTGGTTGACCAGCCGCTGACCCTGCGGCGTACGGCACTTGTTCAACAGACCAGCCAATGAATGAGCTCCACTGGTGTCATCAGGGGATCCCTGGAAGACACAATTCAAAGCCATTAACGTGTAATATTAATAATGGATTTTGGATCACACTACTGCAAACAAAATACACATTTTCACATCTACAGGGGTGTTTCAACAAATAATTTCACAAATAATGTGAGGTAGGCTGCAACAGTATTTATCAGTTTCATTTGCTTAAACCATGAACATGTTTTCTTTTCCCTGACAATTATATTTGCATTTATTTTCCTGATATATCTCACTGAGGACCGCTCACTTCTGTGTTTCAAATTCTCATGGTCTGAATATAACAACTGTATTGAAAGATATATCTCAAAGACATGAATGTTCATTTATAATTTGGGTGAACTGACCATTTTGTTTTGAATTAAACTACTAATGAGAAACAGGAGCTCTTTGAGCCGGTCCCCGGTCACTGACCTGGAAGAGGTTCAGAGCCCTCACTGCAGCATTGTCCAGCCTCATGTACTGACCCAGGTCCAGAGTGGCCAGACTGAAGGAGTTGAAGTTGGACTCGTCAGAGAGCAGCTCCAGGAAACGCACCACTGCAGCCAAGCACGACATGGCCACCTGTGACCGAAACCAAACAGACGTTTCATATACTGAAGATCCCCACTATTTAACTATTGTTTCAGTGTTGTATAGCCGGACGTACATAACTAAGGGAACTTTCTCACCTGTTTGTCCAGCTCAGGCAGCGTGTTGCTTGCCACAGTCTCTCCTTTCTTGGCCCTCAGCAGCCTGTTGAGATCCTGGACCATGTCTTTGCTACTAAACTCTGCTCTCTTCCTGTCAGAGACCAGCATGCCTCCACGCTGGACCACCTGCACAAACGCAGAACAGCGACAAGGTGTTACATCGAGCATTTTTTTAGCGCAGTGTTGTCATCTGATACCTGCAAGTTTCATCAAATTCAATTTAAAAAGGTGTTGACCTTTGACAGGTCACTGACTATATGAATGATTTGTCAAGAGAAAGAGAAGGCAAAAACAACTATTTTAAGACTTCTTAAACTGGACATGGTTGTTTGCAGTCCTGTGACTCTGATGTTAACTTATGTTACCTTTAACAGAGTTCGCACTTCACGCACACATTATCATTCCAACCACAGAGGAAGGTTCACGAGCCATTTCTGATGCCATATTCAGTGAGTTTCTTTCTTCATTTTCCTCCCTCAAGAACAACTTTTGGTACTGGATAAAAATCACTTTGTGGTTTCTTGCTTTGGATCAATTTGAGCATCCGTAAACGAAGCTAATTTTTGCAATTCTGAGACCTTGTGATAGTGCTTCCTTTGTGGAAAAATCACTTCCTGACTCTCATTTGCAATTGTTGCCTGAGTAACAAAGTGATAAGAAGTCATATGCAAACAACCTAATGAGGACACATTCTGTAAATTTGGTCAAGCATGACTATTAACTACTAACAGAAAATGATAATTTTCTATTTTAAGAGTACATGAATCACTTGAGTTGCTTTTCAAGCAAAAATCCCAAACACTGGCCTGGTCCAGATCCAATCTGAGCATTTGCCCCTCTGGCTCATGTGATAGTAATAGTAAGTATGTTTGAGTTTGGGAATTTTTGGTTGGACACACACAAAAAAAGTAATCATTCGCAGTATTCTGACATTTTGAGGATAAAAAACATATACATTGACTCAAGAAAATATTTGGCACACTAATCCATAATAAAAATAATAATCAGTTGCAGCTCTAATGTATTAATGACGATTTAGTCTTCCGAAAGCAATGTAGACATTGTAGGGAAAAAAAAAAACATTTTGATATACACCAACACCTGATAAAGTTTTAACTGTTTGTGCTGTTAACATAAAGTGGAACATTTATTAATTGTGTATCACTGCCCAGCACAAACCTCCCGTAGCTTCCCGCCGTCTGTGCTGCCCTCTCCCTGAGCCAGGAGACACTCTTTTGGGCTGATCTGGACGAGCAGGGACTCCAGGTTGGAGAAGATCTCGTTGTCTGGAAACTCGCAGACTCCCATCTTCCTCTGGGCCGCATCCACGTAGCCGACCCCGACCACGCGCTGTCCATCTGCTCCGGTAGCGAACCGCACGGCGACGACTCCTGCACAACCCTCGGCTCCGGTTCCACCACCGAACAGGATCTCCTCAAACTGAGTCAAGTTTCCTGGAGAGGCCTGGAGGCAGACGGACCCTTTTTTAATTTCTTTATTTAATAAAGGTACATTTTCTGGCACCTCAGTTTCTCAATTTACAAATCCAGCA
>JBAJHX010000024.1:4825007-4841035 GCA_037176925.1 Amniataba percoides | reverse complement strand
GTTTGGCATAACGCAAACATCCTGCAGAGAAAAGTGTGCAGCACTTTAGCAGGGCTGAACTGAAGCACGCAGAGCAGATTAACTTGCAGACTGAGCACTACCTGAGCCCAGGTACTTGATGACGCCGTTCGTCTTGAACACCTCCTTCGCCGCGAATATGGCGTCTTTCCCGTGGACGGTGTAGTAATCGTTTCGGTCGAAAATCCTGAAGGTGGTGTCCGGCTTCTCCGGCATGGAGAAGACGAAGCTGACGAAGCCGTGCTCCGCCGCGCTGTCCATGGAAAGAGTCTGCTTCGGCTGCACCGCCATGCTGGAATCTCCCGCCACCGCCGGGGCCCAAACAGGAAGTCACGTGATTCTTCTTTGCGGTTTCTTATTGGCGGGAACAACGACTCGACTCATTACTGCCACCAAGTGGTCTGGAGAGAAATATATTAGTAGTAGTAGTAGTATCAGTAGAAGTAGTATTAGCATTATCAGAGTTCAAAGGAAAGTGGGAAAAATTATTGAGCAGTGCAAATGTATAGTATGTTATAGTAAGGTGATATTATGTTTGTGTGTTTTCATATCTCCTAATGACACATGAACACATGCACAAAACTTGTTTTCTTAACTTTTGTCAGCAACTTTGTCTTTTTGTCTTGGAAATACTTTCCCATAAAACTGATAGTTTCCTCTGTGCTGTGTCAAATGAATATATATTGTAAATCATCTTTGGCATACTGGTTATCAGAATCATACTATTATTTGACATTTGCAAGACTCTGAATTAATGCGCAGAAGAAAAAAGGATTAAACAAGATTCCTCAGTCAGGAGAAAAGTCTTCATAGATACACAGACTTGACAAAGAGACAGCAGCTTCCACATTTGTTCTGCTGATTGAAGAGTGAAAAAATAAAGGTAATTGCATGCCGCCATGTGAGGGTTTGTGACAAGTCTGCTGCCTTTTTCCAGGATCTTTGAATACACACGCGGCCAAGAGGATTCTTATAAACTGAAGTCATGCGTCAGATTAGATTCAAGCATGTCCAGAACAAGAGATCACACTTCTCTGTTGCTTTGTCAGCTGTTTGTTCCATTGTGTGTGTGTGTGTGTGTTTTGTGAGCATATGTTATATTATATTATCAGGATTGCATGACTACATCATGATACTGCGTTGAATAATAGAAAACATTTTTTAGAGGAAATACTGGACTCACTAGAAACATTTCCCGTGTGTCATATCACAGTGTGTTGAAAAAAAGAAATGGATTTGATGTCACTGTATTATTTATAAAATGTAAAAAGATAATGGTGATTACATTTGCTCAATTCCAAGCAAGCATTTTGTGTCACAGTGAGCTGAATCCTGCAGCACTGAGAGTCTGAACGATCCCAGAATGAAACATGTTTGCTAAAAAAAAACCCCACAAATGTTTTATATTCATGTTTGAGCTGCAAATAAAGAGGACCCACCCTGAAAACTGATATAGGTCTTTGATATCAGGTGCACACAGAAAACAAACAGTGAATAAACATTTTTAGTCAACTCTCTATTTATTTTCTCACTTTTCTACATGCGAGTGAAGAGTCTTTGAACTTCTGGCATTTTATAATTTAAAAAAAATGTGACTTGATGACGACACTAGATAAAAACTGAAAGTGTATCCAAAGATACTACGATTTGTCCTGAAGGGCACACGAATGTCTCCACTTTTCACGATGATCCATCCGATAGTTGTCGAGATGTTTCACAAACGCAAAGGCCGTGTTGGCTCTGGAGGATAATCCACGATACGTGTGAAGACTCTGACCTGCTCTCCAAAGATCATCAAATCACACACAGTTCATTCTTCGGGGATCATGAAGATGGATCAAAATCGTGAGCCACGTTTGAGTCAAGGTTGAAGCTTTCTCTTCACATCACACCGTGAACTGTCAATTACCACGGTGATCACACACCGCACGCAGAGAGACGACGTCTCTGAGCCACTGTGGAGGTTAAAGAGCTCAGGGTATCATGAGCCTCGCAGCACAGTTACCCTTATTTGCAGACAGACATCATGTGCTCGTGTTAATAACTTCCGTAAGAGCAAGAGCTTCGAATCTCAGCCGCCTCGCAATAAAGACGTCGCATTATCAGTGGCTGTGATTTACAGCTCCTGAAAGCTTAAAAATGTATAAATCCTGTTAAACATGCAATCAAAGTTTGACATTTTTAAACTTTTTCCCATTTTTCACCCAAGTTTGTCCTAAAAGATGGGAATTGAATTTTCCTCTGGCAGCAACTTGACATTTGTGGCTGTCAGTGAAATATCTTGACCTTGAACTTGAATTTTGGTAATCCCGTCACTTTTTTAATCTCGCACCATCGAGGAAAGTTCTGCTCATACAGTCCAGGCCGTCATGAGGGACACAGAGAAGCGCTTTTTAATCTGTTGTTTCCGTGCGTCGTCCAAAACCATGACGGATCACTGAAGAAATCAGCTGTGTGACATGACAACAGTCTGGTTAAGCCTCAGTTAATCGCTAATTGACTCAGTTAGAAAAGGTCAATTTCAATTGTGACACACATATACAGTTATGCCTTTTGAATGACAGACCCAAGCAAATATACAGTATATTTTCTTGCTTGTGGATTAAAATGTACCCGTTTCTGTCGTTTCTGCTGACATTTTGAGACACTTTCTCAATCTCGACAATCAGCTGTGGGCACTTTTTGCACGTCTGTGTCTTCCTCAAACTCATTTTCATTTACAGCCACAACTCAAAGGGCCTCAAGTTGCACAACAGGGCTGCAGTAATTCCTGTAGTTCTTTTGGAAAATATTTTGATGATCTATCAATTATCAGATCACTTTAAAGATTCACCTGATTCAGGCTTTTTCCAAAAGAAGGATCTGCTACTTTTTTTCATGACATTTTACATGTTTTGCTCTGAGAAACTGCGGCCAACATTTGTCACCTCTTTATTGCAGTGTAAACGATAAATTAAAGAAAAACTGACAGCATAACAGTCTGCCACACCTGCATGGCTCTGCCTCTCCCTCTCTCACCAATAATACACCTGCATTTTCCTTTATCATATTTTTCACAGGGACGCACTGATTCTCTTTAAAGAAGTTCAACTCAACAGACAGAATAAAAGGCCTGACTTCAAAAAAAAAGAAAGAAAAAATCACATTGGATCACAGCGTGAAGTCATGAGCCTGCATGAAGGAGGTCTGTCCGGTTTCCTGGTGAAGCAGCATGATCAGAACTAATGAATGGAGACATGAGGATGATGATGATGATGCAGTGTGTTTGTCAAGTGATGAGGTGCAGCTGAAACTCGGTTGCATGGATGCTTTCTTTGAGGGGGAGGAGGATGAAGAGGAGGAGGGGGGGGGGTCGCTCTGTTGACCCTGCTGACGAAACTAAATGTTTGAACGTAGGTGGCTTTGACGAATGAGAGGCCGGTGCGCGCTCCGGCTGCGGCTTTAAAAGCGCGCAGGGCGGCTCAGGGGGGCATCAGACAGGGAGACCTCAGCCTCAGCACCTCTCTCTTACTCGCCTCCACCTCGTCCATCCTCCACCGCCATGAACGGCCACTGCAACGGGAAGGTGCACCACCACGACGGCGCGCCGGAGGACTTCCACCTCCACCGCGCCATCATCCTGGACGCCAAGAAGAAGCCCGCCGCGCACCGCAAGCCCCACGACGCGTCCCGCAAGGAGGCCGAGGACGAGTCCCGCTTACCGGCTCTGGAGGCCGCATACACCTGCATCCTGCGGGAGCTCGGGGAGGACGCGGACCGGCAGGGGCTGCTGCGCACGCCGCTGCGCGCAGCCAAGGCCATGCAGTTCCTCACCAAAGGCTACCATGAGACTGTGGACGGTGAGTGGGCAGGATGTGACATGTGATGTGCCCTTTCTTTAATGCATGATTGATTAGCCTGTTTTATAAGAAACAAAAGAGGGTCTGGGGTGTTGGAAACATCAGAAACTTCTGCACACTGTGAGAGTTTTGACATTTAAGAGTAGCAGTTTGATTTGCGTGAAAGGGAAACACTGCATGCACCAGATAAAAAAAAATAAAAGACCTGATAATTATTCTTCCCCTGATCTTTTAATTATGTATTTGTAACCTATTATCAGTGTAATCTTTTTTCATGTTGTCAATGCAGACCACTTCAGTAAACTGTCAGGTGTTTCTTTACTGAGCCATAATGAAATGGAGGGACTTAAAGCAGCAGTGTGCAGGATTTAGTGGCACCTGGCAGTGAGGTCAATCAGTCTAACACTCCACCCTGACCCCTCCCTCGGTGGATGCTTCAGTGTTAAAAAGAAGTTTGGCTGTTCAGGGCGACCGTAGAAATATCATGGCAGTCTCTGTGGAAGAGAAGCTGCTTCCCATAAAAACACGAGGGGCTTATTCTGAACAAATGAAAACACATTTGTTCTCAGTTTCATGTGATTGTACCTCAGTGGAAACATAATTATGGATATTATGTTCCATTTCTGACAATAGATCCCTCCAAATCCTACACAGTGCACCTTTAATACACAGTGCAAATGAAGCAACACACATACGATTAAAGGCGGCATCGTCTGTACTTAAATTTCTAAATCTTATATTACAGCAGCTCTAAAGGATGTAATGAGTTTAGAGCAGTAGGCAGCTTCGATTAGTTGATTAATTGATCTGCAGAAAATAAATGAGACCAAATTTGATATTTCCTTCATGTTATTTTTTATAAGCAAAAATGTCAAGTTGTGTATCTAAAGCTTCACAAAGATGGAAGTTTGTACTCTGTGTTGAAAATATTTTGTTTTTTGAGGCTATGTCTTCTTTATTTCCCTCCTTTATTGATCACATTTAAAAGGATATCTCTGAAATGTGTGTATGTTTGTGTGTTTGTGCTCTCAGACATCCTAAACGATGCCATATTTGATGAAGACCACGATGAGATGGTGATTGTTAAGGACATAGACATGTTTTCACTGTGTGAACATCACCTGGTGCCCTTTTATGGCAAGGTAAGTCTCTTGTTTGTTTGTGTGTGTGGTTTTTAATCAATGTAAGGCAAGCATTGGATTTCTAAAATGTACTATCCTTTGCTCTAATTATGTGGCCTCTCCTCTCTCTCCAGGTTCACATCGGGTATATTCCCAACAAAAAAGTGGTGGGACTGAGCAAGCTGGCAAGGTAACACACACACACACACACACACACCATACCCTCGTGCTGTCACTGTCCCTGAATGTTTCTGGTGTTAGTGCCGGCCGGCTGCGTTCTTCTGTTATCTCAGTGCATTGACCTGGAGGCTTAAGTTTAAGCCCGCCGGCCATCATCTAGTCCTCTCATCAAGCACACTCACAGACACAAATCTAAACTCTATCCGCTCTCGAGCCATGAGAAAATCCCTTCGGACCTGTGGGAATCAGCAGTTATTATCACAGCCTCTCTGCCTGTCTTCTCCTTTTCCTTTTCCTAAAACACCATCCGAGAGCCAGAATAACAGTAACAGAGTCACCAGGTTTTTTTGTCAGAGTGCGGGTATTGAATCTTCCACAACAGATTCAGAGAGTTCGATGCGGTGAATCATTCACAGATGAAGGGTCTGTACAGTTGGGTGGCCAGAGAGAAGGGCAGGGGTCACGGACTGATGCCAGCCTCTGTTTATCAAAAGATTAATCATTATTACGACCTGATCTCTAATCAGCTCTCTCCCTCTCTGCTTGGCTTCTGCAGGATTGTGGAGATCTTCAGCCGGAGGCTTCAAGGTAAGCGACCAAAGAAAGGATGCTACATTAAAAGAAAGAGAATAGAAAAAGCTTTTCCTCTGGTATTTGAATGAATTCTGGTTTACTCACATCCCTTTATTTGATATCTTCCAGTTCAAGAGCGTCTGACCAAGCAGATCGCCATGGGAATATCAGAGGCCCTGCAGCCAAAAGGTGTAGCTGTGGTTATTGAAGCAGCGTGAGTACACACACTGACACACACCACTTTCATCATCATCAGTGGCAGTATGATTGTATGCTGCCTTAATATGTCACAGACAAAAGGTGAGGTCAGTTAACAAAAGGACCACAAGTGTCTTCATCTATAAGATTTTTCTCCATCAATAAGAGTCAGATGTTTGTACAGCACTTTGTTGTAAATGGAAATACAAACTTAGATTTAAAAGATGGCTGTGCATATGAACACAAACTCAAAAACAAAACATGACTTTGCACAGTTTTCCTTTAAACACGCAGTCTTTTGGTCAATGAATTTCCTCTGCACATTTCAAATGCTCAATCTGTGTGTTTGCAGGCACATGTGTATGGTCATGCGCGGAGTCCAGAAGATGAACAGCCGCACTGTGACGAGCACCATGTTGGGAGTTTACCTAGAGGACCCCAAAACCCGGGAGGAGTTCCTGACTCTTTCGAAGCAGTTTTAGCAGACGTCACACACCGTCCCGACGCCCCATTGCCTGAGCCTCCGCATATGGCAGCACAGAAAGTTCAAGAGTGTGTAAACTGTGGATCTGCAGCTGACTTAACTCTGAGAAAACACAAAAAAATAAACATCAAGCTGCTGTTTGGTGCAGGATCCAACTCAGGATTTCAGTCCTGCTGCAGAAATCCATCACTTGAAATCACTGTGAACATAATAGGAAATATGAGACTTACATTCATGGTGCCTTTCGTAGATATTTTACAGTCTCACATGGCAATATTGTTGTTATATTGTATGAGTGCAATGTTGTAACATGTCAGTACTTAACATTTTAACTGTTTTTGTTTTTTTTTTGAATGGGGAATTTCATTTGGTGCTTTTGCAAAATGATACTTTGACCCTTTATCCTGTTATCATATTCAATCCAGATTCAAATTATTTAACAAACTGCATATCATTTATAAATACATTTATATAATCTTTTTAATATATGACATTTTTAAGATTCAAGTCTAATTATTATATCTGTAGTTCAAAAGTAGTCTAACTCTAAGGTATGGACTGAACAGACTGAATTTAGTTTATTTAATGTCCTCTGTAGCACACATTTGAAAAGATTATTTGCTTAAATAAAAGTTGTCAACCTGACTTTGTGTTTGTCGATGACACAGCTGTTCGTTTGTGTGTTATGTTTGTTCCATTAATGACATAAAATGTTGTCTCAGTTTGATACTAAAGCCAACAGATTCTGAGTATGTAACGTGTTCGTACTGGAGGATAAACTAGGATGTTATACTGGTGTTCCTGGAGCAAAAGGGCAGTGATATAACAAGCAAACTAGATCCCTATAAAGTCCAGACTTATTTAACCAATTCATGCTGTGGTCACTGTATGTGGTCACTTATAATCAAAGTGAGTTGTCTGTCTAAACTTTAGATTGTCTATTTAAGCATATTACTCTGCAAATCATCACCATTATTCATTTGCCAAGTCCAAACATTATCTGTACTGACTGCAGAGTGACGCTGTTTTTGTGCTTTGGTTCCACAGCATAAATCAATAAAGAGACATAAAAGCAAGTGTGTGCACGTGGTCGAAAGGCCTGAGGGAGAGCAAGGCCTTTAAATATCAAAAGGAGGAGCCTGTTGTCAGACAACCTGTGAACTATAACCTCCATCTCTGACAGCAATGGGGTGATGGGGGAGGGGGGTTGACACTGGGCTGCGCAGCATGCAGTTTCCAAATATGATTATGTAAGTGTAAGCCAATTATTAAAAGGCATACAGGACAAACGTGGGCACGTTGTGCGTAAGAGGCTAAAATTGTACCTTTGTGGCTTCAGGCAGAGGTACAAAATAACTCTGTCAAATGTCATCTTACAGAATGCTTTAATTCACACAAAATACAACACTTGATATATTACATACAGAAAACAAAAGGTTAAAGGAAAAAGTATTGAATTTAAAATGTACAAAAAAAATCTAGAAGCCTCAACTTGAGAAACAGGTGATATATGTGCTTCCCGGTGTACAGCTACTGCAACAGCTCAAGTCACATTATATGATTTTCTATAGTAAAAGCAAATCTCTCTCAGGTGGGTGGCAAGAATAACAGTAAAGACTTAAAGCTGTCTATGACAGGACATTGTGGGAAGGTTCTGAGAATGTGACAAGATGACAGGAGTGCACATCAGGCTCGTCCTCACACCTGCTGTTCGCTCGTAGCGCTGCTCTCCGACCACCGCGCCATCACACAGATGTCTGTTTGTAGTTTTTGGTGTCCAAAACTTTCTTTCCACACATTGCACAGATTCCTGGAAAAACAAAAATAGAGAAAAGAAAGTGAAAAAGCAAGAAAGGGCAACATCAAGACTAGCAGCTGCACTTCTTCAGCTGGCTCAGTTTCTCATGTGAGTGAGCAGTGAGACCAAACCAGAACTGTAAAGTTGAGGGCCAGATAACCAAGATAAATTTAAAAACATAATAAATCTCTCGAGACATGTGAGGAAGTGTAGTGATGGTAATAACCCTGTCTTAGAGCAACATCTCACTCGATGTTGGTGCTTGAATATCGGTTAATTATAATCACTGTCTTTTATGTAAATCTCCCTACAGTGAACTCCCCATGTGGGCAATAAAACAAAAAAACCCGGCTGTGTTAATGGAGACCTCTTGAAATTGCCCTTCACTTATTTATACTGTTTTTTGTGTGCCCAAGGTTCATTGACATTTGCTTTTTCAGATGTCTGCTAGTTGTGCTGGTGCCAGCATACACACTAGATTCAAACAAACCTTTAAAAGTGACTGAACCTCCTTACTCTGTTTGCATATGTTGTGTTTATGAATGACCGTTACTCTGTCTTGTTTATTGATGTTTGGGTTAGATCACGAAAATAGTTACTTCATCCAAGGATATAAAGCTAATTTTCTTTTCTCCTTAGCTATAGTGGTATATAGACATGTAGATAATAAAGTAATCCTCTCTGACAGTGTCCCTGTTATTCTGAATAATGCACAAGGAAATGGTCCCTGATCACAGTGTGTGGATTTTACAAGGTAACTGGGACGCTGAAATCTCTGGAACAAAGTCTCAACATCTACCTCCGCTGCTATGAACAAGAAGAGGTGAGGAGTGTGAGTGAGGAGTTTTTTCTTTTGCAATTTAGCAGAACCAGCTGTATTAGAACTGGTGTGTTTGCTGAGGGGGGGTGTGACACAGATATTTCCAGACTCCAAATTGGTACCGTCAGTGAAAAAATTGTGTGAAGTCATTTTCTATAGAGAGGCTGACCCCTTTTCAAGCTCACCACTGCCACTCAGTCAGACAATGTGTTTTTCCACGAGCTGATGTTTTGCTGTCCGATGTCTGCTGTTAAACAAGTCGGATATTAACTAAAACTCCATGAGCCACAGTGTGGTACAGGAAGAGCAAAGGAAACTCACTTTATTGAGCTCAGTACTCAATAGATTGTGAGGAAGTTCATACCTTTCTTGTATGCACAGCCCTGACAGTAGTGAGATCCAGACTGGTGAACTGAGCTCTTGCAGATCCGGCAGGTAGCAAAGCCTGTCTTGCTGTAAGGATCAAACCTGAGAGAGAGAGAGAGAGAGAAACAAACACATTACAAGGATCCCTACACAGCCGTGCATCCATATGTTTTTTTCAGACCAAGAAAAAGCAAATGAGCTGCGGTTATATTCCAATTCAATAAATATCTCTGTGTTCATTCACAGGACAACAGTTTGGCAAGTTTGACTGCAGGACTACTTTTGTGTGACTTCTTGTAGATAAACACAGACACAATGATGGTGATCCTCCCTTAAAACAAAAACAACACCAGCAGCAGCACTCTTATATCAGTATACTCACCTTGCTTTCTTAGAGGTCAGGATCTTGTTTTCATTGAGCTTACGCCCACCACCCTCTGAGTGACAGAAGCAGAAGGAGCTCAAATTAAACATTTATTACACTGTATATCAGTATATTTATATTCTTGGTATTAAGGGAGTGTGTAAGAACTGATTTCAAAATAAAAGTGTCACATAGGAGTGACAACAACAGAGCAACATTCCCTCTACATTTCACCTCACAATTAAAAAGAAAGACACACACCAATTCGACCTCTGACTGACAGCAGACCACCCCAGGGTGTCACTCAGAAGACATCAAGTGCCTATGATGTTAGATTTTCAAAATTAAAGCCCACTAACATCTCTTAATAAAGTTATATTCCCCATTAAGATTCAGATTATCAACAAGAAGTTCCCTTTAAATATCAAACTCTAATTTAATGTTAGAATAATATCAGACCACAACAGGGTGTCACCTTCCAAAATTAAAGTCCTCTGGGCTGTCTTAATAAAGCTAAATTAGATTAGATAAATTAGATAGATATTAAATGGTCTGGATGAAGAGCACATACGTGATGGAAACAGCTCTGAAAATCGTTCCGTATTCTCCAATCGTGTTTGTTTATCTGTTTTAACAATAAATGTCTTCACAGTTTCTCCACATTTACGACAATAATCGTGGATTGTTTCACTGAATTTACTCACCTGTCGTGTTCCGGGCTCCGTCCTTCCAGGTGTCCGGTGTGATGACTTTACCGAGCTTCTTCTCGCCTGAAAATCACAAGTTATCACATTTAGTAGAGCAAAATACACACATATCAAAGACATAAACCAAGACAACAACAACGGGGTCGTTCACAATATGTTAGCTGTCGGACATTTATCCAGTATAGGTTGTCAGATTTGAAGACAGAAAGCATTTACTCGGTGTGATACGTACACTTTTCACAGACCATCTTTCCTCTGTGTTTGTGTAAAAATACGCTTCTTCAAAGACTGGAAAATATAAATAAAGTAAAAATGTTAGCTAGGCTCGCTCGGATCCTGTTTGTGTTCTTCTTCTTCTTCTTCGTCTGTTAGAGAGCGGTACAGTTTTCAGGCGCATTACCGCCACCTTCTGGATCGGAGTGTTAAACAAAAATGTTTTATATTTTATATATATATACTTTTTACTATATATGAACTATTATCATATTATTATCCTATTATCCTGATTATTATCCTATTATTTTATTTTAAAAAAATATGTGTATGTAAAATGTAATACAAGAGTGAAAATAAACAACTTCCTTTGAGATGAATAAAGAAGTGTAATAATAATAATAATAATAATAGCAATAATAATAATAATAATAATAATAATAATAATAATAATAATAATAATAATAATAATAATAATAATAATGTATATGTGGTATATTGTTAATGTATAGTCTGTAGTTAAAATAAAGTATATCGTTAAAATACAAAGTCTATTGTTAGTTTCTAAAAAGTATATGATTTATATGTAGTCTATAGTTAATATACAGGGTGTTAATATACAGTGATTTATATATAGTCTACATTTTATACATCGACAGATTCTCATTCTGAACACCTCTTGACTCTTATTGTGAAGTACTAGCGGAAGTCCGTGACGCTCCATGTTTACGGAAGAGAGGTCAGTGCTGCTCACCTGCTCCGTGCTGCTGCTGCTGCTGCCACATTAACACCGTCTCCCCTCCAGCCTCCGTCATGTGGGACCATGAGATCAGAGCCATGTCTTCTGCTCACGCCATCGTGGCCGCCTCGGTCTTCATGGCGACCGTCGTGCCCGCGGTGCTCGTCCCCGGCTTCTCGGTGTACGGCGCTCACCTGCTGTGGCTCTACTGCGCGTCAGGTGCGGTCACGGCGGCCAGCGTCGCCGTCTTCTGGCTGCTGGGGGTCACACCGCCCACCAAGAAACACACGCTGGGATACAAGGTGCGGTTTCATTCATTCATTCATCAGATCAGCAAATGCTCAAAGTCTCATCATATCATCAAATAAGTCAGCAGCAATGTCACCGAAATGTGCTTTTAATATGAAAACACACACTCTTCAATGCAGTAAAATGCCCCCTGTGACCTTGATATATCATAATGTCACATATATTTTAGTTTTAGATGCTTAATTCATTGATAATACCATGAAATACTCCAAAGGTGTATGACTGTTGTCACCAAAGTGTACTTTTAATATAAAAACACACAGTACTCACTGCAATAAAAACACCTGTGACTTATATGTACCATAATATTATATATATTGCAGTTTTAGATGTTTGATTCATTGAAAAATCATCAAATATTCCAAAAGTTTGCCATTATTGTCACCTAAATGTACTTTTAGTATAAAAAACATAATACTTATTGCAATTTAAGGGCCAATGTGACCTGCAGATATAATGATATTTATATGTGTATTATTATATGTTAAATTCACTGATAATGTAATCAAACAGTCCAAAAGTAATATCACCAAAATGTACTTGTAGTATAAAAAGTCATAGTGCTTTTATAATGTGCTTTTATAATGAAAACCCTGATTGCAGTAAAATGCTCCCTGTGATTTGTATATATATATATTATAATATTAGATAGATTAGATTACAATTCATTAACATATCTCACAGTTTTGGTATTTAATCCAGATGTATGAATGTGTTTAATATTATAGCAGGATGAGATTCATCTTGTTTTAACCACAGACTGTATATAAAGTTACAAACACTTTATGACTTTAACTACTTTAAATCGCAGCGTTTCGACAATGACTGAATTAACTGAAAGTGCTTAAATAAGATGTTAAGGTCATAAAGAAAAGTAAAAGGCAATTTAATATATAAGACAAGGTTAGATGGGATTTAGAGATCAAATAAGTAGAAGTGAAACGTAATTTAACATAGAATATGAAGATAAAACAGGAGAATAATCATTTATAGTGATATAAATGAGTTTTCTGGGAGTTGGTTCCAGAGAAATGAAGCATAAACAACTGAATATTGCTTTGAGTCCTGATATGATTAACAAGAAATTAAAGAAGGAAAAACTCATTTCTGTATTACTTTTTTTGGTTTTTGTTTAGTCAATTTTGTAGCTAGCTTTGGATTAGGGACGAACACGCAGCTTTTTTGGGATAAAAAATATAATTTGATAATAAAAGCAGCAGTTATTGTTCTTTATTTTAGTATCTCAGTCAGTTGGAGTGACATTTGTCCAAAAATGTTATGATTTGATGAGACTGTACAATATTTAAAATGGAAAATACATACTGATAAGGCTTCTTAATATAATTATTTCAATGTCTCATTTAATTAACCTAAATAAGCAAATAAAATGTTTTAGCATGCATAAAAACTTTTAATAGTTTCATCAGTATATAAATGAATGGATTACTTGTACACACTTTATTTACCAAAGTTTGAACTTGAGAGAACCTGCATAATAATTGAAAGCTTTTACTCTTTAACTTTGTTTTTGAACTTTCTTTCCCACACGATGATTTATTCACCTGAACTCGCTTCACCTGCTCCTCCCTGCAGCTGTCGAAGTTGTTTCGTTCCTGTCTGTACTTCTTCCTGTCGTGCCTCTTTTTCCACACCGTGCTGGTTCTCTACGGGGCGCCGCTGATTGAGTGAGTAGCCGGTAACACTGCTGGATCTGTATGTATTTATAGTAGAGCAATAAAAAAAACTACAGAGGGCAGTAGCTGTTTGTTTGCAAAGAGCAACTTGCTGACACATTTTCATTTTCTGTGTTTTATTGATTGTTAAGTTTTATACCCCATAAATGTTCTCTCTCTGAAAGTTGCTGTTTTCTTTTCTTCTCTTTGCTGTTTCTGCACAAGCTCCACAAAATTCTTGCATCCATAAATCTCCACTGTGAGCCTCAAACACCTCGCATGCGTTTCAGGTCCGCCTTGGAGACGTTCTCCCTCGCCGTGCTGCTGACCTCTCTGACCACGCTGAGGTGTCTCTGCGTGCTCGGCCCCAATGTCCAGGCCTGGATACGAGTGTTCAGCCGGCACGGGTGAGCCGCAAAAGCCGTGTCTCGTGTGCTTAATCTTGCATCACTAAGCTGGAAGTTTCTGACTGTCCTTGCTCTTGTCTCCGGCTCCAGAGCGATGTCTGTGTGGGACACCTGTCTGCAGATCACGGTGGCCTGCACGTTGGTAGGAGCCTGGTTGGGAGCCTTTCCTATACCTCTGGACTGGGACAGGCCGTGGCAGGTCAGCACGCATTAAAAAACGAATTCCTTGTGGTTTGCTTGTGTTCCACGTTGGATTTAATGAACTCTTAAATGCACAAACGTGTCGTAAATCACTTGGTTCAGCTTCGAAGAACGCCGCCTGTTCGTGAGGAGGCTTATTTGAGATTTCATCATCGGTGTAATCGATGCTCCCTGAAACGGCCACTCGAGGCTGCTCTCTTTGTGGCCAACTTTCACTTCAAAGATGTGAAGGAAGAGTAAATTGAAGTCATTTCACACTGCACAGCTTCAAGTCCTTCAGTTGAAAAAAGAAAACACAAAATCTAACCAGTGCAGCTGGTAGTGATATGACATGAGAGCAGCACTGAGCTGCGGTGACACAGCGGCCGCTAAGATCTTTGTAAAGCAAAGCTCTTCATAATAGGAGAGGCAGTCAGGGGACATGAGCGTCACACAGATAAGATACTAGACAAGAAAGGATCAAATCTAAAAAGCCTTTTTGTACCACTTGGACTTCAAGGTTTTCTGCCTCTGTGTGACGCCTGTTGAGCCTGCGATGAACAGCTTGTACACGCTCGGTTTGTTGAATACTAGACGATGTTGTGTTGGTCCATGTGTCTGGACAAAATGATAATCTCAGATCAATTCAGATATATTATTTCTAAATTTCATGGTTTTCTTTCTGACAACAGTTTAGTGCCACAACAAACAGAAATCATTATAAGCTGTAACCTGAGAGCTTTACCTGTAAAATGACACCCATGAATCAAATATTACAGCCGGTGAAAAGTACAAAATATGAGCTGTTTTCACCAAAAAATTAAATGATGGAGTGATATTACATCTTTAATGTTTTATGTATATGCAAATAAGTTTATTACTTTCCTGTTAGAAAACCCTCTTGAGAAAATATACATTCAAAATCTTCAGTGTTGTTCAAAGATCTGTGGAACCAAGTTTTTTATGCAGGAGTAACTTTTGGATGGGATAGAGCTTCATCAGTACTGCACAAACTTAACAACAGAATCAATCATTATTGAGTTTCTGTAACTGGTGTGCAACTTGCAACAACAGAAGGAGCACATTTCTGTAGTCGTGTTTGCCCTCCTCCTCTTCCTCCTCTTCATTTCTTTCCAGTCGTTTCCATCATCACTGAGCAGGGTTTAATACGACCTCCATAAGTAAGGAATTATAATTCAACGCAGCCACCATTAAATCCTTCTCTTTATTTAATGAATTCGATATTTTTTAAATGACAAAAAGATTCAAATTATAATTACGGGCGCAGTTCTCTGCAAAATGACTGGAGGAAAATGTAAATTAGATGTGGATGTGGAGCATAACTCTAAAGCGACACTGCTGCTGTATTTTCCATCAGAGGTTCCTCTATAAATTCACTGAACATTACCAGTGGAGACTCCTGGGGGAGGGGACCTGTCTAATAGTTGAGCTCCTCTTCTATCCATCAGAACTGGGTGTTTTATCACACTCTGTGGCCGTGCACGCTCACGCTCACTTGTCTCCTTCCTTGCAGGTTTGGCCCATTTCCTGCAGCCTCGGCGCCATGATCGGCTTCCTGACCGGGCTCGTCGCTGCTCCCGCGTGGATCCACTATCATCGCAAACAGCTCACGTACAAGTGCAAGTGAAGGACGGACATACGAGTGTGTGTGTTTCTTGTGAATGTGACCGTGACGGTATTTCTTGTATTCCTGCTGTTGTCCCTTTTAACTTTCTGTTCGTTATTTATTGGGAACATTTGCTCCGTTTGCCACCTGTCGGAAAGGTGATTTTGTAATAACAGAAGGCTTATATTATGAGCAGAATTATTTTGTATGCATGGAGGCTGATGTTCCTGAAAGTTTTTGACATAATAAAACATTTGCGTCTTTCACAGTGTGTGTACTTTTATTAAAAAAATGAGTTTTCATCTGAAGCTTTGTGTTTTTTGTTTAAACCTAAAAAATGCTCAAACCTGTAGGTGGTGCTGTTGGATCAGGTGCTGTGTATCTGTGTGTGTGTGTGTGTGTGTGTGTGTGT
>JBAJHX010000024.1:4800127-4817346 GCA_037176925.1 Amniataba percoides | reverse complement strand
ATCTATCTATCTATCTATCTATCTATCTATCTATCTATCTATCTATCTATCTATCTATCTATCTATCTATCTAAGGTGTCACCTATAAATTCTGCACATCTGCATCTGCATTGATCTAATACTGGGAGGGGGGCAGGTAGTATGAATGAGCGCCTGATGTGCTCGATGTGCAAGATGCAACAGCTTCCTCGCGCACTGAGGAGAACATCAGCACCTGCAAAGAGGGATTAAATTTTCAATTTTCCTCCTTAAAGTCACACCCATCCTCCATCTAGCAGCTCTCTCACACTCCCATCCTCCTCTCTCCTCACACCCCACTTGCTTCCTGTGTTTTGTCTCTCCTTTTGCCCCAGTTTCCTGTCTTCACGCTCCCCCCTCCACCCCCCTGGCGTGTGCTTCATTAACAGTTGGAGGACTGTGTTATTGAGTGGTAAACATGTTATTGCAGGAGGGCTCCGGTCTCTCCTGTCGGATCTGAGAGCGACAACAAAAGGATCCTTTGTTACTGAGGCATGCTCAAGTGGGCTGTCGTGACGCAAGAGGGATTGAGGAGACAGAAGGGTGGAATTAAGGGGATGCTGAAGTATTCCTGTGTGAAAAGCAGGTATTGAATCAAGATGCTGTTTAAGATATTATCTTTTCATCACAAAGGAACAACACACTTTTCTTACACAGCTCTACAAAAATAAAGACTAATAGAATAATTACCCCTGAAAGTTGGCCTCCCTTGTCGCTGAGCCATGTTTCCATAGTAGCAATCAAATGCATCTACCGACAACACACTAAAGAGGAAATCATAGCTCCATCAGTAATTTGCTGTGGAATAAGCAGCGAATAGGTCAAGGTCCAACTATTGTAAATAAGTCAATCTTATTTTCCTGGTGTTTATTCAGTCATTACTCAAATTACATTTTCTCAACATGGCACAGCACAGTTAGAGCTCATGGTTTTTATTTTAAAGAGTGTATGTTTGCCACGATTACATGGAAAGATCTGTACTACTATACACTCATCTGTGTAAACTAGACATGGAGACCTCTTGTCTATTTATTGCAATAGTTATCAGTAGTTGATCAGCTTCTTCAGTACTTTTCTTCAGAAAAACACACCTGGACACTTGTAGGCTTTGAATCTCTTCTTTTGCTTTGCAGGAGGGGTTTGTTTTGCAGTAAGTCCCTATGCATTGTGTCTTTATTTACACTGGGTATTTATTATTCCACCCAGAAGGTCAAATGATTCATTTATAAGTCAGCGCAATCATCAATTATCCATCATAAGGTTTTCCTCAGGATGTATCGATGTTGTGAGAAAGGGAGGCCCGGAGCTCAGTCACATTGATGGATGAAGGCGACCATTTCTTTTAATGAACAAAACTCTTGCATGACTTTCTACTCATTAAAAAAAAATCTGTTTTATTTTCTTCAATTTAGAAACTGTTGAGGAAGAAGTAAAGTCCTCAGTCAACTCTGCAGAGAGAAAATATTTAGAAACAATTTTTCTTGTACTGCTTTGCACCTCAGTAAACTCGGCTTGAAATTAAATGATCATGTAATTAATGATCTGATATTCAGCTTTAATTTGCGTGTTTATGTCCATACTGTATAGGGAAAGAAGAATGATTTAGAAGCTGTCATCACCAGCAGGAGGAAAATGTGTTGACCACCATCTCTTAGTACGTTTGGTTACAGATGAATCTCAAAAGGTTCATCGGTGCAAAACTTTTATATGTTCTATAAAAAGCACAAATGGTCCTACAGTGTCCATCAAACTGAATGTGAAGTAAAAACATGAGGTTTATGTGTTGCCTTTCAGCTTCAATCTGAGGGTGTTAACATCCACGTTGGTGAAGAGCTGATGAAATGATGACACACACCTCTTTGACTGCACCACTCACACACATTATAAAACATGAAAGTGTTTCACACTACTTGAGCGTGTGCTGCTGCTCGATGATCATAAGTGATATCAGATCCATCAGTGGAGGCCGCCTCTTGTGAGCGTTCAGCTGCTGAGCTTCACGCGACCCTGCCGATCAATACAAACGCAGACAAATCCAAATGAATGATTCAAACACATCAATATGTACCAAACAACTGCACCAAGGTCGTCTTGAGATGAGGTCAAGGCACTCGGCACATCCAGGTGAAAAAGCCGACTTAGTAGTGGTATGACTGGTGATTATGGCTTTGAGTCTTTTAATTACATTTCGATTACATGTAACCTTGAAAAATGTTTTCAGATATCTCCAGTTCTGAGACGTGTAAAGAGATTAAACAAACCGAAGATAGTGAAGCTGTGATGACTGAAATTTATATTAAAAGAGTTCTCAGGGGCAAAATGAATGAGGGGAAGCGGAAAAATGAAATAGGCTTTATATTGTTCTTATAAATGATGGATTGCGAAGGAACTAATGAACATTTTTGTGGCAGAGGTTGACCGCTGTTTTATTATGTAATACTTGAGAAAATCCTGATTAAACTTGGTTGGCCCAAAATAAACTAGCACCAGATTTAACATCTCTTTAACATACATTAGATATTAATTTCAATAAATAAAAAAACTGAAGAAAAAAAATGTAGATTTACCTCAGAACAACATGCCCAATATGTAAAGTAAGTAAATAAAAAGTAAATAAAAAAAAAGTATAATTACTTATTTGATAACTGTAGTTACTCATTATTTTCCAGATTCAGATTAATACAAAATAAATAACTTGAGGTTAAAATAAGATTTTCCTGATCCGGGGTGAGAAGGTTACTTGCTACCTATCTCCGCCTAAAATAAATCCAATAATACACTATATAATATATACTTTACTTTGTACTTTAAGTATATTTTGACGCTAATACTTATGTGCATTTGCTCAAGTAGAATTGATTAATTTATTCAGAATTTGATTTTTTTTTTTAATTAAATAACCTCCAAGATGATTTTTTTTCACATTAGATTAAAACTTGGAAAATTTATGTTTCTGTGAGATATACTGAATTATGTATGTATTATGCTCTTCTACAAGTATGTAAAAGAAAAAAGAAAAAAAAAAAACAATACACAACAAGGCCAAAGAGAAAACGCAGAAACTGGGATGATCGTCGGCGTTTCAGCAGCTTGATGTGGGATTGCCAACATGTCTGTCTGAAACAACCCTCCCTCCTCTTCCAACTCAGCGAGAAGCATCTGACATCGCACCAGAGCCCACACATATAAATACTGTATGAGACGCTACTCAAGCCAAGTGAGCAGCAGCTATGTTCCAGACGGGGCTGTCTCCATCATGCCTGCTCTGCCTCTCTCTCTTTTGTACACACTGCGAGCATGAAGAGCCACCTTTACTCATCTCCGCTTCTACTCTGGCGCGTTTCATGCATGATGTCCGTGCATCTGCCGGCTGATCGGGAATAAACGACAGCTCTGTTACAGTGAGCGTTACTACAGGCGACTTTAAGCCGAAGACAAACAAAAAAGAAGAACTCAGTGCTTTCTTTTTTTTTTTAAACTTTGTTTCCCCCTTAAAATTTATTAACTTATACATATTTCTTTTACAAAGAAGACAGACATGGTTATTGTTGGTGTGATGGTCTGACAGCAATCGATTCTCATCTAAGAGTCCCAAGAGGTGGTATGGCGAGGGCAGGTGCAGACTGGGAATGTTGGGTCGATGCACGACCGCAGCGACACGTCAGAGGTGTTGAAGGTGTTTTGTTATTTTTTATGTTGGTCACTTGTTGCTGGGCTGGGCTGCCATGTAAAGTGCCACCATGCAGTAGAGCGCGCCTCCGATGGTGAGAGCCATGGTGGTGCGGTACAGTAGCCTGTCGGGAACGCCGCGCTTCAAATGGATGGGGACTCCGTCGGACGTCTGGAGGGGGGAAGGAAACAGGAGGAGGGTGGCACAATTAAAAAAAGAGAAATGTTAAATATACAATACTTAAGTTGTAACAGAGTATTTTCAGCTCATTCCTGTATAAGAAAAGTGATGAATTATTGTGTCAGAACACCGTGTTCCTGTACATCTTTTTTTGCCCATTCATAAGATACTAAAAAAACACTATTTCAAATCAGCTCTGCAATTCAATATTGTGAAAAGAAGTCCACAGCTTCATCTACAAAAAAAACATGTTCAGAAAAAAGAAAGATGTCCCTGAAAAGGTTTGACTGAAAAATGACAGTTTAATTAGAAGAAATAAAGGTTTTCTCGTGGGTGCAGTTTGCTTTGGAAGATAATTGTTTCTACACAGGTTTGAAGTGTCTGTCTGGAACACCCCGACTTTGATGAAAAAACCTTGCTATTAGAAAATATTTCAATTTGTTTGAGCGATTGTACAGTCCCTTAATATTTCCCTTGGCTGGGGAGCAGGAGGCCATTTTCTTAGACAAATGAACGTCATTGCCTAAAACTCATAACCATCAGTTAACATCCAATTTAATATTTAATTGTCAATAAAGTTTGAGCCATCAGACTTCAGCGTGTCTTGAAGCCTTATTCTAAAAACGACCTCTTTGAATTTAATTATTAAAAGGTGAATCACTATATCCTTCATTACCTGGAATAACTTCTGGAGGTCAGGGACCTTGTTTGCTCCCAGGTACTCCACCGTGGACCCGGCCTCTGACACCACCTTGGTGGGTGTGGCAAAGACCATGGTCGGCGCCTCCACTGGCACACTTGGTCTCAGCCCCTGAATGAAAACAACAAACTGGTCACAATGATGCATTTACATCAACCTGTTACAAGTATCTTTAAGATTAGGAAATATTTTGTTCATTTGGCATCGGTATAATAAAGTGTGAGTGTGTAATGCGGATAAACAAAATAAATGAAAGGAGATACATGTTTGATTTTGAAGGACTGGACTGGATTTATATTGGCAGATGATGGCAACCGAGTAGAAACCACAAAGTGATTTCGAACTGCTGGATATCAGTTTTCTAAACATATTTGGCATTTTTGGGGTGTTGCCACTCCTCTTTTTGACCCACACAGGCTTGTTACCCCAGAGCAGAGGTTAAAATATGAGACTGTGCTCACCGCTGCCGTAGATTCAGTTAGTTTGCTGTGAGCTACAGTTTGAGCCCTGCACTTCAATCTGTACTCGTTTTCGTTTTGGCAAATTGCCTCCATTAAATGCATTCTTGTTATTAATGTACAGAAAACTGCCACTGCTTTAATCAGAATTAAGTTTAAGTCTATGGAATGTGATTATGGATGAAGTGATTTTAAGATAATTTATGGTAATTTATTTTGCCATCCTTGGTAATGGTATCTTTGGATGGTTCGAGTCACACTGAGTCTAAAAAAAAGACTCTTAAAAGTGGAATAATTTTTTTTTTTATATTAAACAGAACAAGGCTGCTGCATTAGTACAAGTAATTACACGAGTGCTTGATTGATCTCAGAGCTATGCCTCCACTTGCGAGACCCTTTGAGCGCCTGATTAGATTAATAAAGAGCCCCTCAAGTGGCGGTGCGACACTACGAACTACAGTCCATTAACATGAAGGCTTATTTAGGTCCTGATATAAAAGCTGTTCACTGTTATATCAGGAGGAATCAGCAGAATATTTGGTGTACTTTATCTAATGCACCTTTTTACATATTTTACACCTGTAGATGCTAAGACCTACACGTTTAACACAGTTTATCATTAACTGGTTTTACTTTTATACAAGTACAAAATACTTACATACTATTTACAATATCAAGTAAATAAATCAGAGGTACACTGTGGTTTTAATGAAGTACCTCTTTAATATCTTCTCACTTGGAGGAAGCTTCCCACCCACCTGGGTTCTGAAAATGGCTGGGAGACCCATTACCTTGTTAAGAATGTGTGGAGGCAGATAGTGTGGGAGCGGGGAAATTAAATCTGACATGTGAAAACGCAGAGGCACTGACAGCAGATTATTTTTACTTGCCATTTAAGACAAGGCTGCACGAAGAAGTGTTTTTCTTCATAGCATCACATTAGAAATACAGAGACGATTCACCTTTAATTTTTTTTGTTGCGTCTGCGGTGATTTGTTATTACAGAGCGGAATGTGTTACGCCGGGCGATGAGCCGAGGAATGATCGACAAAACGCAACGAACGAACAATAACGTCACATTCAGGTGTCTGATGAGGGTTTCCTCACCTTTAACACGTGCAGGTTGGATAACATGAAAACTCCACAACACCTGAATGTGTGACTCTTGAGTGTGAATGTAGGTGTCTTTTAAAACCCCTGACAAACTAACAGCTTTTCTATCGACCTGCCTTCATTGATCTGCCAAGTGTGTGTTGGTGGAGGAGACTGATGGGATTAATTGAGCTGAGGTCACATGACCCACTGTATTAAGCATTAAGCAGCAGTTGTCAATATAGCAGTTACCTCTAAAAGAGTTTTACACGCTATTATTTTTCAGCATTCACTGGCCAGCATTGCTAAATATGTTCAACATGTTGACTTTGTACAATTTTTTTATCAATATTAGGAGAATACACATTTATAACATTTTGTTGTATGTTTTTGTTCTATCCAGGAGCGTACAGGCACTAAGATAAGCTAAAATTTAAGAACGGGTTCTGATCACTGCATTTAATTTTGGATCGACTTGTGTATTTTTTGGATCTGTTAAACTAGAAATGTTTCTTTCATAATCTGTTATAGATGTACACAAACGTAGTGATTAAGCAACACAGTTGTTGACCGACTGAATGTCATGTGATGGTATTTATTTGCCATCTATCATGTTAAAGTAACCTGAGAAGTGCGAGAGCTCAGCCGCAGCGTGTTACATCGTGTTCTGTGACCTGAAGCAGAACTATTTGACCTTCAGGTAATGGTAACGGACTCTACAACAGTCTACTACAACAGTGGCCTGATTCACTTTTACTGTTGACACAAACCTGTCCTGGACAAAAAAAAGATTAAATCTCATTAATTATATATAATTCACCTGTAATGTTTATTAGATTGCACCTAAATGAAGTTCAATATTCAAAGTAATGAGGGATTTACATTAGCCACATGCATTTATTTCATGATCCACTGGAGATTTATGAAAAACTAATCTGGTCTCAGTGTAAACAACGAAAGGGAAAAGTTCAGTTTTGTCAGTGGGCCAACGCTTTCTGTGGAAGTCCTGATTTGTCCTACTGGCTGACATTTGCCAGCCAATGCCCTTTACTAGAATTTGACAATGTAAGAGATTAATAGGCTTTATCTTTAAAAAAAAACAAAAAAACAAAAGAAAACAAAAAAACTGTATAATTTTCTCTCTGTATTTTACATCTTAGTAAAATTCTCCCTCATTCATCTGATCTCAAGCCAGGGAGAGATCTGAGGCTGTAACAAGAAACAGAAGTAGTAAACAACATGTAAAATTACTGCAGTCCAGAATATCGAAGTATTACCATTTAGTTATAAAAGATAAAAGTATTCATCGTGTTGAACTTGCCCTGTTATCTTTACACTATTTTAAAGGCAGGCAGTTGTCACCCTCATCACATGATACGAGATGAGTTATCTAAAACAGTTCGAAACAGCAAGTAAACAAACCGCACCGTAAACAAAACTGACTCATAAACACATTTTTACATGACCTTTAGCTGCTGAATGTAAACTGCTTCTGTTTGATTATCATCAGCAGATTTAATGTCCAGCTGGCCCCTCATATGCTGCCTGCGCTCCATTAACTAGGTTATCTCGCCTTTGCTGGTACATAAAAGGTGGCCACAACATTTTCTAAACTCTCAAAACAAAGGAACGAGTAACAAGTGATGGTTATACTGCAACCTTGAGTATACGGTATCAGTATCAGTACCTATCCAATACATATTTCCCTCAAAATTACATTTAAGCAGCAACTTTGTACAAAACAGTTTAAGTCTTAGTATTTACATTAACAAAGGAATAATAACTTCATTTTCTATTAACTTTACTTTCCACCTTCCTGCATCCTCACTAGTAACAGCAGCTGTAAAATTAAATGTTGTATAAAGTAGTATCATGTCAACGTTGGACTTCAGTACTATAGTTACTTTCCACCAAGGATAATATTTAAGCAACAGGCACATTTTCCTTCCCAGAAAGGAAAACAAGCCTTGTCCAAGTGACAAAGGGACCATAAAGGTGGTCTGACTGTCACAGAATAACAAGGAGGCTGTGGAGGCGCAATAATAAAGGTCACATCTGGCAGATGCTCTGAGAGGCCATTGAAATTAAAAATTGGCCGTAAAGTCACATAAGGCCAGATCCACACACAGGAAATAACCTTTCAGTATAAAAGGTTAACTAAAGATTCTTAGATAAGGGAGCAATGAAAGAAAGAATGAATTAAAGAGTGAAAGACAGAACTATAGACAAGCAGACAAAAAATTAAATAAAGAGAGTAAAAAGAAAGAGAAGAGAATTATAGACACTAAGAAACAAAGAAAAATAGCAATAACTTAAAAATACAGAATTAGATGAAAATATAAAGACAGAAATAAGAGAAATAAAGATTTAAAAAAACAAAGACAGAATTAGAGAAAGAAAAATAACGACCAAGAAAGAAAGCTTAAAAGAAAAAAAAATAGAGATTTCATATGAAAGCAGCTATCACAGGATCTTAAATAAAAAGACAACAAACAAAATAGCTGCTAAATTACTACGCTTAAATACAGCACAGTGACATATTTGACCGCTCTGGAGGCCTTTGGGTCCTCCGCGGGAGACCGAAGGCTCCAGTAAGCCGCACCGGGAACAACATGTTACCAAACCGGGAGATGAAGGTCACGGCCGGCTGTTCTCACCTGCGGACTGACGGCGGCCGGAGGAACGGTGCCCGTCAGCTTCTGGGTAAACCCGCTGAACTTGTAGTACATTTTCCTGATGAAGGACGAACAGGAGGAAAATCAGGAAAGTGTCACGGACAAGGAGGCTTCCCCTGTAAAGGGTCTTCTTGCTAGCGCCGTCGAGGGAAAGTGACGTAGGAGTCAGCTGCCTCGACGGCCGCCCGTTTAAAAATCAAGTCCTTCTTTTTATAGCAGCAAGAAACGTTTTAAAATTTCTACAATAACCAGAAAAATAAATAAATAACCAGTAAAAAAAAATACACAAGCTGTATAATATTCATTATGTTATTCATTTATTATTTTATTTTATTATAAATCCTGTTGTTGTCTGACTAGCAAAATAAGTTGTACGATTATTTTCATGTTTACATCTGGTTTGCACAGTTTGAAATTGTATGTTTTAATTTTGTATATTTATGTTTTATTTAGTAATTATATTATGTATTTATATGTCTTTGTTTGTTTATGTTTTCTTTTATCAATCTTGGTGTTGTCTCAAAAAATCAGAAAATACTTTGTAACAAAATAGATGAGCGGAATAATATTTATTATGTTGTACATTTATTGTTTTGTAATTATTAGTTATCAATTAAATTATTTGTTAATTTACATTTGCTTTTGTTATGAATCATGATGTCTTAAATAATCAAATTAAATAAAAAGACATTTTTAAAATTTTGTTGGTAGTTTATACTGCTACTAATATTTTATATTACATTTGTATGGTGCCACTCTATGGCTTTTGCTTATAAAGAGTCCTGAATGGGCATTTAGGACAGGTAGAACTATTTTTTATTCTTCTGAGGTCATTTGTGTTCAAGGTGGATCTTGTGCTATGTTGTACAATTAAAAAGCTCCAAGTGTCCTTGAAGAGGAAATGAATGACTTCATATACTGGAAATTAAGATACTTGATATCATAAGGTACAAAATGCTATCAGTAATCCTAAAAGCTGTGTAAACTTTGCCATGTGGTACACAAATGTCTAGTTACTCCAATGGCTTGGTGCATAAATGCTGATCAGTCTAATTTGGTCCAGAATTAATTATTAGTGACATTATAGTTGCTAAACATCAGCATGCAATGGCATTATGGAAACATAGTGTCGTTAGCATTAAGTTCAAAGCAGCTCAAACTATATCTGAGCTGCTTTGCAACCTGCAACCTGGCAGAGCTTGGCTGAAGATGAATGAGTCAATTTTCGGTCTGGCTCAGTTTACAGCAGCAGAAAGGTATTCATCCGTATAGAGGGAGTGATAAAGCTGAGAAAATAAAGAAAAAAAATCAAATAAATGAGTGGAAAAACATAAAAGTACAAATGTTTCCATAAAGAACACGGGTAATTTCCTGTAATTTGTCATCCATGTGTGTATCTTTATTTACTACAAGTGTATATAATATTGGGTGGGCTGACAGAGAGCATGTGAAACACAAGCCTTCAAAGTGTATTGGCAGATGTGCAACATGCTGCAAAGGTCTGACCCCTGAGAACAGTGCAACAGCAGCTTGTGTTTCAGAGACAATTTGCCCTTGTAATGACACTTTGTGAACTAGACTGTGGCACAATGTTCACCCCAGTGTGAATCTAATGAGTGCACTGAACGCCCTTGCCGACGGGCTCAGGTGTTCCTCACTGAATGTTGCATTGCATTGCCTGCTGAGGGCCCGGAGGTGTAAATAGTATCTCATCACATCAAGACTTTTCAAGCTCCATCTGCCAAAAATGCCTCATCTATTTATCACTTACCTAGATCACACTTTGTGGCGTTTATTAGTTCAATTAAGGTTATTTTAGTGACGTGAAAACCCAACACCAACATTCCTACATGTTGAAAGCAGATGATGGAGTCATATATTTCCCCATTTTTATGGTACAGTTTGATTTGCAATAAGCAATTACACATTCAAAGACATTTTGCACAGAGAAATTTTATTATAAAAGCACGTACATTGATCACATTAATTACAAGTCCATAGTCTACTGATGAAAAAGTTTTGATTGATGGTTTCAATTGGGCCTGGCCAAAATTCACTGGGCTATAAGCTATGCTGCATGAGTTCAAAATTATGTGTCAAAGGGAAGGCAATAAAATATTCATAATGTCTTCTTTTTTGTGGCTGTTATACTTGTGGAAAAGCACACTGATAGCACAACAATAGATCCATATATTGAGATATGTACTGTCTACAATACATACAAAACTCATACAAAGCTGCAAAGCTTATGAGGGAATAACAAACATAGACTTCAAATTTAAGGACAGACAGATGATTAATAGACTCTTTAATTGTTTAATTTCCATTGCAACAGAAGATCAAGAGCTGGAGGTGTGTGTGTTTGAATGTGTGTGTAAAAAGAGGATGATTGATGGCAACAGGAGGAAGAGGAGAAGAGATGCAGAGAAAGACTGTTGTGTGGGAGAGGTGTTGACTTGTTTGTTTGGATCATGTGTCTCTTCAACAAATCATATCATCTTGGCAAACCATGGACGGGCCAAACATGTCTGAATCATGAACGTCAGACGTAAATGTGACTGCTGGTCTTTTCTTGTTGTTGTTCTTTTTTTAGCACTTTCAACTTATCCCATGATTTCATTTTTCCAATAATCGCAGAACCGAAAAGCCAGGAGGTGTGCGTGGATGTGGCCTATTTGTGCACACACACACACATCAACCACCGCGAGGATTGACATGTTGGAGGATGAGGTTGCCTTGGAGACGCAGAAACACAAAATGCCTCACATTCACTCATAAATGGAGAAGCTATGTGAGCTCAGTCTATTCACTCGCCCTTCTCAGGCTCGCTCCGCAATTCTTCTGTCATTTTTGCCTCATATTCTTTCATCTTCCATCTCACACTCCATCTGCCCTGCCATATATGCTGCCCCTTTCCTTGTCTGACACCTTGCACTCCTCGCTGACCTTCCTCCATATTTCATTATCCCTGGCTTAAGCCCCTCCTACACGTTAAACCCCTCTGTGTACCCCTCTTCTCCATCCCGACTTTGCACTCCCTTGTTCACTCCTTCCCTCTGTGTTTCACAGGTTTAACAGAATGCATCTAGGTCACACATCAATCTTGTGTAACTTGTACCATCTGGGTGCAAAGCTTAGACAAAGTGAAAGGCTGATGGCCAGACAAACAAACACACACACACACACACACACACACAGCTCGATGCAGCATACAAAAAAAAGGCAGCCGACTCTGCCAATGTCGTAACCATGGGAATACAGTGTAAACAGCAGCCGCGGTCAAAACTGGACCGACTGCGCCTGTGTGTGTTTAATAAATAATTATTGGTGTATTCCTATTCTTCTGCCCAAGTGATGTTGTTAAGGAAACAGCCGCAGAGCATGCTGGTTGAGGATGATGATTTTAGATCATCGGCAGAACAGGCAGGAACTAGGCAGGCCAAATAAAATCAGCTCAAACAGGAAACAGGGCGCAGGGTCGATCATTATTTTCACGACAGCATCAGCAGGTCCACAGGCTTGTTGAGTTTCTGCCTGGGCCGAAGGTGTTTTTGGCGTAAAGGCGGGTTCATTGCAGCATCTCCACTGAGAGGCTGCGAGCGTACCTGGCAGAGCGCATTTTGAGTTCATGGTAGCACTGCACAAAACTGTGGTAGATGAACGTGATGGGCAGCGCCAGGAGGACAATGCCGCTCACCACGCACATTCCCCCCAGCACCCGCCCCCCGATTGTCACAGGGTACACATCCCCGTACCCCACCGTCGTCATGGATATGATGACCCACCAGGCGGCGGCTGGGATGCTCGCGTAATCCTGGTTCTGCGTCCCCAAGTCCAAGCCGTGCTCCAGCAGCTGGGCCAGGGCGCTGTATATCGCCATGGCGACGAAGACAAACACCATCAGCATGACCATTTCCCGGTAGCAGCGAGTGAGCGTCAGCCCCAGTGTCTGCAGGCCCAGGAAGTGTCTGGCCAGCTTCATGAGCCAGAACACTCGCATCATCCTCAGCACCCGCAGTATCACCCCGGCAACCCCGAGCCCGGCACCAGGCATCCCTGCCCGGGCCATCGCCATGGTGACATAGTAGGGGGTGATGGCGATCACGTCGATGATGTTCAGCGGCCGGCGGAGGAAGTCCCACTTGTTCTTGGCCACCAGAAAGCGCACGATGCACTCTGCCGTGAACCAGCCGATACACACTGCCTCCACTATCCTGGAGAGAGAGAGGGGGGGGGAAATGAGTTCAACAGACTGTAAACAGGAAATGGCAGAGGAGCTACGGAGAGATATGGATGATATGAGATGATGTTTGACAATCAACAGTTGGGAGGAAGAAGGAAGCAAAGCACGGGTGACATGAATGATGGGAAATAAGAAAGATATATGACATAATTCACAGTTGACACAAGTAAACAAAGACAGCAGGGCAGATTCGGGGAAGGACAGGAGACCGAGAGAGAGTGTGTGACATAAACAAGCCCGTGATTACCCCCATTGATTAGCACGGCAAAGGCAATCAAACTGAATTAGGGTGAGGTGGTGCTCGCATTTGACATTGAGGCAATCAGGCCGAGCGAATACCACAGAGCCTAAGGATAACGACATCAGCACAATTAGACCAAACCAAATTATCCAGCAGCTGAGAGGAATCGCATCATCCAGCGGCATGAAACGAAATTGGAATCCTTTTGACCCCGAGTATAAACTACACTTTTAGTCGATTACCTAACCGCTGCGACTGATCCAAAACTGTGTCCAGCCGGAGTGAACATAACCCAGCCTTATATAGAGAAAGGCCGCCTCGGGCTTCCTGGAGAGGACGGGCTGCGGCCAAAGTAATGTGGAAAGAGACGTGCACTTTTTCATACTGTGGGAGCCAAAACAACTGTCCAAATGCTGACTTATACATAGAGGGAGGGGAGTTCCTGTAAGTGGTTTAATTCCTCTTTGTTTGCTTACACTAATATATAATCCCTCTGTACACCTTCAACTCATTATACACGGGAATATTATGAAACAGGCATTTATCTGATATGTTTGTCCTCCTTGTGTACTGTGCAATGAGCATATTCAAATGAATTGTGGAGAGGAGGAGGGGGTGTGTGAGGGGAGAGAAAGAGGAGCTTTCGGTGAAATAATTAACACAACACTTTGCAGATAATATGGATTGGTTATTGACCGGCTTGCTTGGGAGATTGTCTGACAAGTCAGCGTCCAAATGTTTAAAGCCTGAAACTTGTCATTGTGCTTTATTGACTTATTGGGTGTCAATTCACTTAAGACAAGGACAGGGACTATATTTAAAACAAGGACGTGTTTTAACCATATTACCTTAAAGAAACTGTTGATTTTTTTATGTTATTATTCAATTTACAATAAATGCATTCTGTTATTCTGTTGCATCAACGCGTAAATGTAGTGCGCAATGAGAGAGCCCACATGCAGCTCCTCAGAGTGTTTACAGGGACCGAGGCGTCTCCTGCTCCTTCACTCATTCTGACTTTTACGCACCGGATCCGCAGCCTAAGCCGCCTACCTGTGCTCCTCCACGGTGTTTCTCTTGGCCGTGTCCCAGTCCGGCAGCGTGCTGGCGCACAGCATGATCATGGAGACGATCACAAAGATGACGGACACCGACGCGAGGAGCTGCGCCGCCACAGACGAGTTGGGCTCCTCGAAAGCTTTGCGCATCTTCTCCAGCCACCTGGCGCGGCGGCTGAGCGCGGGCAGCGGCTCCCCGGGACTGTGCGGCTCGTCCCCGGACACCCGCAGCTCCTCCTCGGACAGACTGCGCATCCCGATCTCGGACATCCTGTCGTCCAGGCGCTTCTGGCAGCAGGAGTCCAGGTGCGCGCTCTCCAGCCCCCAGTACAGCATCTCTGTGTAGAAGGAGAGCTCGCACACTCCGGGCACGAAGCGGAGTTTCCCGGAGCGCACGTACAGCATGATGAACACGAAAGCCTGCGCGTGGCGGTCAAAGAAGAACTCGTTCCGGTCCCGGTCGTAGTCGTCGCACAGTTCAAGAACCTCTTTCTCGGTGGCGCAGGCATGCAGGCGGCTGACGCGGCGCAGAGGGAAATCCCGGATCACCTCCCGGGTGAAGGCGTACCGGGTCCCCCCCACGTTGAGCACGCAGATGCTCTTCCCGAACTTCATCCTGTCAGCCGCGCTAAGACTCCGCCATCCCCGCGTCCATCACGGGAGTTTGGGCACTTTGAGGGGGTGCCACGGTCTCCCCCGGTCCCCCCTCCTCCCCTCAGTCCCGGGGCGTGGTTGGAGCTCCGCAGCCGCTGCAAACTCTCCCGTCCGTCCTCCTGCTCTGAAGCCTGAGAGAGGAGAGACTCTGCAGCCCAGCCAGGGGGGAGCCAATCCCATCAATGATGTCACATGCGCGCGCACGGACGCACGCACGGAAAGAGGAAAAACTCGAAACTGCACACACACACACACTCGACTCAAAGTAGATGTTTTCTCTCTATGTATATATACACTTTTTAAAGGGTGGAGCTCACAGTTTATTCTCCTCTCAAATAGGCTAAATTCAGAATAATCAACTAACATAAACAAACACCTGTTAAATTGATTAAACTGTTATTTAAGAGGAGCTTTGATTGGTTCATATATCATATCATCATTTTAATAAGTTGGATGGCTTTTCTGCAATATTGCTTTAAAGTAAAAAAGTTTTATAATATCTGTACGGTCATTTGATAAATGTTTATTATAAATAAGTTGGAGTCTGATTGAATTACGTTCAGATTGTTTACTTAAAATACTGAATATTGAATGATTAAACTCAATATTGTGAACTTTTGCGCCTCCATGTGCACATTCCTGCACATTTCTGTCATTTAAACAGCAGCCATGTTGCACATACTGTCTTTATTTATAATTTGTTTTATACTACTGCCTCACCTAAGTCATAATATCATACATTTAATTAATACTTTTGTTCCTTTATATGTTTATGTTTACATTTTGCACACCAACACATGAAACCAATTTCCTTTTAATGTGCAAAGCAACGTGTCGATAAACATAATTCCGATATTGGTATCGATTATGGGGAAATAGTGTGTGTGTGTGTGTGTGTGTGTGTGTGTACCGGTGTTGTGCGCGTGCGCGGCCCCCTCTCTACGTCACGCTCGGTGGTTTTTCGGGTTGATCCGACTTCTTTTGGCCGCCGTGAGTTCACTGTATCGCAAAAAAAAAGAAAAAGAAAAGAAAAGGGGAACAGTGAATCCGTGGAGGAGGAGGAGGAGGGGGGGTCGACACATCCGGAGCTCCGACCGACGATCATTATTGATTTTTACCTTTTTTTTTGAAGAAAGCCTTTATTGTTTTTTTTATTTTTTAAATTAATTTATTCTCATCCTCGTAGTTTATGTTAGCGCTCCGGGAGGGCAGAAATGGCGGCCAACATGTACCGGGTCGGAGGTATGTATGTCAATGTGGGTCTTTTCTCCTCTTCGACAGGCACTAACCGGGTCCCGTTTTGTGCTCCGGTGCCGGTTTACGCGTCGTTATCTGGGCTCGTTTGGCTTCCGGAGACGAGACCCTGTCCTGCTGCCCTCCTTGGGGTGCTTTAAACTGAACCAAGGGGGCGATAATTTCTAAATATTTGTGATTCAAAATGGGTCAGGCCTCGCGTCTCTGTCGTAGCCACGGCGGCTAGCTAGCTAATCAGCTAGCATCGCGCAATGTAAACATCTTCGGCACCTTAATTTTAATGTGTTTGACTCTTTTAGGATCACCAGAGGAGAGACACAGATGAGCTGACGGGTCTCTTAATTAGACATGTGTGTGTGTTTTTTAATAAAAGGTCGCTAAATCGTCCTCACTTTGCAGACTGGAGCTGCCTTTTGTATTTGCCTCTCCTGGCACGCAGCCATTAGTGCGCGTCCTTATTTAGCCGCCGTTAGCGCCGCCGTTTGCCTTAATTCCCCCCCAGCGCTCATTTATCACCATCTCAGCCCTGCTTTTTAATAATTAAAATAATCTTCGTGTTATTTAGACAGTGTTCATCGCCACGGTTTTCACCTACGAGCGCCAGGAAGAGCGGCTAATGTGCAAATTGGCTCATCGTGCTAGGTAGCTTGTTAGCGCTCAGATTGTGGTCTCCATTCATGGCGTCGTTGCGTCAATTTTACACCTTTTTTTTTTTTTTTACCTTCACACGTACTCAGGATGCAAAATCCACATTAACCTCCCCCCACTTAGAATAAGATCAGACAGCGCATGAACTCAGCATGTCAACACAAACTCAAAGTATAAGTAACAATAACAACATTATTTACAGGTGATGTGGAAAATGTAAATATATATATATATATATATATATATATATATAAATATATATAAATATATATATATATATATATAAATAGGAAATCTGTTGTTTCGGTGTTTTTTTCTTCTTTAGCTC
>JBAJHX010000024.1:4786649-4797592 GCA_037176925.1 Amniataba percoides | reverse complement strand
TGTGTGTGTATATCGTGAGTGTTTGCAAAATGAGTGAACGTGACAGGTGTTCTCCAGCCTCCTAACTTCCATTGATATCGAAGGGCACACCTGTGGGAGTGTACGTGTAGGCGGGGTGGATTATTTTCATGAACATTTCAGGAGCTCTGAATATCAGCTTGTACCAGCTTTTGAAAAGCAACCTAGTCTGATCTTTATTTTTTTTTTTTGTCCCAATATTTGATCAGTTGTGGATTTGACGGTTTTAACACCCTTTCTAGGAATGTGTCATTTATGTCAATAAGAAGAGACCAAAACTAACATGGTCTTCTTTGTTAAAACACTACCCAAGCATCTTTAACAAGTGCGTGCGAAAAGCTTTTCCTGCGCTGTACTTCTAAGATACTCAGATAAATGCATGTCATTATCTGATGGTGTGGGTGGGAAATGTCACATCAGGTCAGTATCAGTCTGAAAAAAATCACATTGAAGATGTATGTTATCAAATAAAGACAGCAGACATTGTACTTGTCATAAATGATAAAGGCGGTGGAATATAGAAAATAACAGGAACTCCCGGCAGTGTAGTGCAATGGTGAGCAGTCATCCTGTGGTAGATACTGCCTGCACGAAGCTTGTAGTGTGTGTTGTTGCGGCTTAAAGCAAATGCATGATTCAACCTGATGGACATTTTTGTGGCCTTTGTAGGTTTTGCAATGCACTGCAATATATTGTTCAGTGTTCCTCTTATTTTGGCCACATCCTTCAGGTCAAAATCAACATTTAAAGTATCTGCGATTACCTACATCCTCACTCGAAAGAGCAGCAAAAGCTGGAAATAGTTTTCTCAAACTTCGTACCTCCACTTCCATTCGCTCTCCATCAGTCACAGCATTTAATACTGGCTGAGTTTTTAAGCCTGTCGGCCTAATTATACGGTGAGACAATCAATCAATCATCTGATCAAAAGCGCTGCTGCTACTGCCCTGGTCAGCCTGTCATAGCAGCACAGCTTGACGAACACACAAAGGAGCCAAGGTCTCTTGGGAAATTAGAAGTTTGTACGAGGAGGTGTTGCCACTTCTTTCAGTCATCCTGGGTTCCTGTACTGTCTCTGTTTTCAGACGGCCAGCGGGAACGTGGAGGCAAAGGTGGTGTGTTTCTACAGAAGGAGAGACATCTCCCACAGCCTCATCCAGCTCGCAGACAAACATGCAAGTGAGTAGTAGAGAAGTGGTACAACTTCTCGTTCAGTTTGTGAATGAAAGTTGCAGTCCCTTTCAAACAATTCAGTGTGGTAAGAGGCTTTGCAGACCGTCAGAATATGTATAAACGAAATTCAAATGTAGAACTGAAATGCTTGGTCGGTCAACAAATTGTTATTTGACATTTTGGACAATCGAACCTTACTTTTTAGTCATTTTTCAACCAGAAATGGGCAAGTTCTCTGATTTGACAAGCTTCGGGGATTTTTTGTTTTACTTCAGTTTTGTGACATTTCATAGATGAAATGTTTCATTTAGAAAATAATTAGCAGACTAATTGATTAAAAAAATAATTGTTAGTAGCAGCCTCACACAAATGTATTTACAACAGTGTGAAAAGAGCGAATTCTCACATTTAGGAAGTAAAAATGTTAGCTTGATAAATGGCTAAAATGATGAATTCATTTCTAAAAATGTTGGTCAGTTATTAAGTAATAAATGGATTTTACAACCCCGAATTGAAATTGCATGGTTTTCAGTTGCATTTGTGTTTTCAGTCGTCCTCAGTGAGGGAAATTATAGGCTTTGGGATGTTTCCAGCTGCGTTTCCACTTAACACATCCTTTGCACATTATAACGTTTGCTATCAGTAGGATGTTTTTTTTTAAATGTCGACCATACCTCTAGAGTTCAACCACTTTAGTCACACGTATTGGTGCTCCATGGCGATTTGAAAACATGCCACTCTTCGCATTTATATGTCACATTTATTTCTCAATTACGTTTTACCGTCAGAGACAGAATTGGATTGTGATAGTGGCAGTAAGAGAAGAAGGAGGAAGGAGAGGAAAGTGCTGTTATCACAACAACACCTGTTCTGTGTGGGAAGCTTTCTACCTGTTTTCAGCGATGTTTCACTTCACCCATTTGGTCACAATAAAACAGATTAGTGATCACTTTCTGAAAGTTAAAAAACTCCCTTCTGCCAAAGAAAATGCACAACTTTACATGTGGAGAGCTGACACGTCGTTCGCAGCAAGTAAAGAATAAAGTTTTACCACTAGTGACGATATAAATGTTATGTGATCTGGACAGGAGAGACATTGTGTGGCTGAATACTTTAACCTTTGTGTGGTCAAATTGTTTGTGAAAATCCAGTCTTGCCGGTTTGTCTAGATGCTATAAGCACAAAGCAACCTTAAACAAAAAACTATAACCAATACAATATGTGGGGACATATGCATTAGTTTTAGTACGGTGCCAATTCCACAAGCTATTTGGAGTCGGCTGTCTACCAGCTGGTCAGCAGAAGAGACAGAAACAGAAATAAAATTTAACACTGGCTGTCACACTGTAAAAAAAGAATCACACAATTTATGGCTCAGATTAGTTCAGGGGGAGAACAAAAGGACGTGAATGTGATTTACAGAAATAAAACAATGTGCCGGTTGGAGGAGTCAAACCTGAAATATCTGTACCTGTTACTAAACTTGTGAGCTATAAGTTGAGATCCCTAGATATAATATTAGAGTAAAACTTTTGAATTATGGAAAACATTTCTGAAGGGTGCTATTAGCGGAGTTATTCTGGAGCACTGTTAGTAAGATTTGCATCCATTTTGTCTATCATGTTGATAAATCATTGCAAGATCGAACCCATGCTAGGGCTGAGCATGAGTCACTTTACCCAAATCTCAAAAATAAACATTTTCTAGCCTCCCCAACAAAACGGAGGTGAAGAGAGTTGTGTTTGCAGTGCTCAAAGCTCTACTTTTACCTTTCTTACCATGCAATATTTGAATACCTACATTTTATTGTCCACCAACAATTGATGAAAATGTAGAAAAAAAGTGAAATCACACAACAAATACAGCTCTGATACATGAAAAAAGAGCCGATCAGAAAACAACGAGGCTGCTGTCTGTTGGAAGGAGTAAGAACAGCAACTTGTTGTAAATCAGGAGACCGTCTGTCGAGGACTGTGAGAGTCCGTATCCAATGTTTATACAGCGTCTGAACCCCCCCACAACCTCACAAACTGGCTAACAAATTGTGTCTGAAAAATCTTCGTTGTTACTTTTAGAGACAGTCTGACAAGTCACACCCACTTCAACAATTGTCATGTTTGCAGTGGTTTGAACGTAAGCAGGTTTTGAACTTCTTTCTTTTTGTTTTTTACCTCACTGTTTGAGTGTGCGACACCATGAATGCCTTCAAGGAAAGACTGTTCAAAAGAGCGTCCCCATCGGTGTGTTGTTCTGAACGGGCCATGCTGAAAAGCAGTCACCAAAGATGCGACATCTTTTAAATATATAGATAACGGCCGACATCAGATCAGACATCTCTGTCTGGAGACTTTCTGGCGTTGCACTCGGGTGTTCACATGAAAAGCGACAGAAATAGCTGTCCAAAAACAGCATTACAGAGAGAGTTCAAACCTCAGCCTTTCTCACCTCCACACAGCTGGCCAGAGACGGCGAGAAGTGAGTGTAAATGTCAGGTCATGTGTTTCTTAAAGTTTGTGTATATTTTTTTGAAAGAAAAAGAAGGATACTGGCATCTTAAAATGTGAAACAGGATGGTTGAAATGGAGAAAGTGTAGGATTTTCTAACAGGGTGTGAAGCTGCTCTAGCTCCAATAGTGCCTTGTGAAAACACCTAGTGTAATAATAGGTAGTGGCCAACGGCAGATGATCTTTATTTATCTAAGTATATGCCTGCACCCTGTAACAGTGATTTAAAATGTTTGCCTGCTGCAGCAAAGCAGCCAATCAAGTATTTATGTATGAACACTGAGTTCTTAAAATTGCATTTCTGGTAATAGTCCTGAGCATAATAGCTTGTCTGTCTTTAATGGATGGCAGCAATAGTTTGTGATTGCGACGCCTCTGAGAGCCATTTTACCAGCCTATTGTATAATATCTGAGGACAGCACATTTATGAAATATTAAGTGATCTTATGTGAAATCTTGGTGATAAATGGTTGAATTTGTCTGAAACCGTTTGACTTTGATAATCTGTAATAGATCTGTCACGAGGAAGCCGCTGTCATGTTTTGTGGCCATTTTTCTTCAACTTTCCTGTGTGACATTGATATAATTTTTAAGGCAAGTCTTTTAATTTGTTTTCTGATTTTTTTTTTCTTTCTTTCCTTTTTGTTCGTCTTTGCAGAGGAGTTGGAAGAGGAGAAAGAGAACCCGACCGAGACAGAGCTGACAGAAAAACAGAAACACCAGCTTCGCCACAGAGAGCTCTTCCTCTCCCGGCAGTATGAGAGTCTACCCGCGACGCACATTAGGTATCGTACAAAGACCCCACGCATCATCATCATCACCATCATCATCATGTGCAGGCAGTGCCCATGGATAGTCACCCGTCCAGCCATGAACAGACTAATCAAGCATTGTTGTGTTTTGTTTACATGCCACTTAATTCCTCCTGCTCTCTTTATCAGGGGGAAGTGCAGTGTTGCATTATTGAATGAGACTGAAGCTGTTCTTTCATACCTTGACAAAGAGGTGAGTCAGAGAAAAGAAAAAAAATAGATTTATCGTCTCTTACTGGACTTTTTCATGTCACAGACTGTGTCAAAGCAAGTCTGGTTGCACTTTGTCTGCCTTAGTCTAGAGCTGAAACTGATAAGATAACTGTTTATTAGTCTTATAGAGGGGAAATAATCATTTTTATTGTAAATTAACTGCCAATTTATCTTCTTGATTTATCGTTCGATCTGTGAAATGTGCTCCATTTGTCCAACTGACACTTCAAGACTGGAACTATGAAGTTTATCTCTCTCAACAAAGACTGTGGCTCGTTCACGGTATCTTAAAACTCTTGCTGTCCTTTTAGCCTTCGTGTCACATTTGGAAATATGTGGGGTTTTTTTGGGTTTTTTTTTTCAGGATACGTTCTTCTACTCGCTGGTGTACGACCCAACACAGAAGACCCTCCTGGCCGACAAAGGAGAGATCCGAGTGGGACCGCGTTTTCAGGCAGACGTACCTGAAATGCTACAAGAGGGTGAGTCGGATTTATTACATATTTTAATACCTGAAATTTACCTTGGCTGATTTGGTGCTCACCTGCAGTCTGGATGAAACTGTGAGGTTTTGCCCTTGATGGACAGCAGCTTCCTGCCAGAGGCGAATGACTTAAAAAGTTTGTATCCGTGGTGAGATGCCACAATCTTTCCGGGAGGTGTCCTGATCCTCAAGTGTTTTCTCAGCAGAGCAATTGATTTGCTGCCATCTGCCCCTGTCCTTGGCAGTGGCAGCAGCGTATGTTAGGGTGGTCTCATGGCTGTGTAGAAATGGGCCATCATTGACATTAGCCTTTTTTCTTTTGTTTTTAAAAATGTGCATGAACAAAAAAGTGTTTTTGCTTGTATCATCCAGTTTGAGAGTGTGATTAATCTCAGAGAGTTACACTGGGGAAAAGGCAGGTAAGGTCTTGGGACAGGTGGGGAGATGCAGGCTTTGTCTTCATAAGCAGCATTTTTTCTGTGTTGAAGTGAAGTAAAATCCTCTATCAGAGGTTTATTTGGTGTTTAAAATGATAATTGATTTTAGTTTCCACACCTGACATAAACAATGAATGATGGCAGGTTAAAAGTTTCCTTCAATCTTTCACATGAGAGTCACGTGTTCATGGTACTCAAGGTCTGTATTCCAGACCACCTCACAACTTAATTTTCATTTAGTAGCTAAGTCTGTGCAGAGTTTAAACCACTACCTCCACCAGAGAGCAGTTTCTCTGGTTTATAATCATGATTAAAGCATCTTTGGCTAATAACCAAACGATGATTCACTGTCTTCACCTTCAGCCTGTGTTAACGCTGCTCTTTCTGTGTGTCCAGTAGGGGAGGCAGATGACAGGGACCAGTCCAAACTAGAAGAGAAGCTGTGGGATCCAGAGTGTCCACTCACCAACAAACAGATAGACCAATTCCTAGTGGTGGCACGGTAAGACCTCTCACCTCCAGTGTCTCCACCGGAGCAAATATAAACTCAAATATTCATACAGCAGCGTGTTACGAAGTTGATTCCAACAGTCTACAGCTCCAACTACCATAACTCAGTAGAAAGCAGATGGAACAGTTCATATTAGAAACCTCTCTGCTGTGAAGCTTGCATTATTCAGCGCTGTTATTTTCCTCTGTTTGTGGATAATAATGCAATATAACTACAAAAGCAATAAATGCACACTGTTGTTATTTGAGTGATAGGTCCAAAGTATGGCTCGTTATTTTTAGTTTTATTCTTCAGGAATATTTGTGAATTAATCACAGTTTATTTGGGTTATTAAAAATGGATGAGAGTTACATTAAAGATTAATAATGCAAATATTATTGTTTTTTTTTGTTGTTTTTTGTTTTTTTTTGACAAAATGACTCAGTGATTCATGATTGGTTCATTTGTTTTTGCACGCCTATTACCAGAAGAATATACACTGCATCTGTGTTTAGATAATTTCTGCAAAAACTTAATGGATGAAAACTATGTTTTTAAAATTTGTTTGTTTTTGTGTATTTTGTCAGAGCGGTTGGGACTTTTGCTCGAGCGTTGGACTGCAGTAGTTCAGTCAGACAGCCGAGCTTACACATGAGTGCAGCTGCAGCCTCACGAGATATCACACTGGTGAGTTGAACACACATTCACAAACACTTGAACTCTGCAGCACCTGATCATGACTCAAAAAACAGATTATAACTTTGTGTCCGTGTCCATTGGTCGCAGTTCCACGCGATGGACACGCTGCATCGCCACAATTACGACCTGTCCAGTGCGCTGAGTGTGCTGGTTCCAGCGGGCGGCCCGGTGCTCTGCAGGGATGAAATGGAGGAGTGGAGCGCCTCGGAGGCCGCCATGTTCGAAGAGGCGCTAGAGAAATACGGGAAAGACTTCAACGACATCCGACAAGACTTTGTAAGTGTGTGTTCTGCTGTGTAAAGTCACAGTATTTCTGACTAGCAGGAAGGCGCTCACCTGTGGTGGCAAACTGCCATAGACGGGCCGAGGTGATTTGAATAAACAGGATGCCTGATGCAAAAATAATACATTTATGATGATTTGTTTGACATTTTAAGTGTTCTGTATTTGAAGCTCCGGTGTGTTTTAATGTCAGGTTTTGCATTGTTGTCAACAGGATGCAAAGCATTCAAAATGTGACAAATCAAAATGTTAAATAAAAAAGTTTGTTCCTTAGAAGACGACACAAGAAGAACAGGAAAAACACACTACGTTGCTCAACTTCCAGTTTGTCCTCACTGAGAAAATGTCTTGTTTGTTTGAAGAGCAAGTTTAAGCTTGACTGTAGATTTAATCTTCGATCTATTAAAAGCTCCATTTTATGGTGTTTTCTATCTAACAAGTTATTTAATTTTTTTTCAAGAGAAAGTCAAGTAATTCTGTTCACTTGACTGCCAAACAGGTGAAAAAAATCACATCATTAACTGCTGCCGTGGTCTGCTTGAATTCAGATGTCACGGTGTCCTCCCAACAGTGACCAGGTTTCATGTTGAATAAAGCTATGAGAGCATCTTTCCCTTCACCGTTGTTTATTTGTATATTCATGCATGTCGGTCGAGAAACAGCTCACACAATGGGCCCAAAAGTTACCTGCTCGCTGTGACAGCTCCACACAGATGTTGTGTGTTAATCTGAATTTTAGTGGAAAATCAAGAAGCTTGACACACTGCTGAACAGTGGAGAAGTTTGACTGTGCTGCGTTAGTGTTAGAGACGTTTCTGTGGAAGTTTCAACACTTCTTCCCCCTCAGTGGAAAGTCGTCACAATGGGACTCCATTTTAATCTGTATGAATGAATGAATTGGGGCTGACTGCCGCCACTGTTCGTGGAGGACAAAATGACCGGTTTTAACAACCTTTCAAGCGCACAGGAGGTGGCTATTTGATTCCACTGAACTTTCCTTCCCACCATCTACCTATACTGTACTATGAAGGCAGGATATGTGTGTATGCGGTGGCACCAGGTGCTCATGAATACTTATTAAATGTGTGAATCACTGTGTGTGCGCCTGAGCGAGAGAGTGTGTGTTTTCGTCTGGGGCTCAGAAGCAAGCCAAGCCGGTAGCTTTCAGCCTCTTTGGTCACGATGCCTCTCGCTCATGAATATACATGAAGGCTTTCGCACCCAGATGGCAAGAACATGAGATATTAATATCATTAATTTGCTCTCTCTCTCTTCTCTTTCCTCTCTCTCTGTCCCCCCTCCCTTAACACCTCCTCACTCTTTCCTCTGGTGAAGCTGCCATGGAAGTCTCTGACCAGTATCATAGAGTACTACTACATGTGGAAGACCACAGACAGATATGTGCAACAGGTGAGGAGGCCAATTCACTACATGTATCATAAGATAAAGTAGATTTTTAATGGCTTTCTGCTGCAACAGGAAGAGCCTGAAGGACTTCAACATTCAAGACCAAGGCTGGAAGGTGCACTGTGGAGTGTTCTTGTAAACAAACATGTTTTTTGTTTACATTCAGTGTTTTATACTGAAATGCGAAATGAGTTGCGCGCTTCATTGAAACTTACCTCGTAAAACATCTGCAAACATTTACGTTTGCATGAGAATAAACCAAACAAAACCACAACGGTTCTGAGTTTGTAAAGCTCATTTTTTTTTTTTCTTCCTTCCTTTTAGGTCCTAAAGTTCAATGTTTTTGATGTTTGTTTGGCTGTTGTACTTTAACTGGCTACTGTACTGCAAAGGGGTCCTCCAGTGAGTTAGTGTTGCACTGCGAGAGACAGATTTTTTAAAAATTGATGAAGTGAAAGCCAATAATTTTAGTTAAAACTCAACAAAAATGTTTGTGTCCTACAATTCCCACAATCCCACTCAATAGGATTTTTCATTAAACCTTTTCCAACTGATGAATTTTGGTTGCAGGAAAAGCTTATTAAGTTAGTGGAAAACTGCAAAGGGTTAACTTTTTGTGCCAAATGATTTTTCATATAGTTCAGCTGTACAGATTAAGAATGAAAAGTGATTGCGAGCTGTCGGGTGTCAAGAAGAAAGTAAGATGCAGATGACACATTTAATGATCGTCTTTCCCGTCCTGCAGTCTTATCTTCACACTGCCCATCAGAGTTCATTTTGAGAGGTGTCAAAGTGTCTGAGAGGATTTTTATCAAAGACAGACGCTGATTTCTGTTGTTGTTAATGAATCGATTCTGTGCTTCTCTCCGAGCAGAAGAGACTGAAGGCAGCGGAGGCAGAGAGCAAACTGAAGCAGGTTTATATCCCCACATAGTAAGTCGCCTCAATTCACATTTATAGCTGTTGCTATCATTACTTCACCTGTGGCTGCAAGGTGGTCATTGCTTTATACATAATGAAAATGTTTAATTTTTAAAGCTCAGTCAGTTTCTTTAACCTCTTCCTGTCCTTCTCTCTTGATAGTAACAAGCCCAACCCCAACCAGATCTCCATGACCAATGGCAAGATGGCGACAGTGAACGGAGCGGGGCCCGGGGCCTACCACGCAGCAGGCGGGGGCAGAGCCTGCGAGAGCTGCTATAGTGAGTTTTGTTTGTGTGTGTGCGTGCGTGAGAGTGTGTGTTAAAGCTTGGCAGGTGTGAAATCAAATCACAAGGGCAGTGAACATGGGTCAGTTAGAAATGAGGTGGAAACAAATCCAGCGGTAGCCAGCCAAAGGCTTTTTCTTTTTTTCCACTATTGACTTCCTCTGACTCTCGAGGAGATGCTTTCATTTAATTTTCACCTTGACTGCTCAAGTGATCAATATCTCCCTTCATATTTAGTTTGACTCATCTGCTCCTGAAGAACTGATTGAGCCTTTTGTGCTTTCAGGGCGAACAAACTAACAGTTATGTTGATTCTGATAAATTGTGAGAAAATTGTGAAATCATTTGTATTAGTGGTAGCTGAACTGCAACCATTCAGTCTCTAAACAAAGGAGAATCACAGAATATCTCTGAATTTATAATAGATTACTCACTTATTTTTACTTTGAACACATTGTGGTTTCATTTCTTTCTCAAAAAAGAAGTAGTCAGTCATTAGAAGAGTCGAGAAACCAAATGAAAGGACAACATCAGCAAACTACACCCAATCCTCTTATATTTTCTTTTGTGCTGCCCATCGATACAGTTTGTACAGATGCTTAAGCCTCTAAATGTGCTAATCCCATCAGCCAGTAATGTGCAGAATGACTTGATGTATCGACGCTGATAAAATCATTTGGGGAGAGGCTGCGAGAGATCAATATGTTAGTGTCTCTGAACCACTCTTCCACAGCGATGCTTCATTAATGCATTTCGTACATTAACAGCCATGCAGTCGGCCCAGTGGTACTCGTGGGGGCCTCCCAACATGCAGTGTCGCCTGTGCGTTTCCTGCTGGATGTACTGGAAGAAGTATGGAGGCCTGAAAATGCCGAGCAGAGCGGAGGGCCCGGAGGAGAGGACCTCCCCGAGTCCAGCAAGCAATGTAAGCTCAGCGAGTGTAAAACACATCTAGTGGAGGAGAGTCTGAAGAAATCTTTCAACATCATCTGCAACAGACAAGCGATGTTGTGAGCTGTCAACATCAATTATTCAGTGAGCTCAAAACATCTCGCATATTGGCTGTTAATAAATTCACTCGCCGTCCACTTTAACTGTGTCGAGTGATGGAAAAAGCCCAGTTAAGAGATTAAGTTTTATTTCTCTCTATGTAGCTTTGGTGTGAAGTTGGTATTTTGTACATGTAAACAGGCATCAACGTCTCTACTTGGCAAT
>JBAJHX010000024.1:4729736-4763572 GCA_037176925.1 Amniataba percoides | reverse complement strand
ATCTCCACCATCCCTTTTTGGCTGTGCTGCACAGATCGTCAATCTGTGAATTACGTTATTTCCACTTTGTGATGATTAACAGACTTGGCTGTGTTCCTTGATGGGATCTTAGTATCCTGGATAATCTTTGTTTGAAGTTGTAAGTCACTTGTAAATGAAGGTGGTTCTGCCTTTGAGAAGATTTAGTTGATTAGCTAATCATTCATTGATCAGCAGAAAATGCATGCACAGCAGTTTTGATCATCCCTACATCGCTACATAGTCAAGCCGTAAAAAAAAAAAGAAAAGCTAATATTTTCTATCACCAGCTCGTCAAACATGAATTTTTGCTATTTTTTGTCTTTTATATTATTTTAAATTAAATATCTTTAACACAATTTTACAGAGCAAATTATTAACTGATTAATAAAAAAATAATAGCGGTTTTATCAATGATGTAACTGATTAGTTAGTTCATGTGGCACCATCGCAGACTTTGCAGGTCTCACTAAGTTGTGAGTGTTGCCTGTCGGTCTCCATGTTGAGCACGCTGATGCTTTACTAAGAACTGCAGAGATTTACCAATTTCAACATTAGCCATATGAAAATGAAAATCTAGTTGACACTTCAAGGTGAAAAAAAAGCATTAGAGCAAGTTGTAAATGTGGTGATTTCCATTTGACTGACATGATTCAGGAGTTGTACAGCGCTCCACAGTAGATCAGCACATGAAGGGGAGATAAATAAACTGCAGGTCAATTAAGTGTCTTGAAATGCTGCTTGTTGGACATGTGCATGTTTTGTTCTGTTTGTAATATAAAAAAAGCAAGGTCAGAGTTGGAGTATAGTATAGATGAGAAGATTTAAATATGTATAACACTAATGAATATCAGATGTGAGATGTAATGGGAAGGTGTGGCTTTAGTTATTACCAATTACACAACTTCAGCGGTGTCCAAATTCAGGGCTGCCTGCTTCAAAGTCTGTATTTCAAGACTGAACACGTCACAACAGTTCGACGTGGATGTCCAAATGTGGCTGTGAAATATGACCCGGTGTATCCTCTGCAGTCCCCAATCTCTATCCCACAATCCACTCTGTCGGGTAGTTTAACCGTGCACTGAAGTGTCATTCTCACCTTGTAAAAATGGGGAAATATCATGTTGTGTATTTTCCTTTAGGTGGGCATCAGTCCGATGGGCAGATGAGAAAGCCAAGACAAAGACAGACACGATCAACTCTGATTATTTTTTTAGGTCGTGAGATGTGTTTGTAATCACGGGATGTTGCTGTTAATACTTGAATTAAATTTGCAGATTGTTTGTCAGTGTTATAACTCACACTGTCATCTTGGAACTTGGTGCTTTTTTGCAAATTATTGCCACTGAAACCACATGCTGAGGCGGCGTAAGAATCATTTGACCACATACATTTTTGAGTGTAAACATGTCCTGATGCATCCCCGACAAGGATGTGTCATATAAATCATCAGTATGTGTTGTCAGTGACTTTGTCCCGGCAACCTCTACAGAATACAGACCCGAAACATTTCTGTTTTCTCACTTGGGCTGTATGAAACAAATCTGTTGCTGGTATGATGTAACAATCCTTTGACCTTTGACCTTCTAGTAGAGGTGACGTAAGCAGTAATGAAAATGCTCAGCTGGGGAGGTGACATGTCTCAGCTGTCCACTTGTGTTTGAATTACTGAAACGTTTTAAAAAAGTGTCAGCGGGCGCTCTGAGTCAAAAGTTTCTTGATAGGAGATTGAGATAAGTCTTTAGAAGAATGTGGCCCCTGATTTTCAATAGGACACATCTCTAGTTGGACCAGAACAATCTAGTGTGATTATCATATTCCTTTACCTCTTGAGTTGTAAATTATTTCCATGTCAGGCTTGAGTGTGAAACTGAACACATTGACTGACACATTGAATACATTGAAAAGTAGGCTAGTTTGTCATTGGTTAAGAAACTGATTTTTAGTTGAAAGAAAATAAAAATCAGTCACTGTTTCTGTTTGACAGCCACAGTCTGGATGTGAATGTGCTGTGTAAAGAAGTTAACTAAACCACAGGAATTACATGTCATCTTACGATTTAAATGAATACACCCCTTGTCTCATGATCAGACAAAAGGCATCATTCAATAAAAAACTGAAACACAAGATGCTGTGAAAGTGGAATTTCATCCAGGAAACACGAGTAGTATCGCGCTCCTAGGAGATGAGTGATATTTTCACTGTCTAAGGTAACCATGTTGTTTACTCCTCAGAGTGTGACCCAAACTATCATGATGGAGAATTAGGAAAGTAAAGTTGACTTCATGAGGGCTTGTAGATTTTACTTTTCTATTTGTTCTCCAAAGTCTCAGTTCATTTTTGAAGCCACCGATGAAAGAATGACAAGATGTGTAGCTCTCTGTCAAAACTGGACCAATTGTCATAGTTCCTTAGGTTTTTTAGATGACATGTTATATAAAGATATATATGGACATTTTTATAGCAATTGATGAATATAAATTCTGCATATTAACATGGACATAGGTTAGACACATCTTGATAATCATGCTTAAAAAGGAACTATTTTTCATAGAGTACAGTTATAGCAAGTGTATGAGTAAGGTGTTCATGTAAAGACAATTTGCTGGTTAAATTACCACAATGCAAAAAAAGCATACAGAAGGAGGAAAGTTTAATTAAGACTCCAAGGAAAAGCTGTAGCTTTAATTAACCACAAATGATTGAGGTAATCAAGGAGATTTATTAAACATTAACCCTGCCTAACAAAGGTGGTGTTATCCATTTAACAGGAGTTAGCATGCCCACGAGACTGTCTGACTCATGTTTATAGTAAGGCTAGTTAACTAGATTATTAGCTGTAGTTAGACTTGCTCCCAGTTTCAGTTGGGTGCTTTCTCAAGTGTCTATTATGATATCACAGACAACATAAGATAAAAACTAGTACGATAGATAAGAACTAGTAACTAGTAACATCCTTATCACATCAGATAGATTGGGGGACTATTAATCCTAGCCGATCACGGTTGGACAGTGTCTTTAATGAACATTTTTAGCTGATATAGCACGGTAAACAGTTGCTTTTAATTTAATTTGATGTCTGGACTTTAAATGTCTTGTTTGGCATAATCTAAACATGAGATCTTTTAGCTAAAAAAAAATAGCCTTTGTTCCTCCAATCTCTAGTGTAATCAAATCTAAATAAATAACATCCAAAGCTGTCGTATTCCCAATTATGTCATCGTCTGGAGAGTCACAGACCCACAGGGTATGACACGCGTGTCGATGCACACGCATGGACGGCGCTGGGAGCTGCGCGTTACAACCTCATCTCCAGGATAACGCTAACCGTTTTGTGTGAGCGCGCCTGCTCTCAGAGGCTCGCTGCAGCATTATGTAATCCCCAACCTTCCACTTCCCTCTTCGTAGCCAGTGGTTTTTGGCAGACGTCTTAGCGCGAGGGGGTGTTGGTTTCGACCTGCGGTTACAACGCGGGTGACAGCAGTTTCTGAGGGGGTTAAGTGGCTGAGTGTTCCTGGTTTCAGTCTGATGTCTCAATGGGAGATATTTTCTGGGGGTTTCTGTGTGTGTATAAGTGTGAGTGTATGTGTGTATGCATACATGTGTATTTGCGCCTATTGTACCTCTTTGTGTCAGCCAGAGAAATCTCAAAGTATCTGCATGTGTTCTTGCAGTCCGCACGTCTCCTTTCAGGGTCTGGCTGCTGCAAATGCTTTAATGGATGGATGATGCAACTCCCCTTTTCCTCTCTCTACCAGGCGGCTGACTGTGTGTGTGTCTGTGTGTGAGAGAGCGAGCGACATGGAGAGGGGGATGTCGCTGAATGAAGCTTAGCCTGGATGTTTGCCCTGCAGGGTGGGTGGTTGCTAGGCAATGGCAGTGTGTTTGTTTTATTTTTAGAGAGAATCACTGCTGGTGAACATAACAGATTTCTCTTTCTCTCTCTCACACACACACACACGCACACACACATAATGACTTCTTACCATACATGAACACACAGGCTACTTCTGAGCACCGAGAGCTGGATTGAGGGAATCCTGCGGACACAAATCATGTGGCAGAAAAGCACTAGAAATGTGAATGGCGTGGCCCACTGCCCCACCCTGGGCATGAAATCTAAACCGGCCCGGCGTATTTATAGAGCTGCTTTTTCTCGCACATAGACGATGACACTGCACACATGCGCAGAGCTGACACCGAGTGCACACGCATACACAGTCCTGTGAAACCAGCTGTAGTCACTCCTCGCATGTACCAGCCTTTTTTGGGCACATGCCTGTCATGCCGTGTGTGCGCTCATGTGGGAGGTAATACAGAGCGAGAAATCAATATGTAGAGGGGAGAGGGAAGGAGGGAAAAAAAAGACGTGCACAGAGTGCTTTTGATTTTTATCGCTCTCTATTGATTTCAAGATCTCATGAGTGCTACACCAACCAAGCAGTACATGCTGTAAGTAGCTCCATACTGCAGCCGCTCCGACATTTAGGTCAGAATCGATTGGTATGATGGGAAAGTATAGTCCAGGTCAAAAATGCTGAAGATATATATATATGGTTTGAGGCGGTTGAGGAGGTAGCCGGTGTAAGGAGCAGGAGGTGCTGCAAGTAGGGTCTTCAGGTACAGTTTTACTTTTGTACTTTTAATTTCTTAGGGGAATTATTGCAATTTTCATTTCACTCAGCTGCCAAATCTTTTTACCTTCCAAGTTCTAGTAAGGATTTTCTCCCCTTTACGCCTCTTTGAACGGTCATAGAGCTGCTTCGATTATTAGACAGTGTCGATCCAACAGAAAAAAACTATTTGTTGATCCGTAAGGAACCGTCATTCAGCAAGGCAACTGAGGTGATCAGTCAGATACAGTCATTACCATACATTCCTGGTAGAGTACTTAAAGTGAATACTGCACTTCTACAGTGTACCTCATGATCACCACAACAAAAGATAAGAAAGATTGCCGCCATGATAATTTTCCAGGATAGTATCATCCCTCCTCATAATATAATAAACCGCTGATTGTCTGACGTTCAAACTCTTGGACCTGTTACTCATAATTGACTTGTATTTTATTGTCTCACCAGGATGCCACCAGAACACACCTATACCAACACGACTTCCTTAATTTTTCAGATTTCCCAACAAATCAAAGACACCATTTGTCTGCCATCTTTTGCCTTTGGTTATGATTCAAGGTCAAAGAGAGAGTATGGTGGTCAGAAAGGACTAAGTTTATGTTGAGGCAAAGACTAAAGACAGATTTCTTTCCCAGTCAGCTCTTGGCAGGTGAAAGCTTTTGACCCTGCTGAATCAGTAATGTCACACTCTATATTCTGCCAACGAGTTAACTAATAGTATTAGTTACCTTGTGTTCAGAGTGAAAGAGGCTCTGTGCGTTCAAAGGAGCTTTTCAGCTGCAGCGTAATCCTCAGCTCTGCAGTTCCTCCTCTGCTATCTTTGTCTTGTTGTCAGGATCTCTGGCTCTCACCATCCATTGAGTAATTAAAAGCACTCTTTAATCACTGTATGAAGCAGCCTACTGAACTACTGACACCGAAAACTGGTGATTTAAAACAAGACGTGTGGGACCAAGGATATTATTAGTGTTATAAACTGTAGAATATCGTAGGGCCTTTTAAAGATGTGACAGTATGAGGCAGTTTTGCTTTGCTCACATTTTTAAACAAAGGTTATGATTGGCAACAAAAGCTTGTAGTAAGAAATGCAGCTGAAAATAAGTTAAATTCTAAGTTAAATTCTGGATTTTGTCAGTTTATGTAGATCATGAAAACATAGCAAGTCAACTGCGGTATTTTTGGTAATACCTGAGCTCTTACTTTACCATCACATTACAGTAGAGGCAGGTAACTATTTTAAATAAATGACTTTTATTTGCTATTGCTATTAAACTGTCATTGTGCCTGCTGCCTCTAATGACATTTGACCTGAAAGCACTGCACCCAGATCAAAAACAGTCAATAAGAGCAGAATATCTGAAGCTGAAAAAGTGAACGATAAACTTCAATCGAATGACTGAATAATGAGAAAACAACAGTTTCAAAATAAGACCACTTACTCACTAACTAACCAACTAATAATCAACTTGCCTGGATAAACAAACTTTCTGGCTCTAAATCTCTTAGTGTGTGTAGTATATGTATAGTTTTTATAGTGGTGCATCAGGTTAAAAGTGGTTGTGGTGGTAGATGACGTCTTGTCCTTGGTGTAACGGTTCCATATTTGTTTTCTTTCTTCTCTCTCCTCGGTTGATCTCCAGCTGTAGGCAGCAATGGGTGCATTCCTGGACAAGCCCAAGACGGAGAAGCATAGTGCCCATGGCGAGGGTAATGGACTGCGCTATGGCCTGAGCTCCATGCAGGGCTGGAGGGTGGAGATGGAGGATGCCCACACAGCTGTGGTGGGCCTCCCCCACGGACTCACCGACTGGTCCTTCTTTGCTGTCTACGACGGGCACGCAGGCTCCCGGGTGGCCAACTACTGCTCCGGCCACTTGCTGGAACACATCTTATCGGGTGGGGCCGACTTTGGTTCAGGGCCCGGCTCCGTGGAGGGCGTGAAGGACGGCATCCGCTCGGGCTTCCTGAACATTGATGAGTACATGCGCAGCTTCTCCGACCTGCGGCAGGGCCTGGACCGTAGCGGATCGACAGCCGTGTGTGTGTTGCTCAGCCCGACCTACCTTTACTTCATTAACTGCGGCGACTCGCGAGCCGTGCTTAGTCGAGACACCAAGGTGGGCTTCTCCACCCAGGACCACAAGCCCTGCAACCCCCGTGAAAAGGAGCGGATCCAGAACGCTGGTGGCTCAGTCATGATCCAGAGGGTAAACGGCTCCCTGGCTGTGTCCCGGGCCCTGGGGGACTATGACTACAAATGTGTGGATGGTAAGGGCCCCACGGAGCAGCTGGTGAGCCCCGAGCCTGAGGTGTGCGTGTTGGAGCGGGCGGCCGAAGGAGACGAGTTTGTGGTGCTGGCATGTGATGGGATCTGGGACGTCATGTCCAACGAGGAGCTGTGTGAGTTTGTCCGCTCACGACTCCTGGTGTGCGACGATCTGGAGAAGGTCTGTAACTCGGTGGTGGACACCTGTCTGCACAAGGTAAGCCTATTTTTAATACATTAGAGCTGAAAGTGTGCAGAGGTTTGCTTTTCATTTTGTCTCTCAGTTTATAGCTACAGAGCTTTTAATTTAAAATGCAAAAGTTGAAAATTATATATTATTAAACATTTATGTTTGCCTGGTCATCTTGTTTACTGTGGAAAGTGAATAGACAAAGCTGTTCAGTCTTTGCTTTGGCTAATTTATTGATGAAATGGGTGTAGTTTAATTTCTCTCAGTTCTGTTAGACATCTTGTGTCCTTGTTTTTGTCATCAGTCTTGCCTCTTTTTCACCACCATCCCAAACTCACATACAATTTAAATCCCTGTAAGTAAATGATACAATGGCAGGTATTTTACATTAACTTCATTATTAAATATTATGAATTATTATTCTTATTAAAACTGGCATGTGGCATAAATTAAACACAGTGAGAATGCTAATGTTATAAATTAACGATCATATTAAATCATTTGTATAATATTCATTACATTCATAAAGTAACAGTTTGTATTTTAAAAGATGTAAACTTAACGTTTTGTTTTGCTTTGGGGTTTTTTGTGTGTGTGTCAGAAGCCACCTGTGTAACCTTAAAGGTGTAATGAGTAGGATTTGCTAATCGTCTGTAAGTGCAGTGTTCAAAGTTTGCCCCTCATTCTTTGGCTCAGAGCTTCCTTATATGCTCTAATGATCTTAAAACTGCTGATTTTTATAGAGTCCTGGCTTCATGTCCTGTACTATGCTGTTGTGTTCAAAAGGTTGACGTCCTGATTCCTGATCCTGATAGAGGGTCATAAGTGAAGTGATTGTTTCAGGTTTAGTTTATCCCTGTTTATTTGTTGTTGTGGCTACTGGTCACACCAGAAAGTGCTAAAATCCCCCCAATTCTCCAGCAGCCCTACAGGTGCAACAGGTACAGATGTCTCTGTCGCAGTTCATCCTTTTTTTTATTTTATTGTATCTTTCTGTGTAGGTCCATCTTTTGTTCTTTGATCATCCCCAAATTTACTTCTCATTGTCCCCAATTAAATTTTCCCCATCCAGGACGCCCTTCAGTTAGAGCCCAGCCTCTAATTCTTATAAAGTTATTCAGAAAAAAACAGACCTACTCCTGCCTGTATTTTACTTCTTAAGAATCTAGATTCAAAATAAAACTAAATATACTGAAATAAATAATTCACAATGTTCCAAAAATGATCTAATGTTTATTTAATAAAACTTAACATCTCAGTGAGACATCAGATAAATCCGATGATAAATAATGCATTACTGCTTTCAGCTGTCCCGGCCCATTTGCCCTCTCTTGTTATCGATCCATAAAAAAGCAAGAATCACTCTTTGCCTCAGCTGAACTCCTCCCCTCGACCACATCTTTGGACTTTTGCCTTCATGTATCACTTATTTTGTGTCGAGAGTACTCCAAGGAACCGGTGAAGAGCACAGCAGCCTGGTTATTTTTACTGTACTGGACGGGTTATCTCAAGTAACAGCCGCACGCTGTCGTAAATCTCGTCTGCTGCCGCTGCCTTTTGTGATGTATGTGACACTGTACACTTGCACCAACTTACTCTGACCACGTTGACTTTTACAAGGCAATGACAAGGTGACTGTATATTGGTTCAAGGCCAGAGCGCCAGCTCAACTGTGACCATTTGAGTTTCTTATAAATGCCAATTAATCAATAAGCCGTCCCGTGTTTAGGTAGTGACTTGCAGTTCTATTTTTATACAGTGATTTCTTTTGGAAGTCCCAGAGGTTTATTGTGAGGTGTAACTAATTGACCCAAAGTTTTTAGCTGCAGATATTATGATAATTGATAAATCTACATTTTCAAAGTTCAGTATTTTCTGATCTTAAAAGCTTTCCTGGCAGTTCTGGCTGCTCTTTATGTTTATTTTGAAGAAGTCACCTTGTGCGTCAAGAAAACATGACTACTTTTTCAGGGTCAAATGATTAATCTATTAATGCAGAAAATATTAGGCTTGTTACAGTGACATTAAAAGCCCTAACAGATTAAAAAAGACGCATGATAGACTCTAGTGAATAATTATCCTTCTGCACCTATGTGTAAAAGGTAAAAGTGTTTTTCAGCATTCTTCAGTACTACAGAGCTGCAAGTCATCGCCAATCCTTCTACACACACACATATACATATATGTATGATATTAATGTGTATGCATATATAAATGTTTACTGCAAAGATTCCGAATGAAGTTTATTCTTGTAATTAGAGAAAAATAAGTGTTAGTCATCAGAACTCATTGTGTGTTTCCCAGAGGTCTAACAAACATTTTCAGACAGCCATTGTTTACATCTATATTTACTTCCCAGCAGCCATCTTCCTTCCTGTCTTTGCGGGCACACTGCTGCATATCGTAGCACATTACTGCCATTTATAGATCAGAAGAATAATGGGAAACCATTGGCAGCACCGTGTATTGCATCATACCAATGCAGAAGCAAAACGAGGCCCAGACTCATTAAAAAAGATTGCAATACAGCACTGATAGAAGTCAAACTTCATAGGTTTTAACTTGAGGTCAAACTGCAGTAAGCAACTGCAGCTCCTCACCTGATATATTTACTAAAACATTAATAATAAAGCTCCACCTGTAAACCTGCCACATTCACATAATAGTCATTATCAGCTTATTGCATCAGCCATTATTGACAAGAAGTTGAAGTACACAATTTTAAAAAATCACATTTAAAGGATGTGGTCCATGTAAGTAAAAATAATGTCAGCTGATATATATGGTTAATCACATAGCTAAGAACTATCTCCCATCTTACTTCTTAGATTTAAGCATTTTAATCTTGATTTGTTTTGTCTCCAATCCTATAGGGGAGCAGGGACAACATGAGCGTGGTGTTGGTGTGTTTTCCCGGAGCTCCCAAGATCTCAGAGGAGGCTGTGAAGAAAGAAGAGGAATTGGATAAATACCTGGAGTCCCGTGTGGAGGGTCAGCACACACAGCACACACACACACAGACGCCACTATCTTGATATTCACTTTGACACAGTTACAGTAATCTAAAATTAGACTCACAAAGACCTTGAAGATGCCAAAGTCTTGATAGCTAACCATTCTTACTTTCACATTTATTTTTCAAGTACACCAAACATTTCGACTGTCTGATGTATTTGAAACTTGTCTTGGATTATTATTACCATTTAACTGTGAAAGATAAATGGCAACACTGTTCTTTGGGCACAGCAGTCTTTTGGTGCCTCTTTCAAATGTTTTTTTTAAATAGTTAAGTGAAACAAGTGGCCACATACTGTGCTCAGTTTCTGTGTACATAACTGGGACAAAATAAACATTCTTTAGGTAATACAAATATTTGAAATCAGTCTGCTACAGAGCAGTGCTGCAAATGGTAAGTGCTGGTGTGTCTGAGTTTTCCACTTGTATAGGGGATTTGTCAGACTACACAGAAAAAGAGCGGGGGTTAATGGCTAAATTTGGGTGTATAATGTACTATAATTTTGCCTCCTTGTACTACATAACCTCTCACAAATCTGTTGTCTTTTTTTTTCATAGAGCTGCTGGGAAACTGTGGGGAGGCAGGAGTCCCTGACCTGTTGTCTGTCCTGAGGAGCATTGCCACAGAGAACATCCCCAACCTCCCGCCTGGTGGAGGCCTGGCCAGCAAGTAAATCCACATCTAGGAACAACATTTAACCGCATTTCACACACACAGATAAGATACTTTTAAATATTAGTGGACTTTAACTCCAGATACTTTATTGTGTATCATGGCTTAGAAATGAATTAAACTAAAGTCACTAAACCCAAGTCATAATGTTGGACTTGAAGTTTGATCTCCACCTTCACCGGTGTACAGCACTTTCTTTAACCTTTCCAGGTCCCTGATGTTCAGTATGTCAAAGCAAAAAAATAATGTCCAGGTCATATATGTTATGTTGTGCTGAAAAAATAGCAAATATTGGCATGGCAAACATTTTTTTTTCTTTAAAAAATCAAAAATATTCACAATCTTAAATAGCCCAAGACTCATCAGGGGTTACAAGGCACTTTAAAAGGAGAGTATATGATCAAAGAATAAAAAGAAGAAAGAGACAAATAGAGTTGTGGTTGTAAATTTTTCTAATTAATCATTCTGTCTAGAAAATGCCTGACAACAGTAAAATAAAGCACCAGCTTTGTTTTTGATCAGTTTGTTGCTCTGCTTACACATATAGCTGCATTTGCTCATAAACTTACCGGCATGCAGGTAACACTTAGAAAAACACTTTAAATCTGCACATTCATAAAGAGATTCTGCAGTCTCTTGATGCACCAGTAGTAGATACTCAAACATATCGACTCACCTGCTTCTTTAGTTCCATTAAAATGTTAATCAATATACATTTGCAAAGAAATGAACAGAGTCATGTTTGTGTTAAGTTGTTCTTCCATCTGAGCAGCGAGCTCTGTGCTGTTTGTGTGTTTACAGACGGAGCGTGATTGAGGCGGTGTACAACAGGCTGAACCCTCACAGAGAAGAGGAAGGGGTGAGTTGGTCACTCTCTAAACCCCCTCACCTCTCTGACCTTTCACCCATCCCCTCCTCCTCCTTCCTCTTCAACATGACCTCGTAAACACACACTAGCCCAGATAACACTCTTTATTTTTTATGTGTGTGTGTGAGAGAATAGGAGAGAATTACATGTTTTTTTTTTAGTGCAATGGCAGGCGGAGGGTCGATATGACAGAATAACCTTGGCCAGCTCAAACGACTGCTTTCAGTGTTGAAAAGCACCGAAGCCCGAGGCCGCCAGTTTCAATTTTGTATTCATTATTGAAATAAGATATAGAGTAAGACCTCAACAAAGCTCTTGAACTTCTAAGCAGTGAATACATTTCCTTTAAACCAGCAAAACCTATGGAAAAGCTGAATTAACCGGCCTGGTCAGTCTAATAGTACTAAAACATCTGAATGTTATAATTGGAAGCCTTTCAATCTGTTCATGTACAAACCAAAATATTTGGATAATAAACATTTAAGATAGTGCTTGCAATAATAATTCTGTAATGATAGAAATAATGAAGATGCAATTTCCTTGAGGTGTATCTTCATCTCCCTGATGGAAAAAAAAGAACGCCCTTCAACAGAGAAACTTTCTCCTCCGTTTAGTACACTAATGTGAAAACGGCCTCCTAGTGTCAAACTCTGCACGTTCATCACACTGCTCTGGGGAGCTCAAACATCAAACTGAGGTGACAATAAGAAAGACATATCTTTGAGTTAAGGGAGACTGTGAAGATCAAGTTAACTGTGTCCAGGTATTAAGGTATGGTTAGTTTGCTGACTTACGGAGCAATCAACCATTTATTCAGAGTCTCATTTTCACATATACATTTAATCTTAATTTATTTAAATACTTAATGCTCTTTTTGTGTCGTCATTTAGTTTTATTTTTTCAGTGAAACTTGATCATAAATATAACAATGTGTTATAAACCCAATAAATCCAAGTCTCACCACTGTGAGTAACAGACTCGGAACCACATCTACTTCAGATACATTTCAGATGCTTAAAATAGTACAAAAATAATGATGTGAAGGGCTGGATTTGAAGATAACCTGATCATAGAGATAAAGTTTCTCATAACTTTGAGTAAACCCGCTTCAGGGCACTTGAAAAATACAGCTAGGAAACCTCAAATCTTATTCCAGTTTGAGAATCGGAGGTTCAGTTTCATAGAAAGTCTAAAAAAGAAATTTCACATACAGCATCTTTTGAAGAAGCAGCTGTAAGTTTTCATTATTTTAGAGGAGACACTGTGCAGGTGTGTGTATACATACGAGGACACACGAGTGTATTTTGTCATTAATATCCGTTGAGTCTTGACCTGCAGGCTCTTTTCTCTGGGCTGTGTGGGAGCTTACCAAACCCCTTCTTCCTCCCCTCCCTCCCCCCTCCTCTCTGTTACACCTTACAGCGAATATCACAAAGGGTTGTTGGTCACAGGGTCAGAGGTAGAGGTTTGTCTGACTGGTGCAAGAATGTCTCTGACATCGTCACGCTAGTGTGTGGTAGATATTTGTGTGACAATGATGCGGTGTTTGTTAGATGTGTGTGTGTGTGTGTGTGTGTGTGTGTGTGTGACCATGGAGCGTGCCTGCAGAGTCTGACCCCTGGCGTGTCACCTCAGGCCTGTGCGGGGGGAGAGGAGGAGAGTGAGGAGGGAGGTGGCAGCACGGCGGCTCATCTGCTGGAGGCTCTGCGGCAGTTCCGCCTGCACCACCGGGGGCAGTACCGCACGGTGCTGGAGGAGTCCCTGGCCGCCTACCACCTGCGGGGGGAGAGCGCTGCCGAGGGAGCAGGGGAGGGCAGGAGGACCCACAGCGGCGACGGTGGAGACGACGGCAGCCAGGAGCAGACCGCCTCCCCTCCCTCTCCCCCCTCGCCCCCGCCCTCACCTGCCACTGCAGAGCCGGATGCCAGCCAAGATGCGCCCGCCCTCAAGTCCGATCCCTCCTCTGACTGAGCACCCCGCTCGCATTCCCACCCCTCCACCACCCTCACATCCTCACATCTATGCGACCCCAGAGCTCTAGTCAGATGTGCTATGACCTCTCCTCTTTCCCTTATCGCAGAACTTGAATGGACACGTCGGCCCCCTCCCGCTCTACAGATAGTTGCCATTCATGAATATTTTGATAACTCGACGGGATTAAAAATGGCCGCTCTGTCTATTCAAGTTCTGTCTCAGAGCCACATATACCTTCCACCCTGCGAGGTTGCTTTCTGTTTCGTGTGTATGCTTGTGTGTGCGTGTGTGTGTGTGTATATGTTTTCCCCGTCCTCTGACAACCTTGGCTTGGACTCCTGAACTTTCCAGCCACTTTTACAGCGTGATCGCACAGACTGATGTTTACAGTAGAAACAAATCAATAACAAATCATCATCATTAACATGCAAAAAAAAAAGTGGCTGGTGAAGGAAAAATGAACCTTGCACTCCATGATCTACATTTACCAGTAGTATTGGCTTCTGGCTGATTTTCCTCACTTGAACCTAACCTTCGCTCACCCCAGCCTCACCTCCTCACCCTTCCTCACCCCTTTACTCCCTCACACACCTGCTTACAGTGGATGAACTGATAAAGAGAAGGAGGAGACCCTCTGAACTGCAGCTGTGTTCGAAACACTGCAACCGTCTCCAAGCCATCTACAGACTCAGAACACACTCTTTTGCGTATATATGTGTGTGTGTGTGTTTGTGTGTGTGTGTATGTGTGCGTGAGTTTGAGTGACCAAGCGAGAAGAGACAAATCATCACCACTGAGACGTGTGCTTCTCTGGTGGTGGGTGATACTCGAGCCCATTTATTCCATGCCCATGGCGATGTTAGGTCGTTCAAACCAGTCTGGGTGCTGAGTTTAGCGCAGAGGGACGCTTGTGTCGGTGGTTTGATTGGTGTGTGCTTGCAGCTCCAGCTTCATTTTCATTGAAATCATTCCCTAACACCACATGTACCTGATTCCACATCAACGCATTTTAGTACGCTGCCTCGCTGTCACACGCAAAAATGGTTAAAAATTGTTGCCGGGTGTTTGTTACTCAGGTGGATGTGAATGTGTCAGTAACACTCAGGAGGGCAAAACATTAATTTATGTGTGTGTGTTTTTTTTAAAAATATATATTAAGTAGACCAAAAGTTCTTGGCTACACACACATGCACCAGAAAACTAAATTATTGGATGGATGAAAAGTGGAGAGAAGTCTTCACCAGTAGGGAAAATGTTGGCACCAGACACACGGTTGTTTTCTTTCCAAAATCAAACGGTTTATCCTTTGTCCTTCTTGTGTTTTTAACGTTGCTATCTTGTCCTATATGATGTTACGGGGCTGAACTTTTGTCTGTCAGCATTAAAAGTGCAAATTATAGTTACTATCTCATCACGATGTTTCCATAGAGAAGCTCAGGGAAATGGCTGTGTGCTTCATATACACCAAAATAACCAAACAGTATTTATCCTAAAGGTAAAAACAGAAGAAAATGTATTTCAGATAAAGAATAAAATTGCACTTGAGTGTCAGTAGTTAAAGTTTGAGTGTTGAATGAGCTCATTGGTGCCCCTTGTGGCCATTTATGGGAAAAACTAAGATTTGGTCTGTTAGAATTGTTTTCAAATTGTATTTTTGTTTTTAACAGGAGAAAGGACTTTAAAGGTGAAGGCTGACTGGTTGTCTTGGTAAATGTTCATCTTAAGGACTTCATCTTTGTTAAAATGCAGCACACAGCCAATCCTTTTCTTATAGAAACACCTGAGAATCCCAATCAGGGCGACTGTTGGCTCTTTAATGTGCTCATGTTTGGCCCACATGTCTGTCAACCACTACTGGCTTTTTAAAACACGTTGGCCTGATAATGGCAGTTATTTTGAGACAAATGTTGTCATTGGTTAACAGTCATATCAAAGCTCACAGCCGAAGTATTCTGACATAGTGCTTTGTGGACGATGCTGAGTGAAGTCAAACTGTGTAGAGATGGAAAATGGAAGATGAAGTTGGAAAAAAAAAGAAAAAAAGTAATCAACAAATATGCCAGATGTGCTTATATACCTGCAGTTAGCACACACGTTAACAACTATTACAAGTTAACATGTCTAATATCTAGTGTTTGACTCGCGTGCTTAACATTCAGTTTGAGGCTCTAAATGTGTTTATCATGAGATTTCAGAGTTTTCTGTTGTGAACTGCAGTTGAGAAGTTGAGCAGATGATGGCGTACCACAGACGTTTATACCAGATGTTAATCCGTTCAGTAATTGTTAATGTATTCAACTGTGGCAGGATGAGATTCAGCTTCAGTATATTTATGCCGCCAGAACAACTCAATCTGAGACTCTTTACCTTTACAATGACTAGACCTTCGAGGTTTTTTATTCTTCTCTGAAAGCAGGTAGAGGGAAGTTATTATAGGTCTGCATAATGCCCAGTACCCAGTAACTCTGGTAATGCATGCACTGCACATATCTTCTCAATATACGGCACTTAACAATGGAGGGGGAGGTTGAGCTAAACACTGTGTGTACGTATGTTTGTATGTATGTTTGTGTATGTATGAGTTGTATTTGTATGCGATTACGTGGGCCAAATCAGTCCCACTCAGTTAAAATGACAACAAATGAACAAATAAAAATGATTTGAGGTATACTGCTACGATTTGTGTCAAGTGTTTGTATCTCTCTGCTGCTACATGCTGTGTCCTCTGTGTCTCTTTTTTTGTCTTCTTGTCACCTTGCACATGTGTGAGGCCAGGATTGTGATTAGTGGACACAAAAGGCGACAGTTGTATATCACGAAAAAGCCATTCAGAAACGCCTGACAGAGCTCAAGGTGATGTGCTGACGGTGCCCATTCATCGCAACATGTAGAGGAATTTTTCAGCTTCCTCGTTTTGTATTGGATGTGTTGTACCATATGTTCCAATGACGTTTTCTGAGAACAGCTCGAGCAGGAGAAACGCATCCTTTGCCCTCCTCTGTCGACTTCCTGCTCGATTCGTGTATTTTCATCTCAACTGTTCAATCTGTCGTCTCCTTTTAAAACAATAGCGGCTCAAAATAAGCGCCCGCCGCTGGTGTAGACTGTAGGGACTCCTTTCTCTCCGTGTCTCCCACCCACCCCTCTCCCCTTCCCCTGTTTTTCAGTCTGACACTTGGCCTCGTGATTCTCCGCAAGGTGAGTCATCAGAGGTCTGGGTTCTGGTTGTGTTAATGTGCAGAGCTGGGCAGGGGGACTCACTGTGTTTCGCCATTTTCTAGTCAAATAAAAGAAGGTTCAAAATGAGACGTTACTGAAGGCAAACTTAAACTAAAATCTCAATGACGGCATAAATACATAAAGCTTAACGCACATCTCTCTCCATCTGTTCTCCTTTTTTTTCTTTACTCGAACAGAGTGCCGGTGAGATGGAAGACCCCTGGTAGCCATGGCAACGACCTCCCTCGCCCCCCCTCCCCTCCTCAAGTCTCCTCCTGGCGATCGGTGCGTCCGTCCAAAAGGAGGAGTGTCTCTCCATTGCGCCGTGTCTTTCTCCACTAAAGAAAAAGAAAAAGGAAAAAAAAAAAAGAGGACATGTGGTGTGTGTTGGAGTGTGCGAGTGTGCGTATGTTGGTTGTGCGTGCGTGTGTTTGTTTGCAGCGGCGGGACAAAGACGACAACAACTACACACCCACCCTCACTCACACACACACATACACACGTGTACTGCTTTAAATCCTGGAGGAAAACAAAATCACTTTTCAGAAATGTCAAGATTTTATGAACTGAAGCATTGTGATGGTAGAGATGATTTTTACCATTGAGGTGTTTTTTTTGTTGTTTTTTTGTTTTCTTTTCTTGAATGTTGACATTGAACACCTGACTTCACAATGACATGAGGACCTATTTTGTGTGTGTGTGTGTGTGTGATTGTGTGAGTGAGAGTGTGTGTGAGTGTTTTGAGGAGGGCCAAGAGAAGAAAGATGGTGGAAAAAAACTTTGTATGTAACTTTTTTTTTTGTGCTCTTGGGTCTGATAATTGCCTAACACCCTCGCTTCTCCCCTCTCTTAAAAGACACACACTCTCTCTGTAACACACACACACCCAACCATAACCCCCCTCTCCCCTCCCCCCTCCCTCCCCACGTCCACCTGTGCACGTATGTGATGTGCCACCTTCGCAGGGCACTGCATGAGGACTTTGGTTCAACATGTACAGCTACGTGTTTTTTTTCTCGTCGACCCCCGGACGGACAGCAGCCGTTGGTCGATACCGACTGAACATGAGGGACCCTCTGATTGGCTCCTGACGTTTGAGAAGATTTTTTTTTTTTGTTGATATTAGGATGATGACGATGATAATCATGGTGGGGGGTGGGGTGGGAGGTTGTTCACTGAGAAGTGCAAGTTGGTCTCATGGAGGTTTTGGGTTGGCTTAGGGGAGGGGAGTGGGAGGGAAGGGGGGGCTGTTGTATCACTGGTTGGACTTCCTGTTGGAGGGCAGTTAGGGCAGGAGGGGGGTGGGAGGGGGCAAACAGGCTCCCCCACCTCCCTCCACACCATCATGGTTGGATTGAACACATGACGGCGGACTGTCCTGACCGTGTAAAGTTTTTTTTTTGTTTTGTTTTTTTTTTTTGTTTTTTTTTTTTTAAATGTTGTCCATGAGGTTACTAGCTGCTCGCTGTGTAGAGTGAGTGAACTCCCTATTTTAACCCTGTTCCTGGTTCTCAGACTGCATTGGTAATGTTTGTATTGGTGTTGTTTGATTGCACTCACATTTGATTACAGAAAGCGTCTATATATGAAATAAAATACCTGCCAAGGACCCCCCCGGTGGTGGCTGAGTATTTTAATAAGAGAGGTCGCGTCACTTCTGTGTGTCGATACCTGTGAGATCTGCTGATGTTTGGACCAGTTTTCCTTTTTGCTTTTGTTTTTTTTTTTTTTTTTCTTTCAGGGGCCTGCATGATGAAACAAGGCTACACTGACCAATCAGATCAGCTCATTGTTGACTGACTCGGATTTTTAAGATCAGATTAAAGAAGTAAGGAGGTACTTTTAAATGTTGATCACTGTTTTTTTTTTTCTTTCAGGCTGTCTGTGTCTCGTTCCATCACTGGAGCTCAGAATAACATTTTGTAATAATAATAAATCCACATTGTTAATTTGCTCCCAGTAGATGATAAATGCAGTTTTCTGGTCTGATCATCATCCTGCTTTGGCAGCACAAACAATCTCACATTATTTACTTTCAGAAGGACAAATAATTTATAGCTGTAGCCTTTTTATATTTGGCTTCCAAAGCTTTGAATGTCTCACTTTGTTGTATTTCTTTATGGGACAAGTGATGTTACTGTCCACAGACCAGCACCCACATAAAGTGTCTTCAGGCAAGAGACCAACGTCCTGCCTGCTCCAGGGGTCCTGCTCTTTGACCTTAGACCTTTGGCCTTTACGGAGGAGAAAACAAAAACAAACTTTCTGTAGGAAGCTCGTCTGATATGCAGGTACTTCATTAATCACTGCAGGGTGAAATGATCAAAACAGCAGAGCACTCTCTGTATATATACAATGTGACGTACCAGCACACAGTATGTAAAGAAAATGAAAATACATCATGAGTTAGATTAAGTTATTCAGATAGAATGAAGTGAGATTCAAATCAGGCTTTGAATGTGTGTAACCAACCTACAAATGTCCACCAAATAAACAAATATTACATGAACTGTTTACTGGGATGATTACATGTAATCCTGGGCTGCTGCAATAAACCGTGGACAGATATCTAATAATCATCTGTACATCAAATCCACCCCTAAACATGAACGTTAACTTACAAAGGCGCCGCGTTACTCCCACACCGGCAACTTCACCTGATCAGCTGATTAGATTGACTGATTTATCTATTGATTGTTGAAGGCTTCTTGACCTGTGTCTTAAATAGATAGACAGGTAGATATATGACTTTATTGATCCCTGTAAGGAAATTAAGTTGTGATAGCAGTGAGGTACATTAAAAATACAATAAAATTAAAAAGAATAAGATAAAATATAAAACTGATATAGAACAAAACAGACAAAGTGCAGTATTTAAAAGATAATGATGATGGTGAAGCTTATAATAATACTGATAATGGTATGAAGCTGCGTAGTAAAAGTGATGATACTGATGTATGATGACAATAATAATAATTGACCTCATGATGGCGCTGGATGAAACTTCAGGCGTTCACCAATGTTTTTATAATTCACCCTAAAGGGAACATTAATTTATAATTTCACACACAAAATCCAAGTCTGTATATCACCAGAATTCATCTGCTCCAAATGTGGATTTTTCTTCCCTTTTCTCAGAAAAACTCACTATTAAAGTATGAATATCAAATAAAACCAGAATGCCTCGCAAAGACATTTTGATAAATGATTGTATGCTATCCTGACAACACACACACACACACACAGAGTCTAATCTGTCACTCTTTCATAATTTGATCATAATCCCTAATCATAATCATAGTGTATCTTAAAGGTGTTCTCAATCTGGAGTGGGATTATGGGATTGCAGATCATGTGTGTTAGAGTGTGAATGAGCGATCCAAATATATTACAGCGCCGGCGTCTGTGTTGTGTGTGTGTGTGTGTGTGTGTTTAGGGAGGGGTAAAAGCGGTGAATTTAATTTGATGATGGTGGGGTACACAGCGTGCCCGCACACCGATTCACCCGCTGGATCCACTTTAAGCCTGATATTACAAAACAATAGACACTGACCTGTTAAAATGTCTTTGTGCGCCCCTCGGCTCATCTTTAATCTCTTTTACTTTAATTTGTTTTTGTACAAGTACACGACATAAATCAAAATAAGATTAGTCCAAGGAACGCTGCCTCTTTGCCTCTTCAAACTCTTTTTCACATTGAAATATCTCAATCACAACTGAACAGATTGTCCCTAAAATGTGCAGAAAATTTTAAATGAACTACAGAGGATGAATTCTTATGACTTCTGGTGATCTTCTGAATTTTCCTTTAGCACTATAAACACTTAAAAGTTTCTACATGTAAAAAATATCTGCATCAACTTTACATTACCACATTGAAAATGATGCTACACAAGTGTTATCATCAAACTGGACTAACTGGAGTATAAAAAGTAATAAAAGTACTAATTTATATGCAAAATAGTCCCCACATTTCCAAAAATACTGTGCAACATGAAAAATATGTTTTTCACAACTGTGGGGCTCCTACTGTAAAGTTTATGAAGTTCAAAATCAACTTTATTTATTTGTAATTACTGAGATGTAGCAGAGTGAAATAGTATAAAATTATTAAAACGTATTAAATTGGAAGTATTTCAAACTTGGACAACAGAATTTGAGTAAATAAACTTCTCGGGGGCTGAATTTTACTAACTTTCATGACTCTGACTTCTGGCGCCACCATGAGGTCATTACATGAAATTTCAGACATTCTTCTTCCCAAGAGGATGAACTTTATCTCACTATTGTTATTTATGACCAAACACCTGCAAATCTAATGACATTCCCATCAGCCTTAGCTGCCCTTTGCAAGATGCTGGTGCAGCTGTAGATTTTTAAAGACGCAAACACTTCACGTTTTTTTTACACTTTCAGCTCAGCCTCTCACTTGTTTTTTTTTGCCCTCCTCTTTTGCCTCTTTTTTTGAATAGTCAACAGCTTCTGTTCGGAGCTTCTCAGTCCACAACCTCTAACCTGGAGCTGTCTACGAAGCCACAGCTTCTTCACAAACTCCCATTTTCGAGGGCGCATACATGGTGACACTGAACTCGGCCTGCCTTACAATATCTCTGTAATACATTTGGATGTATTTGCAGCTGTATGAGCATTGTGTGTATTCCCTTCCCCTCCTGAAAGGCCAGTAGAGGTGTTCAATGTCAGGCTGATTGTTGCGCTCTCTCTCTCAAGGTCAGCTGACCTGGCTGACCCCGGCGTGCTGGAAAACATGTGCCAATAGAATAACCAATTCCTGACTTGCTTTGTTAGCAGGGAGGAAAATAGTAGTGGTGTTTCTCTCTCGCTCTCGGCCTCCCTCTTCTCCTTTCACTCAAGTTTCTTCTTCTTCTTCCACCCACTCTTGTCTTTTCACAGCAAAGGATTTACCGCAAAGGCGGTAACCTTGGGCCGAGGGAAAGTGGTGACCAGGTGACTCTGCGCCAGCATCACGTTTCAAACAAGAGACCTTTACTCTGAATTCAATTTTAAGGCTCCAAATGAGAGCTCAAAAGGAGCGCGATTTCCATACACGGCAGAATATAATATCCTGATGGCCCCTTGAAACCCGCATGTGCTGAGATGTGTGTGTGTGCGTGTGTGTGGGTGTGTGTGTGTGCGTGTGTGTGGGTGTGTGTCTCAGCATATGATTTTGAGTGGAGTAATTTAGCAGATGAGCGTGTGGCCATTGTTAGAGGGATAATCTGGCTCTTGCTGCTCAGATAGGTTAACATGCAGCGGATTAGACCAGATTACCCCCAACCACACCAGACAGGACAGGGGCCGCCCCCTCTCCCCCCCGACCCCACACACACACACACTCTCTCCCTTCATCCCTCTTTCTTTCACCCTCATTCTGACCCTAACTTAATTTCACTTCATCCTCTCTTGGCATTTTATTCCTACATCCTTGTCCTACTTTTTATTATTATTATTATTATCTCATCAGGCTCCCTCTTACTCAAATCTCCTCCAACACTTCAATTGATCATTTTACTTCTTCTCCATCTGTTATGTCCATTTAAGTCTTCAAAAGCAGCACTGTCAACTCCTGTGTGTTTCTCTTATTTGTAGCATGATAAAGTGCAATATTTTGATCCCCATCTTAGACTCATAATAAATAATAGATGCATAATAGATATTAAACACACTGTGGTATAATCGGAGATACAGACAGAAAATAAATATATTTTCTATTACAATATAGTACCTAAGAAAACGACTTGTATTGTTCTCTTCTTTCCTATATATTTTAATAGGTTGCAATAATATAACTATTGAGGAAGAACATTTGTGCATTCATTGTGATTTTGCTGAAAATATAAAAGGATTTGTGTCATGAATGAATGAAGATTTTATCACCATGTCAACCACACATTTGCAGTCTAACAATTAAAAAACACACAAAATAGACCAAATAAAAACCACATATAAAACAAGCAGAGTGTCATTGAGGAAGAAAACTGAAGCTAGACGAGGGAGAAACACTGAAAGTAAAAATATCCTCGTGTGAGGCTCACAAGCTCATGTAAGCTGGACACGAATATTTTTTATCCAACAGTATTAATAAGTCCCTAACAAAATATTTACTTTGCGATACAGGAGACAGCCCATACAAAAAAGTGGTATTAGTTTGTTATAAATCTTTGCAGAGATTTGAACAATCATAATAACATCCTCCTCCTTTAGATCAGAGTTGGTGGCTGTTAACTCCACTCCTGTGATGACACGGCCTTTTAACACACTTCATGAATGTGTGTGTGTCGTTACATCTGTACAGCCGCGTGTCTCCGCCGTCTGTTCGGCCTCCAGCTGTTTGTATTTTTGGCCGCTGTGGTTTGTTTGTCTGCCTGCTGCTGTGTTTGTGTCGCTCAGCGGCGGTGTGATGACACTGACAAAACACGGGATAACGATGTAATGATGGGCTCAACATCTGTCCTGGAAAGCTCACGTGGAGAATTATTAGTCAAATTATCTGATTATTTTGTTTATTCGTCTATCGGGAAGGTGTTTGTGCTTTTATGTCACCCATCTGTCACGTGTGCGGGTGAGCGTTTGTGAGCATCTGTATGTGTTTGTGTGTCCGGGACCCGGTTAAGGTGTTTACACGTGTGTGTCTGTGCAGATGGAGGCCTCTCTTGAAAAAAAACACTCCTCCAACTATTTCAGCGCTCGCAAAGCCGGAGCAATGAAAGTAGCGGGATTAACTCGGACGTATTGGGTTGCACAGCAATCGGGGGGGCAGGATTAGTCGGTCAGGTACAGTTACTTGTCTTTCTCGGCTTTCTGTGACAAGAGTTCAAGACGTGGTCAAGCGGTGACCACACACACAACGTGATGCTGCGTCCATCTGTCTACCTGTGTGTGTCTGTGTGTTGTTTTAGCATTCATATGGTGATGAGGAAGACCGAGAGTTTGTGATTTAGTGTTTGGTTTAATCGATTAAACCCTCCTCAGATGTCAGAAAAGAGGAATGCACATTTTGAGCCAAAGGTCACGTCTTCAAATTGCTAAATGTGTCCGACCAATGTCCTTAAACCAAAAAATGTTTGATCACAGTTATATTAAAGCAGCAGATGTTCATATTTGAAAGGCTTTTTCCTTCATTAATGACTCAAAAGAGCAATTAAACACTTCCTTGCCGAGACTTTGACGAGAGGAAGAACGCCGCTCTCAAAAATTAGATATCCAGCCGCTGGTTAGCCTAGCTTAGCATATTTAGCGCTCACACATAAGAGTGGTATCAATCTTATCAGCAAACTCTCAGCAAGAAAGAGATAAAGTGCATTTGGTAAAATTTTGAAGAGATTGAATACTATAATCTCTTCTGGACTTTCAGCCATCTTGGGGCCTCTCTCACTCTTTCAGGCTCTTCGATCAGGTCTCACCTCTTCAGGCGATTCCTGGTGTCTTCTTCACTTCTGTTTGTACATTTCTGTCATCTCTGTGATATGATTGTTGAGTTTTCTTTCTTTTATTTTTAATGTACGCTTCACATATATCACTATGAGACTGATCCTTCCTTGGTTGCTCTTCCTAATGGTCTCCTTTTCCACTTCTCTCTTCTTCACTTCTCTATGTTTTTCTTTTTTTTTTATACAGATCGTGACACTGGGTCAAAATCAAACATTCAATTAATTAATCTTGCTTAGTTTTCTTGCAATCAACTTATTGATTAACTTTCCACAAACAGCGCTGTCTTTCCGCTCCCTCCACATCTAAATTTTCATCCCTCACTTTACCTCCGGCCACCCCCTCCTTTCCTGTGTTTTTTGGGGGTACCATTGTGCACCAAGCTCTCCTGGAGTCCTGCAAGAGCACAAAAGCACAACAAAGACTCAGGAAGTGATTAGTGGCTTAACGAGGAGGAGGCTTTGCGGTCGGTTGATGGGAGGGGGGGGTTGCTGGGCGGCCTCCTCCATGAGAGGAGGTGAGGGGGTTAAAGTTTCAGGGCTTAAGAGGTCAGTGTTAAGTTGTGGAGGTCGGTGGAGAGGTTAATTAGGAGCTGGGCTTTTGTCTAAGTGGGGATAAGGAGGTGTAGCGGACGATTCACTTGGTGTCCTCGTCGTGTTCCTGCAGCCACCCTGCAAGTGTCATCCACCCACTGCGCCTCCTCCTCCTCCTCCTCTTTCCCAATTGTCCTGCAGCTGAAAAGAGATGTAGCTGAATAAACTTAATTGTCATCATCACGGCGCACTTACCTCCTCAGCACCACAACACACACACACACACACACACACACACACACACACACACACACACACCTCAGGTATGTTTCCTTCGAGTGTGTTTGGTGCGTCCTTCCTGCTTCAATGCGAAGAATGTCTTTTCAACTTGGAAGAGCTCTGGCCATGACTGTCGCTCGGAGACAGTTGTGTGCGGTTGTCCATTGTTGTGGCCTCTAAAACACACACACACACACACACACATGTTGTGAGTCCACTGAGGACTAGAACATCTCAAGTAGCGCAGAATGAGCTACTAGACGCAAATGTATGTGTGGGAAGAAGTAAAAGCAGGGACTTAGCTGAACTTTTCTTGGCCTCAAAATGTGTCTGCGAACACCTTCCAGGTCACCTTTATTCAGTTTTTGTTCGTGTGCATGTTGTGCTGTTGGTCTGAGGAGTTTGTTTTCTTCTGCTTGTCCTTACCAGACTGCGTTTAATAGCTAAACACACCAGAATCTCCAGAACAGCGGTACAGCTCCAGGTTTGTTTTTTTTTATTAGGAAGAAATAATTTGTCAAAAATGGCTTTACTGCATCAGTTTTTATCATTTTTTAAAGACTTGTGCTTAAAGAGAGCAATCTACTTACCCTTTCTAAAGTCCTTACATTGGCTGCAGTTGTTATTTAGAGATTTTTCTCCACTTTTAAAGCTCTTAATGGCACCTTTGATTTTCCCTTTCAGTCCTCAGGCAGGAACCTGTTGGCTGTTTCCATTTATTTACATGTATTTTTACATTTTTATATATTTATGTATATATTAGTACTCTAGTTTTCTCATTGTTTTCTGTTGTTGATTTTGATAAGTGCTGCATAAATAAACTTATTATACATTATTATTATAATTATTATAAAGCTTCTTTGGTTTAATTTGATGAAGGATGGATTATTACCATGACAAGCATCATCTGGGGTGAAAAACTGGCACACGGCTCCTCGCACCACCCTGCAGGAGGGGGGTGACATCTGTTTGTTGGGGGTAATTGGCATTAACCCTTTAAAGATGGGTGACCCCCTTTTTTTAACGCCCAACACATCTGCACCAGATCTCACATTCAGAGAGCGTTTATGGCAAAACAGAGCGAGGTGGTGCACAATAAAGATATAAAAGTGTGTGTTTTGTTTTGTTTACTGAGCCCAAAAAGTTCTGTTTATATTCTTAAAACACACACACACTTTTATTCTGCAGGGAGGGTGCCACACTCCAAAGCATATGGCCCAGGACAACCAAAATGTGTTAATGCTGATTGAATATGCTGCTCTATTAGACTAATGTTAGCAGGCTGTATAGGCCCGATGCTAATCCAAGGTAACAGAATGGAGCCGGAGCTGCAGCTTATCTCTGAACTTATGGATATTAGAGGACAGAAAAGTGATTAGAAAGTGATTAGAGTGGCGGGAGACCACTTAGAGAAACATACGCTTTCAGGTCCGGGCGAGGTTTCCAATCACACCGTCCACATTACTGCTATTAATGATGCAAGCAGCTTACCGGCAGCAGCAGAGAGCTTCTGAGATTCAGTCGACACTTCAGTTTTTGTTTCATGATGATTTTGTCATTTCTCTTTTTTTTCTCTGTCAACATGACACATCATCATAAACTGTGTGTGTTTCTCTGCGCACTGGGCCACATGATCTCTTTGTATTTACTATTATAAATATTTATAATTACTTTTGTGCTATTTGAGATTGCAATGTAAGAAGAAAAACAACATTACAGCATTAAACAGATTTTGATTTAACACACACTGCAAGTCTGGATAATAATACTGAATATAACCAACTTTATTTACTAAAATAAAGCTTTTTCTATGCAAAGGCAGTTAAAAACAATGATAGAAATAAGAAAATGTGATAAAATATCCAATAACAACTGAAGAAAAAAACAACTTTCACAAGAAAACATGTAGAAATTTACACCACAGTGATTTTTTTTTTTTTAAAAAAGCTTTACATTTGATTTTTTCTTATTCTCAACATTCAATCAGGTAATATTTTACTAAAGGAAATATTATTAAATTAGCAGCATCATGTAGACTGAGACTTTTTTCTTTATGATACAGCAGACTTTGTGTCTCTTTATGTTATCTGCATCACACAGAGCCTGCTGAGCTCAAATAAAATGTAAAACCTGTTGTTTTTTTCTTTGCTGTTGCAATCATTCAGTCCTGATTTGAATTTACTGCCTGATCTTAGTCACTTTCTTTCTCATGTAATCTGCTTCAAAACAGGAAAAAAAGCTGCCAAGTGGACCCTGAGTCAAGATTTCCTTTTGTCAGATTGTCTGTTTCCTCTTTCCTGAAGCGCTTCACGACAGAAAAGCAGTTCAGAGACTTTGTCCAGCTTGTGCTAAATCCCCTGCGCTTGATTGACAGCGCTGCCATGGCAACCCCGCATCATCATCCCCGGGGCGTCCAATCAGGAGTCAGATCGGGGTCCCTCCCTGACTCCAGGTGCGCTAAAGACTCGGACTTCAGCGGGTCTCTGTCAGACCGCCTCGTCTCTGGTCTGTCATCCAGATGGTGTTCAGGTCGCCTCTCGACTTCTTCTCGGCCTCCCGGATCCTCCTGCCCCAGTTCGCCGATGGGCCCCCCGTGCTGCCCCGCTCCCGGTCCCCGGAGGACCCCCCCTCGGCCTGCCCCCCTCTCGCGCTCCCTGGACTGTGTTTCTCCGCGGCGCAGATCGCCAGCGTGTGCGAGACTCTGGAGGAGACCGGGGACGTGGAGCGGCTGGCCCGCTTCCTCTGGTCGCTCCCGGTGACGGCGGACGGTCGCGACTCCATCTCCGAGCACGAGTCTGTGCAGCGGGCTCGCGCCGTGGTGGCCTATCACACCGGGAGCTTCCGCGAGCTCTATCACATCCTGGAGACGCACCGCTTCACGCGCGCCTCCCACGGGAAACTGCAGGCGATGTGGCTCGAGGCGCATTACCGGGAGGCGGAGAAGCTGCGGGGGCGGCCGCTCGGACCGGTGGACAAGTACCGAGTCCGGAAGAAGTTCCCGTTACCGAGGACCATCTGGGACGGGGAGCAGAAGACGCACTGCTTCAAGGAGCGCACGCGGGGGCTGCTCAGAGAGTGGTACCTGCAGGACCCGTACCCGAACCCGGGCAAGAAACGGGAGCTGGCGCACGCAACCGGACTCACACCGACCCAGGTTGGGAACTGGTTCAAAAACCGGAGACAGAGAGACCGAGCGGCGGCAGCCAAGAACAGGTGGGCGGCTTTTTACGCGAAATAATGACAATAAAAGTCTCCAAAGCTTCATTTTTATATGTAAAATATGAAAATATTAATAAAACGAACATAATTATGTGTCGCAAACTGCGATCAGTGTCTTTATCGATCACTCATCCACTCTTTCACGCGCGTAAAAGGCCCGTTCATGCGTAAAAGCGCACGGCCTTTCAGCTCCAACGTCTCTTTGTTTTCCTCCAGTCAGTCTAACCCGCTCCGTCTTTCTTCTCCTCTCTCTCTCACACACACACTATAATTTGCTTCAGGGTCAGTGTGCGGGTCAATCGTCCAGACAAGCAAAATGTGCGTGAAAGGGCGCGCGCACACACAGGGGATGATTTTCTCTCCTGCTTTGCTTTATTTGAGAGATTTCGATTCATTTCCACTTCTTATTCTATGTCAACCCTCAGCATGATTAGTTCGACGTTTTATTGTTATTATTTTAACATCCTGTGTGTTTGTCCTCGTTTCCAGGTTGCAGCATCACCACATGTGTCCGGACGGCGCGCGCTCCCTCAGCGGGGGCGAGTGCAGCCCGGACGGAGGAGGGGAGCGCGCAGACGGAGAAACTCTCCTCTCAGTAACGGACAGTGACTCTGACTTGGATGTGTGAGACTCTGAAACCTTTAAAAACAAAAATAAAGATGGAGCAGCCTGTCCTGGGGGGGCTGTGATGGTCCTTGTTGGATTACCACACAGAGGAGGAGGATGGTGCAAAAAACATCACATCATCATCAAATCATCCTAAAAATCCCCCCACACCTCCTTCAGGCCTAAGAAACAGCTGCTGTGAGCTGTTTCTGAGATTTGAACACTGCTGGTTTTCTGGATGGCGCACATGTGATGACCCAGCTCGGCCACCATCCTCATTAAACAGGCTTTGACCCACAGACCCCCACATGGGAGGACCTTCACAGACCGAGACCCCTCAGTGAGATAATCATCTTATTTTCTCTAATTATGTGTCATTATGTCTTTTTTTAAATAATGAAACTAGCTGTTCCTTCAGAGGGACCCCTGGGTGTCCTCTTCTGTAGACAATCAACACACTGAAGCCTACCTCCCTGTCTGTTTGTCTGTTCATGACTTTTGTTTTGTCTTTACCTTCATTTTGACTTTATTTAAAGTTCACTGTGCGGTCTGTTTGTGGTGCCATGTCCTTCTTTATGTTCAATTTGATGCTGAATAAATGTTTTGGTATTTTATATAAATAAAATTATTTAATATATTACTGTTATTGTGCCCACTCTTCTTTAATGACAGCATGTGACAGTGTGTGTGTGACAGTGTGTGTGTGTGTGTGTGTGTGTGTGTATTTCACACATTCAATCCGATTCATTCATTTATTTCCAATAACACATTATTGTGGGATGATATAAGGAGATTGCAAGTGCTTAATAATTGTAACTTATGCAATTACACAGAAGTTAGCTTTGCATTAAAATGTTGTATAATAGTGAAATCCTTACAGTTTTAATAACATACGTAATAACTCTTACACAAATATAAATAATTCCCAAGTGGTCTTAAAAGAAATTTGTTCCTTACAATGTTTGATCAAAGCTGTAAATATTGATAAATTATATTTGTTCATTTATAGTATTATCAATCTAAATAAGAAAAAACACAATAGAAGCTTTTTTTAAAAAAAGAAAAAAGTGGAAAATTCACTCTGTTATTTTTTCGATGAGCTCTGTGTTGAGATTTTCCATCCATCTTCAGGCTTAACAGCAACGCAGCAATAAGTTTAATGAGAAGTGAGGATTTTCTGTTAAAAACCTTTACTACTATCACTTCATTTTACATTTACGCCACTAAATTCATTTAATAATAATACTTTAATTATCCAGAGCCAGATTAGTGATATAAAACATAATCAGCAGCTATATTATGAAGTATTATTGTGGGCTGAGATAAGATAAAACTTTATTGATCCCCTATCAATAAGATATCCAGCAGTTTGTAAAGTAATAAAAATCAGTGTCGCCTTCACCAACTGCAACATTAAAGTCAGGTAAACATTACTGCATATATGAGTACACTGCAGTAAAATAATGAGCTTTAATCTGAAACAGGCCCTTCTGTATTGTACAAGAAAGTATATTTTAATACTAACACTTTTGTACTTTTACATAATTCAGATTCAAATGCACAATGTTTACTTGTTTTTCCTAATAGTCAAACACATCAGCACTGCAGGCTCTGAATATTTTTAATTTTTATTGGATCATGCAAAGATTTGGGTTGCAAACTATTTATTAACTCCAATAAACCTCAGCAATTTGGTAACCAAATAAAATCCTGAAAAGTAAAAAAAAAAACCAAACAAACAAATAAAAAGTCTACAAAAAAGTCCCACCATACATCATTCACATCAGATTGCCTTTATTTGCCACATAAAGAGACATATTTATGTCTGAAACTGGATTTATCTTCATCTTTGTGTCATCTGCTGACCTGCAGTGACCAGCCAAACACTACAGGCACGGTGGCGCCATCGTGTGGTCAAAGTTGAGACAACACGGCCTTCTTACTGGAACGAGAAGCAAATTCTTCAGCTTCCAGTAATGCAAAAAATAAACTATGAAAAAGAACAAAAGCCTTGATAATTAATCAGGTAGAAGATGCTTTTAACACCTTACATCCCACTGACCTCTGATATCTTTGTTTGTAATAAAATACAGTCAGATTAGTTCCTCTGTTGCAGGAATTGATGGTGTAAACTAGTGTTTACTTGCGTACTGTACAAAAATTCAGATATTTCTTGGGTTACTTTATACTTTCACTTCATCACATCTGTCTGACAGCTACAGTCGCTCTAAAGTTCAAGGTTTTACACACAGAACACACACTCAGTTTATGACATAACATGCTTTATAGATTTATTATTGATTCACTGTTGTAAATTAAACTAAAAGTTGTTAAGATTAACTTATTTTTGACCAGCTACAACATAAACCCATAACCATAATATTTTTACTTTTAATTTTATAATCAGAATCAGTTTTATTGGCCAAGTATGTGAGCAAATAAAAGGAATTTCACTCTAGTTTTTAAAAAGTGCAAATTACCAGCACAAGCCCAAAAAAGTGTGTAAATAATGTAGACTTTCAGCAAAATGTTGCATATTGAGATGAAAATATCTTATAGATTACAAAAGCAGGTTTATTTATTTGTCCATTCATCTCTTTAACTTGACACAATCCTACTTTTTCTCATGTAAACAAAATCTTTGGACTTCTTCCGCTCACCGCCGAAACACAAATATACGAGCAGCACTTGAACAAACCGTCCCCTGACGTCACGTCCTTCTACGTCATCAGCCCGGCGACACGCACAGTGAGCCTGCAGGGGGCGCAGCAGGGCAGGAGTGAAGAGGCCTCACAGGAAGGGCCTGAAGTGTGAAGCACAGCATGAAAGACACCTCTGCTGCGAAATTCAGTTTAAAAACTCATCGATTAAAGATTCTGATCAATAAGCAATCTGTTTGAGGGCACGTATGCACATCTGCATCTGTAATACAAGTTTAAAAGGCACGTGGGACCAAAAGCACGAATGTCATAGATGTTTTTTTACCTGCATGAACCAGGTGTGTCCATCCTGTTTAACACCTGCAGGACAAAATAAAAAAGTTTTTAAATTCTCACAAAGTCTGGAGATTTTAAACTAAACCTGCTTCCTCAGGAGTTCTGCCACCACCATAACAAACCTGCTGACTTTAAACTTGTGTGTGTGTGTGTTTGTGTGTGTGCACACTGGGCCTGATTGGCAGAGACAGTTGCCAGAGCGACCTGCTTGTCAGTCTTTGTGAGTGTAAGCAATCAACCAGCGGAGCAACGAAACTGGCAGCGATCAGGGTGATGAGTTGACTGGGTGTCACATGTCATGTGTACTGTGATAACAATAATGTGAATAAGAAATGTTTCCCACAGTTAAATGAAGTGTCTGTGCTGAAATAAATATAATAAACAAACAGGTTATACTGTTTCACAGTAGTCAACTAAATAAAACCTGCAGAGAAATAACACTCACCTCATTTAAATGCAATTTAGCAGTAATTTAACACAACACAATTTGAGTAAAGTGAACATATATTTTGTTGTTTATACCTGCTGTTATGTCTCTTTTATTGTGAAAAAAGTGTCTTTTTTATGTTAAAAATGCTGTTGCGGTCTTGAAACTTTGAAAAAAAACATGAAACATGCAACAGGTAAAATTACATCTAGAAAGATTACATGAAAGGTGTTTAAAAAGTTACACAACACCACCTCAAAAATGTAATTAATGTAGATGTTCATTAAAATGTTGCATGCTGAGATAAAAATATATCATAGATTTAAAAAAGGTGTGTAATTATTGTTCATTCATCAGATGCAAAGCAGCTCTGGGAGTCTGCATCAGACAACAACAACAACAAAACTGCAGCAGTTACATGTAAATAAATGCAAACACACACATCAAACAAATATAATGCAAAAATAAGAGTAAAGTACAAAGCGGTAAACTATGGCAACACAATAATAATACACACGACAATCAGCAGTGTATTATGATGTCATGTGTTCATATGATATCATGATATAAATATTAATATAATGAGAGAGTGTGTGATGATAGCAGAGATCACACACACACACAAAACAAACCATCACACCTGTTTAATGTTCTTATAATGAGCTGATGGTGCAACAGATGCTGAAACAGACCAAGTGTGTGTGTGTGTGTGTGTGTGTGTGTGTGTGTGTGTGAGGGCTGCCTGTGACCACGCATAAGGACTGACTGATTGACTGGCTCTATTGGCTGTCTGGACATTGCACACACAGACACACACACACTCCATGCCTGCGGGTGATTTCCACCCCCTTGCGCTCAAAATAAAAACACACACACCTCTCCCATTTGCACACACACACACACACAGTCTCTCCCTCTCATCCGGCGGTGATGACGCGTTTTGCGCATTTCCTGCAGCCGCTCGCGGATTGAGGGGAGAGAGAGGAAACAGTGAGGGAGGGGGGCACACAAGGACCGAAAGGAGGAAAAAAAAGAAGATGATGTGCTGAAAAAAAGACGCATTGTGGAGGAGGAAAAAAAAAAGGAAAAAAAAAGGTTTTCCGAGACTACGCTCAAATATCGCGGTACCGAGCGGAGATTAATCCCGGAGAGCAGCCGAGCGGGCGGGCTGAAGCTGGAGCTCCGATCCCGGATGGCAAGGCGCGGCTGCCCGCTCTGCCTCCCACCCTGAGCCGGGAGACACGCACGGACCCGCGGGGGGAGCAGAAGAGCTGCGGGGGCGCGAACCGAAACCGGAGCCCGTTAACCCGCATCGCCCCCCCACACACCTCCTCCACCCCTTTTTCCCCACCTCTCTTTTATTTCTCGGCCTCGAAATCCGGTGTGGTAAACAAACCGGGAGAGAAGAGAGATCTGCAGGGTGTGAGTCCGCGTTTTTTTCTCATCAGCTGTGTGTGTGTGAGTGTGTGTGTG